>OX596199.1:13554809-13947386 GCA_951394215.1 Glyphodes perspectalis
ATTCTTTTAAAGCTAAGTACAAACAAATATTTATGTAAATGTTTTATACAAAAATATTGTTTTGAATTTTGGAAAATAATAAAGAAACGTGGTGAAAAAGTCCAAAACGAACAAAAATAGCCATTAAATTACTGTTGAGCTGAATTTAGCTCGCAAATGCCATGAGAAAAACGCAAAACAAAAAGCTATAGATAAATAGAAGGTTGGTAGGTATGTATGAATGAGTACGCGCAGGAATGCGTCGCACGCGACTCACTGCGCACACACGCGCGTGCGCACTACACAGACGCACAACACACGCGACGGAACAAGTTATTTTGTACACAAACATAATCGGGATGTCTGCGTTCGCGCACACATGCTTAAGGTATACGCGATAATAAAAATCTTTATAGCAGTTTTCTCCTAACTTCTAAATTTGATAGAAAACATCTTCAAATTACTGACAATAGGTATTGACGAGCATTTTAAACAAAAGGCAGCGTCATAAGTTTAGTATCTTGTCTACATTATATACCGTTATTTATAATTTCAATAAATCTTGGTATTTATAGGGTCATCGTTTCTCAAAACGTTCAGTAATCGAGTGCCAGTAATATTTGGTAGCTGAAAAACTGCGATGGCTTTTGAAAGACTCTGCGGTCTATTATGGAAACTATGTATTCCGCAACTGTGCTGTCTTTTAAAGCGGATAAAATCATCCACTAGTTGTGAAGCTTTTAATAAATGTTTGTATGTAGATGGAAAATTGTGAAAAAGTAGTGACAAGTGGCTAGCTCGTCGCCTACACAACAGGGATGTTGACTGGCTAGTCAATTGAGATACTTTTTAGGAGCTGTCAAAACGAAACCACTTCATAGATTTTGTATGGGCTTGTCAACGTGTGACGTCACTAGTTTGTATAGTCAACTGACTTAATATTAAACAGTTTTTGTAAAATTAAACATCTTAGACTCAATATGATTGAAAATCAATACGGCTTAACAGCATACTACGATACTTTCTTTTTCAGAATTGATATTTCAAAATTAAATATAAATGGTGTCAACATCCCAATTACATACCCACAACCCCATATACCATTAGTCGCCTTTTACGACATGCTAGGCAAGAAACATAGTTGGCACATTCTTTTTTAAGACCCAGACCAACATCGGACAGTTTGTAATTGAGGTAAAAAATACCTTAATTTGTGTTTCAAAACAACAGCTAACGCTTGACGGTAACGATGGAAGTCTATTATATTGCACTCATTATTTCATTAGTTATGAAAATTTTTGATTATTGCAAAAAAATCGCGTTATCACTTACTTATTTATACTATCTGAATCATCGATGTAAAACATTTTCCTAATTGAGAGCAAATGGGTACCAGTAAGCCCGCCTACACACGGCACCTCTAAGGAGCGTGACGCGTGAGTCAAATCCGTTGGGTCACCTGCCCTCGACCAACTCAGCCGATGCCAAGATTTATCACCGAAACTGGTTACTTCAAAATATTAATTCATATAACAAATCGTTATATAATAAGTTAATTCTGTAGAAAATCGTGAAAGTACTATGAAACGAACCGCAATAAATCCGTATAAAAGTAAGGCGCCTCTGTGTTTTTTAATGTAATGGAATTATTAATATAAATAATTTAGTGCAGTACCTAAAGAAGGTGTGGGATAAATCTATCATGTATAAATTATATAATAAATAGGTTAATCAGTTTAGTAAACAATAACTGAATAATATTAAATTCCGAACATAAAACTTGTTTAATTGTTGACAACGATTTTTCGTCACGATTGTACCCGTGCTCTTGAATGGCGATGTCGAGACTCCAGATTACTATTTGCCCGTTACTTGTCTCAATGAATGGTGCCTCTCTCAATAATTCCCAAAAAAGCCTTAAATATTCTTTCAACTGGTGCTAACTTGAACCACTTTGCTTAAGAAATAAAGCTCATTTTTGAAGTAGCTATGATACTCACAAAGGCAGATTTTATGTAGATTGAAAGATTATGATCCCATGTCAAGAGGAAGTGAGGTGCGCGAGAGTGTGCGAAGTGACTTTTTCAAACAGTTTCGGCCCGGGAAACGAACCCGGGACGCCTACGCACTGCCGGAAATATCGTATAGATGTTATCAGGTTCTTGAAGTAAGCAGACGGCGCACGATTCCGTCATTAGTACGAATTGTACGTTTTGCTTCGCAGGAAAGGAAGTTTAGATTTGATAAGGTCGCACAGTTTGAGACGAGGTCTTTGACCTATCTAGAATTAAATATTGTGGTAGCGAACAGTCCATTGTGATAAATGTTTTGTACTACGCACCATAATTATAGTCTTTGGAAATGTTATATTACTATACTTTATATATCGTCCCGGGCCGTATAATATATACATAGGTTATATACAATAGCACTTTTAAGTATTAAGAGATGCTTTAAGTACGTTTCCTATGACGGCTTACCCATATTATGATATGTATATTTTATACGTAGGATTTCTTCTAAAGTCATCTTGGTAATATCTAGTAGGTACATATAAGGTAATTAGTAATTTAGCGTTTGAAACAGTTGCAATACGGTATACTAAAGCCTGCAACTATTATAACCTGTCTCGTGAAGTATGAAATACTGTCAGAAAGAGAGGCCAAGGGTTTATTGGTTGTACACAAACTTGAACTGCTCAATCTACACATATCAGCTGCGTGTCTTATCACTCAATTCTATTAGGCCTTGACTAGCTCCGCTTTCAGAGTCGTCACTAAGTATGTGAGTGTTACAGAGCCAGACATATTAGCACGGTAGCTTCGAAACAAAGAGTGATGTTAATATAACGCAAGTTTGTTCGTGACCAGGGCTGCTAACCGTTTGTCATGGGACCAGTATGTACCCTCTGGCATCGGACCGATATGTTTGACTTTGTCATTTTAATCCGTCAAAAATAGTTCAACCTACTCATTTCACGATTTATTTAAACAAATAATTTTCTATGTTCGGTTTATTGTTATCATGATTCTGGTTTAATTAGTCTGGTTTTACATTAAAGCTACCGTATGAACTTCGTTATCCTTAGATAGGAACCACACAAACTAATTCTCACCCAATTGACTTTATCTTTGGCTATATGTGGTTTAAGAAGCTTGTTGTTCCTTCGATTCTGCCTTACCCCTTCGGGAATTGTGGGCGTGATGATATTTATGTATGTATGTACATAATTAGATTTTACATATCCATAATTCTCTTATGCGATGTTTTTGTCTCACAACCAAGCAATTTATATATATCTGTTAATACAGATATATATAATTTGCTCGGTGGTGAGGCACATACATACGTCTGTATAATGTCCCATCTAACATTAGTTAGATGGGACGTATGTGCCCAAGTTTAAATTCGCACCTCTCGTATTTTCTCCCCATATCCTTATTTTCGAGCCACCAGCTCTTAATGGCAATTATTATTTTGTTTTCAATCTCATTAGACAATAGTCCAGAACTCTTTATTGCACTTTGAAATTTTAATCTTCGTTAGAGTCATACTTGCATAAGTTTAAATGTATTATTATTGCTTCACTAGCGGCCTCACGTGACATCGTGCGCACAGACACTTTAAAGTATTCCGTTACAAATACAAGATATTTTTTAATACGATACTCGAATTAATCAAATAAATAAATTATATATGACAACCCTAGGGGTAAAGGCGCGTGCGCGGGCTGTCAGTCTTTCTGTCTGTCACGATCCACTGGTCTGATCGCTTAATCACGAGACCATTGTGGTGTAATGGGTAATTATGCGCTACGATTTTATATAGAGTTCCTCAAGTCATGTATTTTTTGTTCCGCAAACTGGAAACAAATAAGCAATTATTATTACATTATCAAAACTATTTTACATTCGACATTTTTCATGTAAATTAACAAAGCTAATTATCCCGTATATGATTATAATGTGGGGTAGTAGGTAGATACTAACTATACTTCATTTCACTTATGATGAGTTCCGTGACAATTTGAATTGGACGTTAATAGTTATGCGCCTATAAGACACAAATTAGATTTTTTTCAATTCGTTAAAAAAGTCTAGGAGAGTTAAATCGACTTTTTTATTTATTTTATTTTGAATCCTGATTGAAATAAGTTAAAACTATGATAATTAATCAGTATTAATTATCATAGTTTTAACTTATTTCAATCTTGTCACGTAAATAATATGCAGATATGTTTTAAGTGCTCGCGATTTGAAGACTCAGAATCAATCATCCCAATAAGAAAGTTTTGTTTTTGTATGTGTCTTAGGAAACACTTGTTTTCATTTAAGTATGATGTGATAACCGCTTACTGTATTTTTTACATAAACTGGGTTTGAATTTTTTTTTAACTAAAATGTACGCGCATGAAATATCTTTAGTAAAATATCCTATCTCGATAACAAGATGCCTGCCATATCGATAATGATGTGACGTGAATAGTAATGTCAATCTCTATGAGTAAATTTTCCGATTCCCGTGGTATGCAACTTATACGACATTTTCTCTAAATTGAAATTAGTAATAAATTTAAGAAGACAATTGATAAATGTTTAGATTAATTAATAGAGATAATTAATTATTTTTTGGAATTATGTTAGCGTATAAAGTAAAATATGTTTAAAACCAAATATTTTGATTAGTAAAAAGTACGATGCCTGAAGGGAATGTAAGGAGTATTGACACCTGTTACAGGAATCATCTTTTGTGAAACAGACCTAAGTAATAGGTCTAGTTTTTTTTTGTCTAATTAGAATAAAAATCATTTTAAATAACGGTAATTATTTTTTGGTATTACAAAGCGGGAATACTAACTCGCACAAATACCAAAATCACGAAATATTTGCTGGTTTATAATAAAGTTTTGCCCGCAGGTCCACCTGCATTCATTTGGGCGTTTTTGGAATGTTCACAGTATTACTGTAAACTGTTAATGTCACTTTTTGCACTTTATGCAGCCAGCTACATTTTTTTTTATTTGAGCGCTATAGGTTTCGTTATTAATTAATACTTATAAACAATAGTTCAATACACATTTGAACTTTCCTTTTACTATAGTGAATCACGATTATGCGCAGTCAAATGTGGTGGGTTTGTTATCTGAAGGTGTTCAATTTGTGTCACGATAAAAGTCTACGTTTACGGTCCTATCAAGAATAACTGGTTGTAAAATTTGTGCCTCATTTGTTGGCAAGACACGGGCCGAAATACCGACAAACGTGCTTGCGGTAATTGGCGTTTTACCTAAATACTCGTATTTAAAATTGTATCTACGAAGATTAATCCATTTAACTGTTTGAGTTTCATATTTTTGCGGTCACAGCTATTATAATTTATTTTGAGGGTAACTTTTCTACAGTAAAATAAGTACTACGTTGTAATGTAGATTATTTTAAAATGTGTTCATGTGTTTTTTACCCTTTTTCATAATTATTTACCAATAAAAATAGCAACAATATTTACTGGTCACGGCATTCTTTTATGTATACTACACGTTTTATAAATAAATAAATATCAGACAACATCACTTAAATGAACCTAACTCCGAGCTAAGTAGCTTAAGCACTTGTGTTACGGATATAAGATTCAACAGTGGTATTACAAATGTAGTATGTATAATTACAATATTGATCCCCAGACACAGAACAAAAACAAGTATTCATCACACGAGTGTTTGTCCTGGATGGAGATTGAACCTACAACTGTTGGTATATAGGACAAAGGTCACTACCGAGTGCGCTATCGAGCTAGTCAATTATTGAATATCTTTTTCTTCCTTAATAATCATAAGAAAGAATTTTATTGTTTAGACTTTCAGAGATACAGATGAAGGTAACGTTCTAAGGATGGACGCTTCATTAAGATGTTTTGATTAAGATCCAGTAACAATGTGTTAGGATTTAACTTTAAGCTAAAAAGACCTGGAACGCTGGCACGCATCCCAATACCTAAACATAAACCGGAGTACAAAGGTAATAAGAGAGTGGAGAAGTACATAATATATGTTTCATAGACAGGGTCCACAATTCAATGTAAGTTATGGAAATCTTGAATTTGATTTAATGCAAGGTGCGTTTTAATTTAAAATGTTGGTCTCATGCACAAAGTTATCCAAAGTTCGTAGTCGGGCCCAAAGCTCGTAAGTTTTATGAATGAAGCCGGCTTCTGGCGGGTGCGTCGCTAACGGCACATCTGCCGATCGCTCATTAGCATGCGGCCATAATTTACCGTCAGTGGATTATGGCCGTATTACGCGGACGATTACTGGCATCTTATTTGGTAGTTTGCTGGATGAAAAAAAGGTGATTATATTTAGCTTGTCAGTTAGATTAACACAACATATTGAACACGGTTTCTTTGCTTACACAAAAATACATCGTATACTAAAAGTTCCAGAATTGGGCACCTTGACTTCACTAAACGCTAAAATCAGTGGGATTTAGTGACGTCGCGGCAAATTTTAATGCGCGTATTTTGGTCTTTCGGTTTTTAGTAATCAAACTGAACGGTCGAAACTAGGGCTTCCTCCAAAAGTTTCGATCACCGTTTGAATGCCTTCGACATCATCGAATCATTATCTCTTCGACCTCTATGTTGCTTCTCTATGTTACGAAACGCTATTTCCCCAATATTTAAAAGGGAATTGCTTACGCTAGGATAATAATCAATCAGAATTATATAATGGGGCGAGCTACTGACATCTCCTCATTATAGTTAGTTCGATACAATCCGGTAAAATTATTATGCTATTTTCTATTCACCAAACGAAGGCATAATTTGTTTGCAGCTATTTCAATCTTATATGTCGTTTAACTTTAAATAAATAAACAAAAAACGTGTTATGGTCACTTTCATATTAAAGTTAGCGTAAAGTCTCGATAATTATATTGAAACTTCGGAATAATTGTTTCACTATATCTAAGCATAAAAAACGCTAGAAATACATTAAGAATAACATTAGGTACGTCGAATTCATTACACCAAATTTCTTAATAGCTTTAGAAACGGGAATTACTATACTATATCATATTGATTGAATAAACATTAAATCAATTGATTTCATCTGACCGTCGTTTACCTTCTGTTCCTAAGAGAATATAAGAATGAAATTACTAACTAATTCCATCGCTGAGTTAATAAAATTAATAAATAAAGAATTTATTTTCAGAAACATATTACACTTAAATCTTATATATAATGGAGTCTACATATTTAATTCAAAAAAAAATTAAGGGTACTCATACTATAAAGGCATACTTACAGGTATATAATATACATATATATATATATATAACATAGACTGATAGATTATAATCGAGTTGTAACTATATACTATACACATGTATTATCGTACAAAACAAACGCGGGTATATAATGTATCGTATCGAGTTCAGATTAGCGTAGCTGCGCGATGATGTCACCGGCTGAGGTAACGGACTGGCCTGCTCTCAGCCACATGACTAGTATCTAACTCAGAAGAATATTTTGAATAGCAAGACACTTTTAGATTGGCACTTTAATGGATTTGAAAGTGGCTATAGATTCAGACTAACACCAGTTGAAGAGACCCAATCGTTAGCATGCGTCGTTTGTCTGCATTTGGCACTTAAACTGGCGCCAAAAGTCAAGAGTGGTACCTACTGAATATAATATAAATTCATATAAAACATTTGGAACATCAATACATAATGTATGTTTTTTAGAAATTTTGTTTTAATCCATTACTTGGCAAATTAAATTGTTTTTTTTTAATTAAGCGAATCAAAAATGTAATCAAAGGATCTGCTTCATAAATATTTATCAACTATTGGAGGAGCTTTCAGCTTGACAAATATAATTAGTAAAATTATTCAAAAAAATAAATATTAACTCTTAAAATCAGCCGTGTGCAAAACCAGTTTACTTTATATCACTTGAAGCAGTTACTTATAAAACGTACTCATGCGTATTAATTAGTAGAGAAATTTAAATCATTGTTTGTGAATCAGTTTTGAATGGGCCAAAAATCTATCATTCTCACAAGAATAGTCGCAGACAAAAACTAGTTCCGAATAAAACCTCTCAAGTCGGTAAATATTCGTGTGGTGGAGTGCATTCGAGAACACTCGAAGCTGTTGAGTCGAGTGGAAAAGCGCACTGATTCTCACGACCGCCGTGGCCGGCCGGCTCTGATAGCGCGGCCACTACACATCGATGGGCGGTATCACACGATCAACATCTACTCGTATTGACAATTATGGAGAATAATAAACAATGTCACACAACCTAATTCTTGATTATTTTAGATTATCAGTAGGTTATGGCCCTTTACCACTTTATAAATGACTACTACGAACATATATACCTACTCATCTGTGAATAAATGAATTAATTACCTATAATTATATTTTATATTTAAAAAAATCTAATGTATGAATACATTCTAATTTCAACACAGTTATAAATTATTATGACACTGACCGAGAAACCGCTACTATTTAGCTATTTATGAGGAATAATTAACGTTCTCGAAGAACAATCACCGACTGTTTGTTTTAGAGGTATGTAAATGATGCTCGTAATACTTGCTGAGAACTTTATGGCCGATTACGACTACCTCTTTATATTATATACTTAAATTTAAAATGGAAATGAGCGTATTCAGTCATAAACTACAAATAATAGGTTTTACTTGAATAAATACATCTTTGTAGAGAACTGAGTCGTTGTTGTCTTTTGTACAGTGACACTACCGTTTCTGCCGAATACAGTTTGTGTTATAAAAGTAAGAAATACACAGTTTATATAAAAAAATTCGTTTCGACGAAATTACTTACAATTTTATCATAAGGTGTTTATTATAAGGGCTTACAGATAGTACTTCTAATGCTATTCTTTGCATCTCTTTCTTTTGAGTACTATTAAGCCAACAGAACTTTCTATCATTCAGAAGGTTAATGTAGAGCATATACAGATTCTAATTGGGTCTTAACTGAGTCATTGATATGGTGAATTATAATTAAATTGAAAAAAAAAAGGTTGGATTAATTTCTTTCGGCGAAAACGACCATTGATTTGATGAGACAGCTTTGACTTATTGTTTCTCAACATATACCATAAACAATGATCAATTGATTTCTCCGGCATAAAAAGTAGTAAACTTTCGCATTTATAATATTATAATTATATAGTATTCAGTGGGCCATGCTATGTTTAACTATCGTGTTGTTTTTCTTTCTACTGCCCTAATAAAATAAACATTCACAATGAAAGTTTTTCCTAAGGACTTTCTACGGCAGCGTGACACAAGAACGATTATTTTATAAGTTGCTTTAACAGAATTTAGTATTTTGGTGTCAATGGATGAGTCACGCGTGGCGGTGGCTAATCCTGTTCGCGACGTGAGATCAGCTGGCGTGGAGCGGGCGGCTGCGGCTGCGGCTGCCGTGTTGGTATAACTGTCGGTCGCAGTGGGAACGTGCCGCCCACGCGCGGGCCTGCGCGGTACTGCCGCGCACAAAATATATATATAATACGTATCTACGTCATCACCCGTAATACCCGTTTGGTAGTAAGAAATAAACATTTATTGTAAGTACAATTATTAATACAAACGCAAGAAAAACAAATATTTGATAATGGACAATACATTACAAAAAAAGGAAAATCATAAAAATAATAAAAAGGCAACTAATTGGTGCCAATTGGGACCTACTGCGGCGTCAGGTTACCGTCGCACGAGCGCTGGTGGGACCCAGTTTTATAGTGGATAGAAAATATGAGTCCAAGGAGTTGTGAGATACATAACCACTTAGTAAAACAAGTTGTATAACTGACCTGGGCTAGATGGAAATTTGCTGGAAGTCAAGTTAAGCTAGTTTGTCGTAAAATAATAAAACGCATTTAACTTGTGTCACATGTTAGAGTTAGGCTTAAAAAATAATGTATCAAGTGTATTCCTTGCCTAGCATGTCGTAAAGTATACAAACAGTATACAATATATGTATGTATATGAGTATACAATAGTCCAGCTTGCCAATGTAGCTTAGTATCTACATATTAATACAGAAAATAAAAACTTGGTACGCTTTTTAGGATAGTTACGGTATCGTGAACATTTGCCTCAATTAATGTTTAACGGAGAAGATGTGCAGAAAGTTTATGTTTTGATATTAGGATATCACACATATACATAAGTGATTAAGGTTGAATTTTAAAAAGTACATTCAATATAGCCAAGAAATAATGATGCGGCACTAAGACAGGTCGCAATCCACTAATTGAAAAAACTTCAGCTTAATGTCGTAACTGTGAAGCCAGGTCTCATATTTTTCAAACGGCTTCTTTTATTTTTAATCAATTTGTTCGAATATTATTAGTTATGCAGTTAATTTTATTAATTAACTAGCTTCTACTCGCGACTTCGACCGCGTGGAATGGTTACTTTGGGCTAACGTTAACGTTAATCTGCGTTTTCTTTTACGTAGAAGGTGAAAATATTTATAAATAATACGTACGTTATAAAGCTGTTACCTATATCTAGTTTTTAGTAAAACTGGGACTACTAGCATGTTAGGTCAAAGTACTGGGTCTTATAAGCTTATATCATGTAGATCAGGTATTGCGAGGTATCACTGTGCTCTGTTTGCCCTACTGCTGGACCAGTCAAAACTGTAGCACCAATCACGTTATTGCGAAGAAATGTTACTTAGAGTCGTTTCCGTTGCATACATTTGGGCTGTGGTGTTATTTTAAAGCTGCAATATCTCCTAATATATTGCGATGTGATTCTCCTATGTGCTCCTATGTTTATCAGACATCAAAATTTCATTATTAATGTTTAGTAGCTAAGGCGTAAAAGCGTAACAACCACCGTCTATACAGGTCGCGCTTGGCGATGATCAATTCTGCAAACAGAGTTATTACTGAGCATACACTTGATATATTTCCCCATCCCCATCCCAGTTAAAACTACGACGGGGGTTGCTTAACTTGCGTTAGCGCTACGACCTCTCCCCCCCGCTGGGGTCTTCGGTTTGGCGTACCGGGGGGGCTTAGTAGGCCTTGGTGCAGGACAGGGCCGAAGCTAAGAGAGACCCCGAGGTGAGCTGCGACTGCTCGGCATTTCCCACCGAGCAGTTGCGGCACCGGCCGCAGCCCCCTGCGGCCGGACTAGGATTGCCGAGGAAGAGGAGGAGCTGAGTGTGTCGTTGCTCGCCTCCCTATCCTCGGCAACCCGACAGGGGCGCGCTGGGTCGCGCTGTGGTGGGTCGTAGAGGGATTGAGCGTCTCGATGCTCTCCCTCTGCGACGACAGGGCTAAGCCCTCAATCTGGGTCGCCGGGCGGAAGGCGGCCCCTTCGACGAGGCGCTCTCCGCGTGCCCCTCTGGCTTAGCAGAGGGCACAGCGCGAGAGTGGGCCCACGACGCCGGTCACGGGGATGATCGGCGTCTGAATACTGGGCGGAGTGGTTGAGACATGCTGGGTGGCCTGGCATGTCTCGACGCGCGCGCGTGCTCGGTGCTGTGCATCCGACGACTGTTGTCGTGGGCTGCACAGCATCGACCACCGCCGCGCGAGGTGGGCCGCGTAGCGCGGCACGCGCATCACCGGAGGAGCAGTCGTATAGTCCCGACAGTGGGGATACAGGCTCCTCCGGAACTGCGCCGCTGGAGGCCACGTTGGGGTTTTAGTCGGTTCGAGTCCGACACACCGCCCTCTGCTTCCCCGAGCAGAGGGTGACGGCTCGTGGGAGTTTCCCCAACAAAAAAAAAAAAAAAAAATAAAAAAAAATAAATAAAAAAAAAGCGCTACGACCTCTAAGTAATCGAGCTTGACACTCACTTCTTGCCTTCTTAAAGTTTCAGCCAATGCAACGGATCGGTTATATTATAACATTTTATATGTGATTCTTTAGATTAATATAACTTTTTTATTTATGAGTTAATTGAAATGAAAGAAACGTATTAAAAATCATTGTTTCGGGTCCTATTGCGTTCATAAAGCCCCCCTATAATAGTTTTTCTTATATATCTCCCATGTACAGACTGAGACCAGTTACAATTTTATTATATGTATAGATAAAATGTGAATCATAATTCATTGTAAAGTGGACGGTTGTGTTATGTTAGCGAGTGTACATGACATCATCTGGGATATAAGTGCAAATTAAAATACTAGTTTCCTGTTTATATTACTTTTTATTTTGTGTTATCTCATATTTGTGCTAATAAAATTCAACAATTAACTAGACTAGATGTTTAAAACGTATCCATTAGTTATTGTTATCAAGACACAAGACAAGATATTTAAAATATGTTTTATTATTTTCAATACAAAATACGCCGATCACCTTAAAAAAAATATGTTTTGATAACAAAAGAACTGGTTAGCTTTGTTAAATATTTTCTTTTTAAGTGGTTTCCCAAAATTTTTAGTCTAAGCCATGTTACACGCCTTACCCTACATTCCTATAATACACATAAAAAAAATATGTCAGAAAACCAATTTGACATAAAAAATGGATCGATATTGAATCACAGCACCCTCTCCGAAGCCGCGACGATGACGTGCAACAATCGCGTACTTACTGGGTACCCACAATAGCTATGATGAAAAGTGAACCAGTCCGCGGACGCGCTGTCCGCCGCCTCGCCACCTGTCCGCCGGGCTGTAAATCTTCATTATTGACGTTTTTTAACAATTTACTGTTATGTCGGCCATTCGTACCGCGGCTAGCCGAGCGCGGTCTCGAGACGCTAATGGCAATTCGGAATGTTATAGCCAGATCAAATGCAAACCAAAGAATAGCTGTAAGTATGTTGATCGATTTTTTATGACTTTTGCTTACAAAATTATACTGAGTTCGTATTAACCCTATGTTCTTTGCATTTAGTTTTAGGTTTATTGACAAAAGTCAGATCGAAGCTGTTAGCTTTATTTCACTATTGAAATTATTAGTGCCTACTTAAAATTACACATCATGCCAATAACGTGTCTAGAATACTAATATGTGTAAAAGTTTAATGAAATAATTATATTTTCTATTTCTATTATTCTATTATGCACTTATAGGAAAGCTTGCGACATTCATTGATTTCATTGCGGCTACGTAAGTACGCTTTGTACTTATGAAAACCGACATAAATACGAGCATTATTGGGTCAGTATTAGGGTACATATTATAAGCTTAATAGCTTAAGCTATTATTAGCAATGCACAGGGTGTATGGACAACATGTTTACATATTAGTTTCCTATTCCCTAAACAAGATATGCATATTTATATGATACCTAATATCCAGCACATTTTTGTTGTTTTCAACATATTGATAAATGAACATTTCAAAATAGAAAAAACGTCAGCGTTGATATTTAAATGCATGAGTAATAGTAAACGTCGTTTAGTGTTTGAGTTGCTTTCACATTTACATATAATAAACTACTAGGCTCCATCTGCTCAATAGATATATAGCGGGATTTGATACTTCTCTAAGGACCTTGAACAAAAGGTTATGGGTAAACTACGCAATTTCCAGCTCACTCTGTTTGACAAATTCCAATCAAAGTTTGGCTGTTTTGACGTAATCGTGCCATGGATACGTAACCTGTAAAGCTTACTTATTAGCATGCTTGCTATTATAACTATGTAATTGCATTACCTTCGAGTAGTTACGTAAATCGCTGCTTGAGTCTCAAACATAACTATCAATTTGTAATTAAACGATTACACTATTATATGATAACATTCTAATTTGCAAGTCGGGGTTTTATTGTAAGGTAGACAGAGTCTTAATTTGTTTAAAGAGTTTCTTGTTCACGTTTGCCTCTTATGAACACAATCGAATTCCTACCAACGAGAAAATTAAGCTATTCCTCATCTGAAGTTTCCCCGAGATTAGTTTTCTAGATATCGATTCCACAAAACATCAGCTTCTATCCATCAAACAGGTTGCGTGGTAGGCTGGCTCGGACGTCATTAAATGTGACCAAAAAGGATTTAGCCCAGTCTTAATAAGGAAGGCTTTAGTGGCCAGTGGTAAAAGTACCTAGTGCATTGGTGGGTTGCGATGTATCATTGTGCTGTTGACGTGAGCTCAGTTTAGTTTAACATTGAAGCCGGGTTTATGGGAAATGTCCAGGTCACAAAGTCGCATTGCCTCTGCTCGAAGTAATAGGTACATTTTTGCTACGTCGCTGTTTCGTCGAACTAAAGAGACACTAGACTTTATTCTGAACGATCTTATTTAAATTATATCTACCTGTTCTGTTCGGTGAACGGCGGCTATGCCATGTGTGTTGTTAAAAATATTAAAATAATACGTTTAAATGTAAGTTTCTTACTGTATCTAGAGCACCATGTAAATCTTTGGTCTATCGCAGCGTGGAAACTCCCTCATACAATTATCGGACCAACTGGTAAAGTTGGGAAACGATATTATTATTTGTCCTCTATGTTATTCGCTACGTTCTGACAGACAACACCATCTTTTTCAAACACAACTAAGCTAGTTATGAAAAATATACATAGCTATTTACTATATATGTTACATTAACATGTGCGTGAGTGAATTTTGTGTTTATTACGGCAAGTTCAATACTCAAGATATTATTTCCCGGTAAAACGTGCACTAGCCTGCCGCTTTTCATCGCTTTTCATTATCTTTTGTTTTGTTTTTATTTTTTGAGTGGAACGTTGAAGAATTTGCGACTTAAGTTTTTCCTTTCTATTACTTACCTACATAGAAAAATAGAAGGAGATATCTGTTGGCAATCATTTCAAATTTTTTATCTTATTAAAGCTAGAAATTGGAATAGAAACTCGTAAACCTGATGGTGATTGGGCCAAGTTATTTCGCTTGATCACATTGATCCTACCAACAGTTATATAAAGATTTAGAGCAATGCCAGGATCGGCGCCTACGGCTAATAGGCATGCTACTGCTACTGCGATATGCTATATCTAGTTGGAATATATGTTTGAGTCGTAAAATTAAATACTGAAATAGTCTCTATTAATACAGCTCTTCATTATTTGTGTATGTAAGACTGCTGATGATGAGAATTATTTACTAATGAAAGTTCATCGATTACACCGACCCACTGCTACATGAATCCGCTATGATTTTACGATAAGTCTAAAAAGTGGGGTTATATTTCTAGTTTATGCACTATTTAATCTGCTTAGGCAAATCAAAATTTCATCCTACCTATAACTTTATACTATAAGAAGATACAACCGGGCAATGCTAATATGGAGTAAGCGCAATCTAGTTAAGGAAAATGTAATCCTATTGCACACTGAAGCTTCGCCTTATTACTTTGCAGATTGACTTATAACATAACATAACGTTAATATATATATAATTCACAATAAAACGCTATACACTTTAAAATCACATAAGTTTTATAAGAGAAAAAGGCAAGATCAATTCAAGTCTAGATTGACTTAAAGCACTAGATTGTCCAGTTAAAATTTTCTTCACTACCTCCGTTCTTATAAATAAACTAGTAAGTGAAACCTGCATCGCATATGTGTATGTGTTGGCTCTATATATTATGTGTCTATGTATACGAGTTTAACAAAACGCGTACAAAGTTCTGTATTAAATCATTCCAGTATCCGGCTGCGACACTGGGGGAATTGAGTGTATCAAGTTTTTATCAAATCTTTACAAGGAGAAGGGTTTGATATAAAAGAAAATAAGTTAAATTTGACTCTGCCTACGCCTTCGAGGATTATGGGGGTAATGTTATGTATGTATGTAAGTTAATGTTATCGACCTTTCTAGCCAATGATTTAGTGATAAATCAATCATCTGAAGTGAAGTGGAATGTTTTAGACATGAAAGTGTTGATCATAGAACATTCATCAAATGTTAAATGACCCGACTCTTGCATAGTTTGCTTTGCACTTTTTATTCGTTATTCTACGAGCATATCAGCGACCGCTCGCGTCAACGGTAGACGACAGTCGTCAATTCAAGTCTGACGACAGTCATCGGTAGTCGATAGTCGACAGGTCTCTCGCGGTCCCCAAAGGACGCTGGTGGTCGTCGACAGCTTTGTTCAGCAAAGTAGTAATGAACGACGACAGTTGCTAATCGTTATCGCGAGTATCGCTGAGACTGGCGCCCATCTGTCAAATCCTTGCGTGTTCAGACATGATTGTAATTTGACGAAATAATTGTCAAATCAAGGGCAACTTAAAAATTTACTGCATTTAGTATTGATCTTGCATAGTGATTATAATTTGCCTTAGAGTAAAAGCAAAATTCTATGTCCCGTCCAAGGGTATTTCAAGATTCCACCTGGGCCGTGCCGGCGGCTCTCAGCCAGACAGCCGTGAGTACGTCGCCTCGGTAGGTCCGCGTCACTTTCTACGCTAGACATACGATCGATATACTCGGATAATTCAATTTCACTCATCACTAACGAGCCATATGTATAGCTGAGGCATTCATGTCAACGCTCTGACTCAGTCTTGCCAGAGTTAGATAGAGAAAAACAATCGGCCAACATCAGAAAAGTAAGTAGCCAAGGTTTGTTGTCCACGTACCTTTTAAGAAAATATGCGAATACTTAGTTAAATGATATGTTTAAGTAAATTACATCGCCAGCTTGATCTTAATTGTTAAATTCGACGTATCACGTCTTATTTGCCCAGAATAAGGTTACAAAAAGGTTTTGCATTTATACTATTTTAACAATTCATACCAAAATAGGGAAAAACCTAAACTTAGGTTTACCTTGATAGTATTAATAACTAAGTATTTAAGCCACTTATTTTATAAATCTCATAAGTAATACATAAATATTATATTTGATCAGGACATATAGGTATTTTAAGACTCTATATAGGTTTTTATTTGAATCTAACTTAAGGAGAAACTGTAGAAATAAGGCTCAAATAATGCGATATATCTTGTTTCTATAAATAAACGTTTTTAGTGTAACAAATGTTAGATAATGTAAACGTATCATAAAACACATATTATCTAAAAAATTGGGATACAGATCACTAGTAGGCAGCGGGAAAATACAGATTGTTATATTAAGCAATGGCAAAGCTAAGGGAATTTTAAAGTACTTTTAATTTACATTTTAGTTATGAATTGTTATAAGATACTGTACACTGTACCCTCTCAATAGATTACCCAATAGAAGTTTTAGGATTTAGAAACTCTCTTATTCGAGAAAGCATCCGTCAACTCAAAGAATTCCATTCTTTAAGAATTCGATTTGTGACTGTGTACATAATCACAAATTTAAATTTAGAATTAGCAGCACGCCGTTCCTCTATCTGTTCAATCTAAATCGGCATCGGCTTAACCCTTCACTCATAATCAAGTCGATCGCGTGTCTTGAGACGCTTCCATTGCTGCTCGGACCCTGGTCGGTGAAGAGTGTCGGAGCTCCTTACGTTGCAGTGTACTATAATGTGAGAAACGAGTTCGTCTGCGCATCGAAAGCGTGTGTGTTGCTCAATGACACGCCGAGTTTTGAGCTCATTTGTCATCGGTAAGATAATAGTCCATGCTGGCTGGATCGACAATGGGTCATATTTTCTTCTTGTTGTGTTGTGCACAAATGTTTGGTGGATTATTCATTTTAAGGCAGGTATTGTTCCGAATGGACGGTATAAAAAGCGTGAGTAAACAGTTGATTCAAATATCAACATGAAGTTAGCTATTTTCGGAACCACTTAGGTACTCTTTACACAAACATATCTACCTAATATATAAAATATCCATCTTCATATTCATGAAGGGGGGTAACGAGTATTTATAAACATATCGGAATTTAACAGATGACGACGATTATTTTATAAATAACATTAGGCAATAGATCATCTTATGATAAAATCATTTTCTATCGCTATCAGAAATCAAGAACGACATAGCTTTAGCGCTTCACCTCCTGCTGTCACCAATTATAAAGTATCAAAGCACTGAGTAATGAGAACGTATAGGTATTTATATATCTGGTCTATACATATATGTACATTTGATAAGTAGATAAATTACAGTTTTTACAATTCACATGCGAAACAATGGTTGTTGACTGTTCGGACAAGTTTTATAAGCCGTTTAAAATAATTGGTTCCACATTTCCCGTGAATTATGAATGGCGATCGGTTTAAATCGGCCGGATTCACGATACGCAATAATCGTATGTCAATTGTTATGGGACATAAAAGGAACGTGGCTACCAGTGTTTAGCGAAGCCTATAAAATTCCAGCTTTTATAGTCTGGCCACACTGACCGCGAACGCTTGATGAAATCACTTTGCAAAGTTTAATGCCTTGTCACTTTTAAGTAATCTTGAATGTCTTCTATCACGACTAGAAACAACAATTTTAAATTTAAATATTCGAGTTACTGAAACAAGAGTTCTGTTAAAATATCTTATCAGGCATTATTGATAAAATGAGTTGTACTTACACCATGCTACGAGTAATTTTATTGATTTACTCAGAAATGTGTTTTTGTTATTTATGAAACCTAAAGCAATTAGTACATTGTAATAATTACTTAATGCTAAAAGACTATAACTGGGCTTAGTGCAGTGTCTCGCGTACAAATGATGCACAACGTATTCACTAACTGACGAGTTCTCAGGTAAACGTAAACCTATCAGTAGGTACTAAAAAAACACCATGCTTAAATCCCTTAGTTGCTGAGGAGCTACTCCTTCAGATAGCCTATAAAGCACGCGGTGTGCGTCTAATTAACTACATTCCGAAGCAGCTCGGACTTAAGGGGCGCCCGAGTAGTCACTCGTATCGCAAGAGTCCTTGCGCAGGTACGAAGCATATTTAAGGAAAAGAACCTAAAGTTACTTAAGAGGTTTTTATTTAATGTATTTATAAGATTTAATTTTATATGACTTAAATAAACCAAGAAGATTGGTGTTTAAAATACTGGCTTCAGGCGTCCAATGAATATTGAGCCCATTTCTCTTTCTTTTTTTATGGTACGACAAATAGGTTGTTCAGAAAGTTACCATTATTTCAAAGACTGGCCCGATGGTCGAGTGGTCAGAGACCCTGGCCACGAAACCGAGGGTCGCGGGTTCGAATCCCGCTAGGGGCAAATGTTTCGTGTGATGAACAATGGGCATTTGTACTCGAGTCATGGATGTTTATAAACGTATTTAAGTATGTCTATCCGTTCACCTAGTATCCATAGCACAAGCATAAGCTTAGTTTGGGACTAGGGAATTGGTGTGTTGTTTTATTTTATTTATGTCTGTGGCGAAAATGATCTGCTGCTCCCTGGGTTATACCAACATTTACAAGGATCAATAATATATACATATTTAATGTACCGTTACTCGTTTTCAACTTTACTCAATTTTAATAGGTGTGTTTCTGGTAAAAACTTATACGGTCCGTGTATGAAGTGCTTTTTCTTAAATCAGGATAATATCTTACACTCACTCAAAAGGAGGATGTCTTATTATTTCATAGCCATCCGTTTGATCAGCTTAGCAGTAAAGGTGTATGGTAAGATAATTGAGAGGAGAATGAGGGTGAACCGATAGAATATTGTGGGAGGCACAAGGAGGTTACCGGAATGGTAGAGGATGCACGGATCAAGTCTTCTCTCTTCGCAACATCGTGGAGAAGTATCTGGCAAAAAGCCGGAAGGTTTTTTGCGATTTTGTGGATCTGGAGAAGGCTATTGACAGGGTTGTACGAAAGGATCTTTGAGACATATTGCTGAGATATGGGATTAACGGTGCTTTGCTTCGTGCTGCACAGTCCACAAAGGTAGACTGTACGGCATGCGTGCAAGTGGAGGGTAGCCTGTCGCCTTAGTTTGACGTCAATATTGCCGTCAGATAGGGAGGCGGTTTAGGGGAACATTGTCTCTGGAGGATTAGATCTAAAAATGTTGGAGTGCGTTTGGGTGACTTAGTTGTAAACTGCATGCTATACGATGGTGTACTTTAGGGATCTGCAGCAACTAGTCACAACATTAAAAGATGATTGTAAGGAGAGAGGATTACATTTGAATGCGATGAAAACAGATTTTGGTGTTTGAAAGATATGAAACCAGAACGGAAACAAGGATAACGGTTAATGATATAGTGCTGGAACAGGTAAATGACATTGTGTATCTAGGATGTGCATTTAGCAAAGATGGAAGGTAGTCCACTGGTATAGAAAGAAGAGTGAATGCTGGGAATAGGGTGAATGGAGCGTTAGAAAAACTTCAAGGCAGTAAAGTCTCAAGCCAGATGGCCCAGCTCGCTATACACAATGCGGTGCTGATTCTTACGCTAACATTAACATATGGAAGCGAGAGTTGGGTATGGCAGAAAAAGCATGAAAGTAGAATAAACGCGGTTGAGATGCGATGCTTTGCGAAAAATGTGCGGTGTATCGCTCACAGACTGCACTCGGAATGATGATGTAAGAAAGAGAGTCGGACTAAAGGACCGCGGCGGAGTCAAGGTAAGAAGAGGCATGCTCCGGTGGTTCGGAGATGTGGAAAAGAATGGATGACGAAAGATTAACTAAACAAATATACAATGCGAAGTAGAAGAATATAGGAGCCGCGAAAGGCCCAGGCTCACCCACCACGACCAGATTGGTCGTGTATTAACAGATGGTGATGACATGAGTCATAAAAACCATAGAGATGGTATGAAAAGGATCATGAATGTTGAAGAGGCGACTGAGGTGTGTATATGGTCGTGCCATATGGCGTTCGGTTCTTATTGCCTACCCCGCTAGGGAAGTGGCGTGAAGATTAGTTAGTTTCTAATTCTTTAAAGCAAATCTCAACATTTGATTCCCAACCAGGGACTGCGAACCATTTGACGACAACGATTAAGGGACTTGACGTTATTATTGCCTAGTACATAGATACAAGGCCGAGACAATATTATTCCGAATTTATCGGACTGCTTTACGGTCATTCGGTCATACACTTAAAATACTGCACATCTAAAGAGATTCTCAAAATTTTCATACTAGATCTAGCGTCGTGCAACAATATCACTCTGGACGACGTACCTTGCGCTTTAATTAAAGTAATGTTGGATATCCAATGCAGGTGTCATTCAGTGCATTATGTTAATTAGCATTCTGGGAGATTAAATCTTCAAGCGGTTGTAAAGGTATAATTGAAGATACTATGCGCTAAATACGCCTGAATGAAAGATACGCCATAAAACGAATGAATAATAATTAGATATATATGCGAATAAAACCCCTTTTGCAAGCCGTCTTTATACGAGACTCCGGTGGTAACTGTAGGTTAGCGCTTAATACACATTCTATTTATACGATTTGAATAAGATTTATGAACGATACAATATGATATACAGGGTAAGCACGTATATTATTATTAGTTGTCAATTACATTTTGAATCCTGTATCTTATTAATAATCTTTAGCTGAAGTTACCGGCCTGTGTGGCTGATCAATCACTTAGAAAATAATACTTACGGGAAGTTCACTACTATCTAATATGTACTTTAGGATCAAATTAGGCTATTAGATTATGGGTAGGTTCTAGACTACAAGGTTATAGGTTTCTTAATTAATTAAAACGTATACCTAACGAGCTTACATGTAAGATCCATGATCATTCACAGTATCCTTGGTTAGAATTTAATTATTTTAAATAAACAAACGTTCTAAATTCGATTCCTTCGCCGAAACATTACCTTTGACTTAACTTAGCTTAACTTAAAGGAAAGTTTAGTATGTGTAGGTACAAGTATTTACTAGGTATTTTCCGAGGCGTCGCGCTATCATTCGTTGCGAAGTTAATAGAACTCATTATTGTGAGGTTTACAGAGTTATGCCAGTATTGAGACGCGACCGGCGCATTCATTACACACTGTTTAGTGTCGGCCTGGTGCGGAGTGAGCAAACGATTCGTACCACGGCTGGCTAGCACGTACCCGCCATGCTACTTGTACTAGACGTCACTTTCTCATAGTCCAATATATAAACATTATTAAACCACTCCCGGTTCACCTCGGTGTCCGTCCGACATCTATTTACAACCCTATTCACAAACGCCTGAGACTGTTTCTTACACGGCTACTCTAAATTTTATTAAACCTCTAGACGTCTGGACATGTGGATGGCTTGTGAAATTAAAGTTATTTTAATTAAGATCGGTATCTGGGCTTCATTACATGCGAATCTGTGATGCCATTTATCGCGGCACTGGCCGGTGATACTTTAAATCTATGGATAGGCTATCAATATAATAATGGTATAAATAGTATTTGTATATTGACGTCAAGACAACATGCATTTTGAGTTTATGATAGTGTCCAATTATTATTATATTCTTATAATATAATAAGCGTAAAGCTTGTATGGAAAGGATTATGCATGTTAAAGTAGCGAATGAAGTGTGTTAGGACCGTGCCGTATGGCGTTCGGTTAGTTAGAGTAAATTTACAAAATGGTGAATATATTGCTGAACGGAAACGCCACAAATTTGGAGTATACCTACATAAAGAAGTAATAACGAATTGTTTTAGCTTTCGTTTGTGTGCCCGGAGGCGGGTGTTAAGAGCTACAGTGGCGTAGCTAGGTAACAAAGGTCCCTGGGGCAAAAGAGAAACTGGGGCCACCGGGCGTATGTAGCTTTAGATCCAGGGGACAATATATTTTTATTTCTAGGAGAGGGGGGCCCCGGGGCACTGCCCCGCCTTTCCCCTGGGTAGCTACGCCACGAAAGAGCTACCGGCTATTTTCAAACGTGAAAAATATGTCACAATGGATATCGAATAATTTATTTGTCTACATCATCAAGATGTTGGAGACAACGCCGTATATCAATTGAATAACGATACTCAATTAAAGATTAATTTATTTATTTATTTATTAGAAAACCAACAGCGTTACAGAAAAAAAATTACAGTAGAGCTTATTGTCTAGTATGGCGAATAACAGGTTTCCCTATGTTTACTTAAAGTATAATACAACGCGAGGTAATTTAGAATAAACACAAACTTTGCTCATTAAATCAACTAAAGTCTAAATTAAACATCTTAATGTTAAGTCTTTATATTATCATAACTTATTAAAGGATATATTGATCGATCTATACCTATTTATGTATGAAAATGTACCACCTGAACATTCCTTAAAAAGATGCAACTACTACTACCAAGCTACCACCAATATGCCTAGAAAGCCAAGGGTGTTTCGTCACATAGGGGTATAATGTTGCCGACTTATCAAAACATAATATTATGTTCTCAAAACTTACCCCAGTTAGCAAAACAGCAAAAAAGTACTTATAGATTACAAATAAGGTACACGAATTATTTTAAAGCGTTTAAATCTATTTGGACAAACGTAATTTACATTATTTATATATACGTGACCTAGTAAAGGCTATTTACCCATTATTAATTTAGTTAAATTGGAACGAAGTATAAGTATAACGTCAGAATAGGGTAAGGAGCAATGGTCAGGTGATAATTAATTGTTGTAGCTAACTACAAAGAGAAACAAAAAGGTAAACTATCATGATTAACAAGTAGCTTATTCATATTATTATATTAAATAAGGTTTCCGAAATATGCACCAAGAATAGATGATTAATTGTAATGATATTATTATAGTTAACCGTTTTATAATGCGTTGTATAAGGGTTTACAACATTGCACTCGGTAAATGACAATGAGCTCAGTAAAAAATGCAACTGAAATTTGGAGAATCATAAAAACACTAAGGAAATATTATTAATAATTTCTCATAAAATAATTGACTATGACTGGCTCAATGGCGCATTCGGTAGTGACCCTGTCGTAAAGTTGCGGGTTCGCCTACCCACGAAACACATTTGTACGATGAATACTTTATGTTTGTTCTGTGTCTTGGTGTTAATATCCAGTATTTAAGTAGGTATATCACTGTTGATTCTGATATCCGTTAAACAAGTGCTTAAGCTACTTAGGTCGAAGTCGGATTAATGTGATGTTATCTGATATTTATTTTATTATTTATTTGTTTCTGTTGTTTCTTTCAGGGTAATTAGTTATTAATATTTATATATTTTATTTAGCTAGGTTCAATAGCATTCCTCACGCGATTACGACATCTTAATTTAAACTTGTGACAACCTTTTGATGGAAAGGAAAATTATCTAGATTAGATAAAAAAATCTTAATATCTTAAAATTTATCTTTATAAAAAACTAGGTGATCAATTAAACAACGTTGTGCCACAATGCAAATTCAGTTGTGCAAACAGTTTATGGAACTGGGTATTCTAATAACATTGTAGCTAAACTTATATCTATTGATAATAACAAACACAATGAAGTTGAAAATACCTCTAAGCATATTAAAAACGTGACTGCATTCTGAATTGATTAAATGGAACCTTACTCAGAGTAGTTACGGTTTCATTTGGTACTCGTGTGTGACGCCAGCATTTCACTATTGGTAATGCTATCCTTCTCCAACGACGGAGGCGTGATTCGCTATTTCAATTGGAATGATGCAGCGCAACCGCGTATGCTATAGCTGTCTCTTTTTAACATAGTGGCGACCTATGACCTAAAGAATCTATTGTGGTGAATGTGGTCACTTGGTTTGAATCGATTAATTATCTTAAGTAGCAAAGCCGAGACTTACCACGATAGGTTCGGACCTGCGGCGATAGGAGCGCTAGTGATATTTTAGTTCGATTCCCAACTTATTTGATTTGAATTCAATCATTTATTAGTACTCTTATATTCTCATTGGTGCCTACTATGTAGTAGATTTTATGCGAGGAGGTACCAACTAATGAACCTGTGTTAAGGAAAATCAAACATTTTCATCATTACTCGTAGAAGACTACTGTTACAACTAACTGATTTTTAAGGAATAATAATGGAAAAATGTGTTATATAGGATTGAAAGAACAAAAAGAAATAAAAAAGGTTTCAGTACATTAGGTATATTTTAGGTATTATTATTCCTAGAAATGGCAGAGAACCATATATATACTCTACTAAGTTTTATGACAAACTTCCTACAAAAATAATTACTGTAATACTTAATTTTACCCGCTATGTAAGTATGTCCAAATACAAGTGACTTAACCCAAATATTAAATAGTAGAGAGATCCAAACCGGAATAAGTACTATCTATTTATTAAGTAAGAAAACATTAACAACATTTCTAAAGAAAAAGTCGCTGATCGTAATATTAAAAAAAAATCTCCTTGCATTCTACATGAAGTATAATAATACGGAACTGAGTATATATATATGTTATTAATTTACCCTAAGCACCTGTCATATTAAATAGCGCAAGCGAGCTAAACTAACCACACAACCTCGACATATTATATACGCTAAAGATTTGAATAATGCTGCCTGACCCGCTATTAAATACCTACCGTTAAGGTTTAAAACGTAAAATCAAAACTTGCTCAATAAACTGAGGAACCTAAATGTCTTATCATATAGTAAATAACGTCTCTATCGAATTACTTTTATAGCTCACGCGAACGGTATAGCATAAATACACGAAACCTGGCTGGAATATTATTAATTTTAATACCTACAAAATAAGATTGTCTAAAGTAAATGTAACTAGTTAATTAATTTGTTGAAAGAAATTAGTTGGTTATTTTATTGATTATATTGTGGAATAACATTAAATACGTATGTAAAGATTTGATACCGATGCTCTTAACGGTTTCCACATACTTAACAGCTGCAGGCGTTATTAAGTGCGTAATATTAATTTAATGACTTCTTTACTGGGAGAGAAATTAACGCCTGCATTATACCAATGTGATCAGCTACTTGCATACCTAGGTATATATTTGATGTAGCGGTATTATTGCCTCGTTGTGATGAGGATTAATGTCGAGATTTATGCATGTGACAGAGGAGTCGCGTTGAATGTATTGCGATTATACGTGGTTGTAGTACAGTAAGCAGGCGCAACTTTAACAAAAGGGTCTTATGAAGTTTAAATGGACATTGGAAAGCATTCTGCATTGAATTGGCAATAAGATCAGACATTGATTTTTTGTTGAATTACTTTGGTTATCAACGGCGCCGTTAAACTGCCACTGGATATTTTTGGCGGTCCTTTCAAAGATAATGGAGGCAGTAAATTTCTATTAGGTAATTACTCGTAACTGAGAAATCGTTTACATTCGTATTAATTAATAGATTAGAATTAAGACGACAAATCACCTAAAACGGCAGATCAAGAATAACCAATTCATGTAGATATATATCGTATCTTTAAGGCACCATAAAATGTGGCACCGTAAACCATAATCGAAACTTTATCCTGATATTCCTTTATTCGAAAAATCATGATCATCTATCATGATTTTTCGTGATAGCGTAGGTACATGAAAACTCAACTTTTTAAAAAACATTTTTCATGAGTCCAAGGGGCAATAAGTATCTTAAATAACATATAGCCAAACACAAAATTGAGTTGAGTTAGATGGCACATTATGAAAAAAGTAGTAAATATTACAAACCCAATGTTTTTACACCGTGTTAGGCAGGGATCAAAGTTGGAACACTAGTTTTCCCAGATTAAATAGGACAACATTTATATGTTTGTTATAAATTTATTGCACATACTAATGTAGTTTGTTGTGTATTCTATGAATTCACAAAGCTCAATATATAAAGCTCAGGTTGGTTAAGTATGCTAAGTGAATAGCTGATACACAAGTAGACTTCCCACACAAGTTTAATAACAGTTTTTATCTAGTTTAGGATCTGTTGTATTTGCGGTGCTATTTGTAAGGCCCAGCGGGACTATATCAGTCAAAATCAATAGCTGGTCTTCGCCGGCTGGCGCTATTTGCTTGAGATACACATTGATAAAGCTACATGACTGTACCCGGTTAAAGGCTTGAACCTATTGTGGACGGAAATATCCGTATACTTATTATTGTTTCGGAGAAAATTACAGTCCGACACACGCACTCTTCGTGCATTGATTGAACTTGAAATACAATAATTGTGAGCGAACAAATAGCACACCGCGTAATAAATGTAAATAAAGTAAAATAGACAAGAGAAGGACGCCATATTCTTCCTATGCACATTTTAGCATAAAAAAATGCAATAAATGTTTTTAACTTAGAACTTACATAAGTTTACAATAAAACATGTTTTGTTCATTTAGATCAATGAAAACCTTTCCTCAATTCTATTCGTGTGAATTACTAAGCACACAATTTATTATAACACGGTAATTTAATAGCTGATACAATTGCATACGGGAATTATATTGAAGGTCGGTTCAGGTCTTTGCAGTCATTTGTATGCGGCATCCTACTTTGCAAACTTTTATTTATTACTTGATTAGGAAATACCAGCACTTTAGATAGGTACGGTGATAAAATATAATGTAATACTATTTTTAGTTTTTGATCGTTTTGAATAGTCCTGACGACTTTCTGACAAGATAATTTAACGTAATAAACATTCTAAATGAATTTACAGATACATACACATTATTAAATAATTTAAATTGCATTAATGACATAATAACAGTATAATCTGAAACATCACAATAGCGTAAATGATAAAATACATTAATTGCCTTTTTTATATGGTAGTACGGCCAGAGTCATATAATAATCCTTATCATATTTTCTTGGAGTAAAGGATTTAAAATAGATTGTTGAACAGTACCTTCAGTTGAAGACTGATTTGAAGAATAAAACTAAGCTGAATGTAGGTTAGCGTGTAAACAAACAAAGGTGAGGTTGGCAAAATATCCAGTTTTAGTCGACGTTATCTCTCCGTTGGTACGTTGCAGAAATATTGATAAGATACGGTAAAGATAAAAAATATTTGTGTAAATAATAGATGCATATTATTCACTGATACGCCTCTACGGCACTTGTCACGGCGACTCTGCATTTCTTTTCCATTTTACGATAGGATTTAAATCACAGGCCCGTGGCAAGTATTTTTAACGAATTATCCATCATGACAACATGCTGTGGGCAGCTTATAGGCTTAACCGATTTAAATTCGGTTTTCACAAAAGCGTTGCGGTATACTCCACTTAACATTTAGTGTTTGTTTCATTTCAATCGTTTCATAAATAAAAAACGTTATATCAATCTCAAGAATCACATATAAAATATTATAAAATAACCGATCAGATGAATTGGCTAAAACTTTAAGAAGGTAAGGAGTGAGTGACAAGCTCGATTACTTAGAGGTCGTAGCGCTTTTTTTTTTATTTTTTTACGTGAGGAATGCATTTACGCACCGTCCAAGTAAACCTAGGTTCGGCCTACGAGGGATGTGTCGGGCTCAGAGGCGGGGAAAGCACTCTACTACCGACTAAACCTCACGGTGGTCATTCTTCGGGCTTTGGCGCAGATTCCGGGCTCCCCACTCGGGACTCTACGCGAAATCTACGTCTACGCCGCTGCCGATCCATGCGGCCCATCTCGAGGGAGAGGCAACCTCGCCCCCAGAACACCTCGCGGTGCTTATGACGGCACAGACCACAGTGTCACCCCATCCTATTTAACGGACGAGGATCCACGTGTCGTCATCTTCTCTGAGGCTGCTTAACGAAGTGAATGCAGGCCCCCCCGCAAACACTCTACAGCCCCAAAGGCCCTTTTAGTCGCCTCCTACGACAGGCAGGGATACCACAGGAGTATTCGGAGCCCCCCCTGTAGGGCGCCGCCGGGCTAGACACCATCGCCACGGCGGCCTCGCCATCTGCGTCGGGCGGGATTGTCGAGCTCGCGCTGACGTTCGGCGCTCTCCTTCTGCGACATAACGATGCCGCAGAAGGAGAGCACCGCCTCCCAGGACCTCTCGCTCGCCACCATGGCTGACACCACGGATGGCAGCGAGAGGTCTTGCCCAACGGCGGCGGAGAGCGCTGCGCGCTCGCCGGCAAAAGCCGGACACACCTCCAGCGTGTGCTGGGCACAGTCCTCGATGGCACCGCAATGGTGACACGACCTTGACGCCTCCCGACCAATCCGACATAGGTACTTCCCGAAGCAACCATGCCCCGAGAGCACCTGCGCCAGATGGTAGGTTATCGCGCCATGGGTCCGGTCTAACCATGCGGCTAGGACTGGCTGGATCGCTTGGATGGTCCGAAGACCAGCTCCAGGATCGGCTAGTCGCGCGTCCCAGAGTTCCACGGCAAGACCGCGGAACTCTTCCAACCAGGAATTCACCTCGCGAGCGGTGACCCCGTGGACTGAGGACCGACGCAGAGGTCGTAGCGCTAACGCAAGTAAAGCAACCCCGGTCGTGGTTCCAACTGGGATGGTTGACCACAATTGGCACCAAAAAAAATATATCAAGTGGCCCAGTAATAACTCTTTGCAGAATTGATCATCGCCAAGCGCGACCTGTATAGACGGTGACTGTTACGCTTTCACGCCTTAGCTACTAAACAAATAATAATGAAATTTTGATGTCTGGTATATATAGAAGAATGGCATCGCAATATCTTAGGAGATATCGCAGTTTTAAAATAACATCACAGCCCAAATCTATGCAACGAAACCAGACTAAGTAACATTTCTTCGCGGATTAATAACGGATTTACCTACACCAATAATGATTTTCGCACGGGCAACTAAATTTGCCCTATCGAGATCTGGTTCTGATGAATCCTTTCAGGCTAACTGTACTTTTTTGACATCCACTTTCAGCACAATCAATTAATTTATTAACGAAATATATATTTTTTTAACTGTTAGTTCGTGGTTGGAACTCATCCGCAACGCTAATTTCCATAGTTAGATCCAATCTTTCAGTTTTGTCGACTAGGTAAAAATATAGCTGGGCCCACTGAGACCAGATTTTTTTTTCAAAGTGGTCAATCAGAAAGAAAAGTTTGGGAACCTCTGATCTACATAATATTATATTCTAAGACCCAGTACTTGTACCTAACGTATTACCCCACTTTTACTTAAAGCTATAATATAGGTACCTAAAACCGCTCCATAACGTACGTTTTATTTAAAAATATTTTCACCTTTCACGTAAACGAAGTCGCGGGTTAAAGCTAGTCGAAAATATGTATATATCTTTGTTTGCTGTCCACTTATTTTATCGCCAAGACACATAACTACATATGTGAATACTGTTACCATTTACACGGCAATAAAACACATAAACACATTTACAACCAGCTAATAAAGGAATCTCATTGGAAAATTGTATCATTAGGTATAAAATAGGATAAGTGTTCGGTGCTATGATCATACTAGACGAGTGTGAAACAAGAAAGCCTTGTGGAAACATTACCTACGGTACAAGTAGAACGGGTCCGAGTCTGCTATCTATCGAAACATATAAAGTGAAACTGCAGCAGGCTGTTTATCAATTGCAATTTCATTATCTAGCAGACACCTGCTCGCGCACCTATTCTCGCCAAACTATGCGATGCGATTCAAACTCTGCTCGCTGCGCCGCGATTCTTACCTACCTACATAGTATTCTTTGAATAATTAAATCATAAATAACCTTACTATTGTAAGATTAATACAATATATACACAAAGTTTTTTTTAGTATACTTAAACATCATCTTCCTAGCGTTATGTCCCGTGTTTCGACGGGGTCCGCTTGGCCATGATCCAGGATTTAGCGAGTCTGGTAATTACATTGAAGCGACTGCCGATCTGACCTTCGTAACCCTAAGATAGGGGAACCAGACAATTTTTGGATTATGGTTACAAATCCAAAGTTGTTTGAATTTGCAGGTTTCATCACGATGTTTTCCCTCACCGTCGAGCTAGTGGTATAAATACGTACATAGATTTAAAAAATCCAGAGGTACGTGCCGGGTTTGAACCCGCACTCCTCGGTTAAGAGGCGCGTGTCCTTACCATTGAGCTACCACCGCCTTTAGTATACTTAAACGAAACCCGAAATACTCGTCAATTATTGTTATTTAAAGAATCAGTATAAAAAAATAAAATGGCTACGTACAAACTAATTAAATGGAGTTAGTAGGTTTTTGTGTTGCATTGTTGTCCTCGCACGAGTATTAGTCCAGGAACGTTAGTCAAATAAAGGCAAGAATCTCGGAATGGGAGATAGTCCGCTATAAACTTGTATAAACCTTTATTTTGGTACCCTAAAACTTGCCTCAAAACCTACCTATCGTAGGGTGTCAAAGGTAAAAAAATATTTTTTTTACACAGTTATTGCAAATATCTCGTTTCCTAAGGCTTGTATGCTATTTATATTAATTATATATATTGTAGAGGATTAAATTCTCTACAATTTTTGTTTAAACATTTTTTTTATATCTTGAACCATTTTCGAGATAATGGGCAGAGCGCGCAGCACCGAACAAAGCGCATGCCTCGCTTCGGACGTTTTGTACCACGTGACAAGCGATGCGCACGCGCGGGTCTGGTTTTATTTGAGTGTACTTTATCTAAGGTTTTCTAAAAAATAATTTGTCAAATGGTATAAATGATATAATTATATAATAAATAACTTCGACCCATGTCCCCAGGCAAGCCTAAAAGGCCCGGCCTTGTCCCGTGATTATGCCGCGAGATATAATAAATAAATTCTCCAGACATACCAGTTCCCTAGTTCTAAATAAGCTTAAAAGCTTGTGCTATGGATACTAGATGAACGGATAGACATACATATATACGTTTTTATAAACATCCATTATTCGAGTACAAATGTCCATGTTTATCACACGAAACATTTGCCCCTAGCGGGATTCGAACCCGCGACCCTTGGTTTCGTGGCCAGGGTCTCTGACCACTCGACCAACCTGTCGTATATTATAATCGATTCTATTAACGATGCTATTTACTAAAAATGTATGGCATTCGGGACGATTTTTTGTTAGGTGGCTCTTACAAAAGTATCGCGAAGAATGGCGTGTGCCTTCTGAAACACAGATACACAAATTAAACTGTATGTGTGTGTGCGATAAAACTAGAACGATTTGACTGGCACACGTAAAAATTCAGTCGAATTGAGAACCTCCTTCTTTTTTTTGAAGTCGGTTAAAAATTTACTTTATATACCCACTGAAAAGATGTTTTTCTGGTCTATGTCGTTAGTAGTATGTCGTTAAAGACGAGTATTTTTTTTTCAGTTCGTGATTGTATAAGCTATAGTCGATCAAATCTAAGAAGTACCGTTTGACAGATATGACAAATTGACGATTAGGGATGGGACCAAAGAAATCGATTACTACAATATTCGAATTTTAATAGATTATTTCTTAGTACATATTTTTTACTTATCGGTTACAGTTTTTTAGATTTATATAAAATATGTTAGGTATTTTAAAAGGCCGTATATTGGTATATTTATCTTAGGTTTTACTAGTAACCCATATAAAAAAAAATATTCACTGTTACTATTACAGGAATAGTCGTCATTTCAATTAATCATTAATTGATCATCTATTGATTTTGTAACTAATGACTCTTATTGCATTGGATTACAGTCGATATATAACATCTGACACTGTCGGGTCAACATAGGATTCTTCTTCTTCTTGTTTTTGTTTCTGGCAACTCACTCCTGTTCAAGGATTACTACTGCGTACTAAAAGACACCTGGGTTGAAAACGGTTCGTCATTATTAAGTTCGATTATTCGGACATTATAACGATTATTCGTATAACAAGTGAATTTCAGCAGTCGCAACACTACGATAAAGGACCTAAGTACGTGACTTTGAAATGAGGTATAAATAAAACTTATTTGTTGCGTATATTGGTGATTTTACTTTTTTTTAAAGGTTCAAATTTATTTGTAGTGATGAAGAATTTCACATTTTATGATACAATAAAAATAACTTTAAAAATCCACGATTTAACGGAAAAGGTTATTGTAATTGAGTGAGTTACGTTTGTACAAAGTTGTTTCGGTTTGAAAAATGTGAAATGTAAAACGGTAATTCTTAGATTTGATGGACTTATAGGTACCTCATTAATTTTCGTCTAAATAAACAACGTTTTTTATTTTCAACGTTGTTAAAACAGCTTACTGCTCTCTGGTTTGTCTACCCCTTCGGAGATTGAGAGTGTGATAGTATGTTGATGATTCTTTAATAATGTGTTAAGTATACAATAATTTGTTTTTATTTTTTTCTCAATAATAATTTTAAAACAGTTCACTATAATCGCTGTATTTGAGCCCATAATAGCCTCTTGTCAAACAATAATCTCGATGGTTTAGTCCAATGTTATGTCAGTTTCATTTGTGAAGATCTAAGATAGTAACGATAAAATGGTTACGAAGAATGGACATGAAAGTAGTTGGGAATCTCGTCGCATTTATTTGATGGTGGTTCTCTGTCAGATCATGGGGCTGTCGATGTTCGCGTCGCTAGCAAATACGGCCGTCACCACGGGCCCTACCGGGAGTATCATGGCATACATCGCCTGCTGCCTCTTTGGTGGTATTCCGCTGCTATACATGGAATTCATCATCAGCCAGTTCACAGCTCGAGATTGCATCGACGTCTGGAAAGCACGCAAATGTTGCTCTCATATTGGATACATACTTGTTTTCTGGCAACTTCTTCAAATCTTTTACAACCATGTTCTAAATGCGTTCCTCTTTCACTACCTTCTGATAAGTTTCGAGAATCCTATACCATATTACATTTGTGGTCGCTGGGCAAAAAACAATTGCGACATCCTCGCCTCGAACTTCACCGTGAATGATGATTGCATAAGGCTGCAGGATCCACCACCTTATTGTGATTCTCTTTACACTACTTTTCCTGAGTATCAGTATTGGAGATATAATATAATGGGAATAACTAGTACAGTCAAATATCATATACCCTGGCGAGTATGTCTGGCCTCTGCTCTGATATGTGTAATAATGTACTTCAGCATCGTGAAGAAAAAATGTTCTGTCGCGTGGGTCGTGCAATTTTTCACACTGTTTCCTATAATCGGCTACGTTATATTATTGATGGGGTCTATGGTGCAAAAAGGAGTAGTTGTGAAATATGACGAAGCTCTGGATTCTGATTTTAGTGTTTTTATCAGTAAATTTAAATTTACTCATATGGTGTTGACGATGGTAAATACGCTTGGAATAGGCACAGGCGTGCCATTTAACCTGGCCTGCAGCAGCTCGTTTCGCGAGCCCGCGTACTCAAACACGGTGATCACGGTGGTGGTGGTCATCGGCACCTCCACCCTCGCCGTCTGCATAACCGCCATGATGAGTTGCCCCTACTCCTACGAATATGCCATTGACCCATATGACATAGCAAGAGTGCCTATATCGTTTTTGTACGAGAAAACTCCTAGATTACTGCACGAGTACCGGTATAAATATTTTTACTTAGTGCTGCTGTACGGCTGTCACTCTGCCTTGGGCATTGGCTCCAACGTCATTCTCATTTTACATCTGATAGACATGGCTGTCGCTAGAAATGCCATGGTGGCTAAATACCCGGGCCTGACAAGTTTTTTGGGCATTTTATGCATATTCTTCATTAGTATACCTTTTATGTGTAATACTGGAATGAGTTTACTTGTCTCGTTCAAACAAAACTCAAGCATGTTTGCAGTGTTCGTCGCAGTCATAGAGATCATGGTGTTCGTGGTTTGGTATGGCGTGGACAAATTTTCCGAAGACGTACACTTTATGCAAGGTCTACAGCCAAAAAATTACATGAAAATCAGTTGGCTATTTTCGGTTATACTATTGAGTTACACTTACTGTGCGGAAATGTATGATATCCAATCATACCAGACAGACCAGACAATCGAACTTACTACTTGGTACATTGGTTTAGGATCTGCAGCTTTAATACTGTTTATTTTCCTTATTCGTTTATTAGTCGCGGCTTGCAAAAATGAGTGGCGCGATATACTTCTTTTGGATTCTACTTGGGGACCAAAAAGTGAGTTGTTGCAACGAAGTAGAGCCATGTTCACCGCCCAGGCGATGACCAAGGAGTACCTGTATCGACAGTACCACCTGCAGGCCGGCATCGTGGCGCGCCAGCGCGTCTCCAACTGCAGGGCCGTCCAGCGAGAAGTGTGATCCGAAAGGGAACAACTCAAGGCCTATTTTATAACAGTGATAAAAAATGTGATAATTTTTTACCATTTAATCTTGATGAATAGTTTATGTTATACCACGTGGCTATTTATTATGACTCATTGTATATTATAGCTTTAGGCTATTATATTAAACATGTATCGGCTATTACGTAATACGCTAAGATTTCTATGAGTCACCTCCAAAAATATTAAATAATACGAGTACGTTCCGAACAGTCTGTATTTATAAACTGTTGCCTTAATATATATTAATTTATTCCCGAAACGGGTACCCATTTGTGACTCACCGTGTTTGAGTAGTTAAAACTGCTATAACTTAATGAACCGAGATGGAAATCACAATAAAGGAGGAAAGACTTTCATCGTTTTGGCGGCGACGCAGCCTACGTGCAACATTGGAAACTATAAGTTAGACTTGCGACAGGTACAGTCATCAAATTTATTAAATTCTCAGTAGCTATAAAAAAGAAAGTAGCGGGCCGCAACTTCAGTCCCCACCCACTCCTAATGTCCGACTTTGTGAAAGAAACATTATTTAAAAAAAGTGGCGCGCCAAGCTGTCTGCTTGCAGCGAGGCGTCTCGGTGTCGCAAGTGCTGTGCGCGCCGCGCCACGCTGCTCCGGCAGGCGGCCGCTTCGCGCCGCCCGCCACTCGCACGCCGATGGATGTTAATGTAACGGAAATTATGTTTGTTAATCAAACCTATAGACAGCGGTTAGTTAACGCTACGCTTCAAGCGAGTGGAATTTTTTAAGCTTAACTCATCTTCTTATGTATATGAAAAGCTCAAAACAAGTGGTACATTAGCCATTATTTTGTTAATATAGCCAACGTTGAACCTAGATCACGCTTGTATATTATTATGAACCAAATACTTTTAATAATTTAGTATATGTCTTCTCATTAAAATGTGACAATAATCAGGTCAAACCTCGGTACACAAAGAAGCTTATTAATCACTGCCGTAATTAAACTTGACTGTAGTATTCAGTTGAAAAATAGCAATTTCAATTAAAGCATGCGACAGCACACTCACACACACACAAGTGTCGGTGAGACGAGTGCAAATCCAGTTCGAGGCACATTGCGTCATACAAATGAAACATTTAGAATGTTTGACCCGCGTGGCGCGCGTGCCGCCGTCATGCGCGAGTCGCCCCATGGAGCCGACACAATACACTTACATGATAGCGAGCTGTTTCCATTTGCGAAAAATATCCCGAAGCATAATTTGTGACTGCTGAGATGAATGAACTGTCTATCATGGTACCTATACAGATTTACCTAAATCTGGAACAATAGCATTGAAAATGAGAATGGCATGCAAGTTACATTAAAAGCCGTTCTTGTATGTTACGAGACATATTTCTTTTCTATTCTGCATTTCATTCTCTAGTATCTCAGTGTATTAAGAATAGTACCTACTAATAACAGCAAAACCAGCCTGAGACGAGATCGACAAAGGTAATCTTGTTACGTAATTCCATAATGTAACACATAAAGCATGCACAAGTTAATTCTACACTTAGCGACTTTCTCCAGAAGCCCAATCATTTTATTCCGCAATATAAGTAGACTAGTCGGAATGAGTGAAACAAAAAACAAAGAATTTTGCATTTCCGGAATAGTTTTTGTCAATCTCACCCTCTCTTTATCAGCGAGTTTAATACTTTATGTACGCACTAGACCCACACTATCTTGGATATCTGCAAGAAGTGCGTCAGTGTTTTCCTTGCTGTTAGCACATATACTGCGCCCAGGCACCAACGTCGACGACTCCACGCGAATTCCAACCTTTGTCACGACATTACACCTATCCAGTATCCACTCGCAGCGAAGCGAGGCATTACATTAAACTCAAAAGCTGCACAACCACTTGTTTGTCACTTAATCTCGTTGTTGTGAAATCTCAACATTTCGGTTTCGTTTGCGACCCAAAAAGCTGAGCTATCAATTTGCTTTTTATTTCATCTACTTCGGATTTTGTTTATAAAGAATTACGTTATAGCTTAGCTGGTTGCTCAATTGTATTAACTTATATACTTACATAAGCTGAAGGATATTAGTTAGTACGTTTATATTATTAGTCCTGAGTACTTTTAGCAATCGTCTATTTTTGATACATATATCCAGTATCATCCCTCAGAACAATCTGTACATATTCCTGCATATACATCCCGTTAAGCACGAGTCAGAGCCCCCCGACGCTGACCAACTGGACTCACCAGGAGGGGCAGCTAGCCTTCTTAACCACATTCAACAAAAAAATAAAACTGGCTGGGTTAGATGATAAACTGTGAAAAAGTTGTGACAACGGGTTAGCTCCTCGCCTACACAATCACACACCTAAAACCCGATATACCATTAATCGCACATTATTTTTAAGTCCCAGAGCAACATTGGACATAGGATATTTTAATATTTTAAATGTATGTAATGTACCTAAATATTTACATCACACGCACAAAACTTCTCCCTAGCGGTTTACAAAACTACCTGTGCTAACGTACGAGCTTTTATTTCATTGTCAGGCTCTCTAACCACACGATAAACCAGCCTTGCATAAGTAGCATTAGTTCCGGAAAAATATAGGTACGTAGAAATGATCATTGCACAAAGTAATTACAGACACAAATGTCACTTCATACTACATATAATTAAATATATGGATTGCTTACTCTACTTGCGATTGCTCATAATTTACAATCAGATCGATATGAATTTGTTTATAATGAAGCTTGCTATACCGTTACTTGGAGAACAAAGATTTGTATTAACTTCGTTCACCTGCACTTATGAAGTTGGTTTTGCCCGCGTTTCCACTAAATGAAGTTCAGTTTGTTACAGAGATAATGACGCGTGGAATTTTTATTTTATAAAATAATAATTGAGGAACACACATTACTATTGTATAATGAATGTAAACACGCAAGGACACGCGACTCTTAGGCAAGGGGTGCGGGTTCAAAATCGGGGATGTACCTCTGAATTTTCAAATCTATGTACGCATTTATTCCACTAGCTCGGCAGTGGGGGAAAACATCGTGATAAAACCTGCACATTCCAGCAACTATGGATGTGTAACCATGATCCAAAAATTGTCTGGTTCCCCTGATCTGAAAATCCGAAAATGTCAGATCGGCAGTCGCTTCAATGTAATTAGTATTGTTCTAAGCGGACCCTAACTAAGCACGGGACATAAGGCTAGGAGGATGATGAATGAATGGAAACACAAATGCTGGAACATGTTTATATAGCGAGCAAAAAATGTCACTTGATGTATTAATGCGTCGATCCATCACATAAATCATACAAAGGCACATATCACGTCTACATACAACACGGTATATATAAATTGCCAAAATAGGGTAAATATAAACGGTAACATCAAAATAAAATAACAGTCCAGGAGCCAAATTTTAGACGTTTTTAAAAACACACAAAGAAACTCAATTCATTCTGGACTGAAAATACAAACAATAGTTTTGGTAAGAACCTGGCATATTATGGTAATAAGTCGTCCACTAGATGCCCAAATTTAAAGCGTTTCGTAATCTGTAATTACCAAACACACTTGAGATTGGAGAAAACCATCAGCATTCGTCTACTGTTATCTGGCCGTCACCTACACTTAAGCGCCGTTCCGCAATTGCACAATTTGTTTAGATGCTTTTGGGAAAAGTATCCGTATCAGTAGGCTAAGTTACAAGCTTCGGGCGCTGTCTAAATGGTCGTTAAGTTTGTCGAACGCGTGAATCTATGCTCTGGGGTACCGCGTCACAGATAAAAGCATCATTTAATTCCTAGCCTTACATTCTCAGAAGTAAAAAGAAATTGATACTGTGGTATTTATTGATAATTCTGATGACTACGTGCTTGCAATAATCAGGTATTGTTGAATCTCTTCTTTTAGCATCATTTTATATTTTTAAACATTGTTGGTCACAGATAGGGATCAAAAACATTTTAATAATAAGTGGTAGTAGATAGTATCAATTAGGTTAGATCTGTCTAAAAATTTATTATTACATTAGCTTAGTACATCGGTAGGTAGGTATAATATTTGAACAAACGATTGTTTTGAAGTACTATAGTTGGCGAAACAAAGCAACGCCTATAGGGGACGTGCAAGACGACGGTGCTGCCAACTGGTGCCGTCAATGGGAAATTTGTACGCCATGAATACTTGAGATTGATTTTTTTATCAAGTAAACAGAATTAGTTTTAATATTGAAATGTATTATTCTAGTTAGTTATAATGTATTGTTATGTTTCTGGATGCACCAATCACCATCTCCCTAGCTTTATATACCGTGCTTAGACCATGATTCAGGATTTAGCGAGTTTGGTAATAACCAAACTCAGATAGGCACTCGCTTCGATGTAATAACATCGAAGCGAGTGCCTATCTGAAACACACCGTAACCTTTATATAGGGGAACCAGACAAATAAGGATTATGGTAACACATGCATATAGTTGTATGTGCAGGTTTCATCACGTTTTGTACCTCAACGTCGAGCTAGTGGTTTAAATACGTTCATAGATTTGAAAATTCCAAAGGTACGTGTCCGCGTCTGAACCCGCACCCCTTGTGTATGAGATGCGTGTCCTTGCTAATGAGCTACCAACTCACTTATTTTTATTATTCCGGATGCACCAATGCAAAATTGTTATTTCTTTCCAAGGAATAGCATTCTCATGCCACGGTTATGTGAAAAAGGCCAAAAATAGATAACTACAGTAATAAAATATATTCTGCCATTATATTCCCGTCGTAAACATTAGATATTTTAGATTGTGCGACAATTTTTCCAGTTCTAAAAGCCTTATTTACTTCGTTTATTTACTCTTTAACTTTCAATACATGGTCCGTCTCTAAGAACTTTTGACATTAACACATATTTTGGCTACGCTGTCGAGCGTTATTTATAATTTTTATCATATAAAAAATAATGCAATTAAAGATATAATTTTGTTTACATTATTTACAGTACGATGACAGGTCTAATATAAGCTTCCTCTACTGTCCGCATAGTGTCTCTTTTGTTGATTTAGTGCTGCCCCCTATAGTTGGTGCACGTTCCCTATAGCATGTTATTGATGCTATGTCATGTCCTCAAATATACCAAGATAATCTGGATCGTTCAGTTTTTGTTCTGTTATTTATACTAGTCCTGATATTTGGGCCCAAAAAAAAAACAGCAAACCAAAAGTCACGTTTTGATGTCAAATCTGATGAAAGTAATTGGCTTATTATACATGGATTCCACTTGTATACATAAATTAAATATCTACTGTACACATATCCTGGTTAGCTACTCCTCTATAATTGAAACCGTAAACAATAAACGGTTATTTTCAACAAATGTATTGGAAAAGCAAAGTTTAATTTTATCAAAAGTCGCAACGAGGTTTTGTCACAAATACGAAAAAACCATAGTCAATTTCGAAGACTGAATTCTAGTTCGACCGATAAGTCGTTTAAACGTGTAAATATGAGATAACAAGGAAGGCAAATAGTGGTGTAAAGTAAAGGCGTAGAGTCGATGACACGGGATGGTTGGGCCCACGCGTCCTGTCTCCGCGGCTCCAAACGAGAGGCTTAACCCGTGATTGATGTTTTGGGAATTCGGATAAATAAAGATAATAAATAACAGTTCAAAATGTAATCATACCGGGCGAGATTCCGAAACACAGCCGTGAATGTATAAACTGCACATTTTATTATTTTAATCAGTTATTTAAGCTAAAAATTATCGAAGTAAATAAGGAAAAAGATTTTCAAAGATGGTCCATTAATTGAGTAAAACATTGTTACGAATATCTACTAATAAACATTTAATGGATACAATCATAATTAGAATGGGGATCATATAAATCCATCATACACTTTCTTATATTTACTTTCCAAAATCAATCGTTTTTATTTAAAGGTTGACGATAAAAAATACGTCAGCATCGCAACATATTTAATTTAAGCGATTGGAATAATGGCTCTCTACTACAAATTCAATCGGAAAACAAATGACTGACCATTATATGTTTATCAGTGGCGGTACCTAAGGGCAACTTACATCATGTTAATCATCTCTATGTCGTCGACTTTGCCCAACGGGTGTTGGTGCGATTACCACACAGGAAGCAAGCGCTTAGCACCAACAGACAAATAGGTACTACACCTGACGGCTGTCTTGTCCGCTATAAAATTGGTAACATCACTTTCTCAAAAAATAACTTTAATAAGCAATTTTAGCATCATATTCTCAAATCCAAATGAATAAATAAATAAGAATGATTTATTACTAAGTGTCTACTACTATTGCGCTAGGTACTAAGTGGCACAATTCCTTTGGACAACAAAACAGTAAACCTGGACGCCCAGTTATTAACAAGGTTGACGTAAACGTTTAATTGATACTAATTACAATTAAAATTGTAGAATTATTTGAGTAAGTATATTCGATAACCACGTTACTTAAAACTTGTCGTCTTAAAACTACCCGAACTATGTATTTTCAGTACTTAAGCTACTTGCGTAGACAAGTAACATTTATCCAACACACAGACGATAAACTGCATTGCGAAGAACAGTCACTCCAATATAACGCCACTGTAATGCTAATGAATAGGTACGTATACTAAATGCTGTGTAATTTCGTGCGCATTTAAGTTGTACAGTCTTCTATATCTTAAATTATTTTAGTTCGTTATTTTGTCTTACGCATTTCTTCTGAAAAGAAACGCAAATACCTAGTATGATTTTAATTGCATACTGGGTTAATACGTCCATGTGGGTCAATTTGAAAATTTACTTTAATTTACAATTGTTAAAAAAATGTTTGAACGGATGTGTGATAAACATTCAACTATCCTCATAAACATTTGTGTTTTTAATATTAGTATGTTTAGTATGAAATGTTTAATAAAACTAAGTAAAACATGTTCGCATTTACAGTTCTTTATTCTCTCTTTTGTTTAATTAGTTACTTATTTTGCAGTGTAAGTGTACTCTATTATTGAGTACGCCTTTAGTGCGACTAAGGAGAGGTTTGACGGCATATTAGGCCACATATTATAGGCATATCAGAGCGTCATTTCCGTACGCGTGTGGATAGTCGACAGGCCTTTAGGCTAGATTCGCCGACACTTTCTGCCCCGCGGCGAACCGCGCTGCGTCTATGAGCTCAAATCGCGAGTATCCGCGTCAGACATTCGAGCCTCAGTACCGTCTCACCCAAACAGACAGTACTGCCGCTGATTATTGCATAGTTAATTATATTTTAACCTCAAACTCAGAAGAACACAAGGGAACTTTTAATCGGAATAGGCTTGCTGTTATTTTTAATGATAGGGCTAATTAGTTTACCGCTGGGCCTATATAAATATTTCAATATCAACACAGAATTGTGTGTTTTTGCACCTTACTAACTAGGAAAGAGATTTTAAGAATTTTTCCGAACACGTCGTAGACTTTCAAGTATATCGTTCATTGGCTACGAGTATACATTTTACAGAGCGAGTTACGAAAGTACGAAAGTTATTATGAGCTTTAGACATTGTCAATGAAGTCTAATCTTAATTTTTTTACTTTGACAATTAGTCTCAACAAGTAAGAACCTACATCATCATCTTCCTAGTGTTATGTCCCGTGCTTAGACGAGGTCCGCTTAGACCATGATCCAGGATTTAGCGACTCTGGTAATTAATTTAAAGCGACTGCCGATCTGACCTTCGTAATCCTGAGATAGGGGAACCAGACAATTTTTGGACCATGGTTACCAATCCAAAGTAGTTTGAATTTGCAGGTTTTATCACGATGTTTTCCCTCAACGCCGAGCTAGTGGTATAAATACGTACACAGATTGGAAAAATCCAGAGGTACGTGCTCGGGTTTGAACCCCTCGGTTATGAGGCGCGTGTCCTTAGCATTGAGCTACCACCGCTCCTACGTTCTTACGTAAGAACTTACATATGGGCGATTATTATAGAATCTATAATACCCAAGGCGTCCTAAAAACGTATATGATCGATTAAATTTTAATGCGTTGGTAGAATAATCGAAAAAAAATAGGTATACATATTAAATAAAACAAACTATTTTCGAAAATAATCTCTTAATAAAATTCTCATTTCTTTCATACCTATCTGATTATCAACTGATTTCATAAATTATTTAGAATTTCATAGTCATAAATAGACTTTCCCGGTGTGTTGTCAGAGGCATTTTATATCTCAAAATGTAATATTATTGACATGTATTAGCATAGCAGTAGCAGATCGCAAGGGCCCCTGGGCTGAATTCGCCGCGCTTTCTACCCCGAGGCAGCACGCGTCGCGCGCCTTGCGTACGCGCAGCCGAGCCGACACTCGGCGCATGCTCTCTCCAACTCGATAGCTCCGCGCGTGTAATCATTACGTTCGCGTTTCTGCGAAATGTTACGGATTCTAAGGTCGGATTTGACGTGACATTGCATTCCTAATTTCGTTACCTATGTCTTGTTTAAAAGTAGTTACATTTACATCTAAGTGATCAGATCATGTCGTCGTAATAAATAAATAATATTAATTATCAGACTACATCATACACATTGATCTGACTCCGTGATAAGTTGCTTAAACACTTGTGTTACGGATATCAAAAACAACAGTGGTATTACAAATATACACTTAAGTATTCATCATATGAATATTTGTCCTGGCTGGGGATCGAACCCACACCTATTGGCACATGGGGCAGGGTCACTACCGAATGCGCTATCGAGCTTATCAAAATAATTAAATTAATTAATTAAAAAATTATAAATTGCGGAGTAAATGATTTTAATATCAGACAAAAAAAATACGTTTTTAAAGAACTTTACTCAAACAAATAGGTCCATCATATCTATGAACTGAACTTATCAGCGTAACCTAAAAGCTATTACTTCTACACATGTCCTCTAGATAGACGTAAATAACGTTAACTTAACCTTACAAATTTATCCATGTATTCTGAAATAAAACGTTAAATTTATTGGATTACCTATAGTAATTTATTGGATCAAATCAATCACCTAAATATTTTTTTATTATATACTGTGTTGTTTAATTTAGAATAGTATAATTCGCGATTTAACTATCTGGTTAAAAATATCTAAGATAAAGACATCTTGAGATGCATAATGTGTAAGAGGATAGCTTGAGTAAACATATAATGCTTACTATGTAGTTGAAACACAAACATTTTGTTTCTAACGTGAAAGTTGTGAAGCTAAATGTGTAGATTTTATTGTTGCTTGTTGTAGGTAATATGAAAAGCCAATTTCTGACTAAAAATCTTTCTTTAATTAAACAACAATCATATATGAAGGAACTTGTGCCATACACCTATGTTGATCAATTTTATACCATTTACCAAATCCATCTTGCTAGTCGCTAAGAAACAATATAATTGAATTTAGATGGATGTCCTTTTACTTCTTTAAAAATGATGCGTGTGTATCTATTCTCAATTAAGTCTGACTGTTCAATACAAGATAGTTTCTGGCATAGATTCATAAATTATTAAAACGGAATCAAAGCTGTAATCAATATATTGATAAAACCATTTTATTGCTGTACATATTATTGGCATAAGCAGATTGTAATCACTGAACAACAGACAATTATTCCGGAGCTAAACGTAGAATAAATAACGAAAAAATAATTTCGTTCGTTATTACTGTAACATAAAGTACCATATTTAGGTAAGGTGATGTCGGAGCTAAAAATTGATAAAAATAGCGATAGCCCTTAACAATTCAGTGAAAATAAAATAAAGACACTACCAAAAAACTGCGGCATACCAACGGTACGCGAAGTATACGAAGAGCTTTCCATTGAATGGAAAAATGCACCGTGGAGCCGGTTTGTCCATACCCTTCCGGATTCCCAACCTGCTACTCTAGGTCAGCGAGCGCCGTACCGCTCGCTCGTACGCGGGGCGAGCGAGAGAGAACCATCGATTTGGGGTCGTGTCGCCCTAACCTAGATTGTTGCGGTACTCTTTGTAGAATATAGACTCCTGATTTTTATACGATACGTAAATTTTATTAGGACATCACGAATTGAAAACCTTATTTTAATACTTAATGATGCATTTATCACATTGCAATTTCGTGCTTATTTGTTGCAGTGAGAAAGTTCTTACACCTACTTATTGATTGGTTCGCGTTAAATGCATTCTTACGAATGGTGTGTTGTGTGATTCGTCGTTGCAGTTTGATTAACGTTTGATGTGTGGAACTTGTGAGATGTTGATTTTTAAATAGGTATTCTTTTAATATTTTTTTTTCAATATTCACCCGCTTTGTCAGTAACGTGCAAACTCAACTATATAACATGATTTTGTACGCGTGCTACTTCGATGTACTTACAATGAAATCAAAGATTTTATTTTCGATGATAAAAAAAACATTATTATGTTAATTCTACGTTAATTCCGGCACAGTATCTTAAATTGTGTAACGCAAAAAAAACGAAGATAGATAGTTTAGTTAAATAAACTGTAGGGATTTATCTACATAACATACTTACTATGTAGTAACAGTTTAGTTTAGTAGTTTAGTTTAAACTGTAGGGATGTTCACGTAAGTTCAGCAGATTAACTTAGGATGCCATAAAACAATCGTTCTGACAACATTATTTCTTAAAAATACAAAACACTGCTTAAGTAATGAGCCATTAAAAATCTGTAGGAAAGTTTAAAATGAGGCTCATGAAGCGCAGTGTGTAATTGTGTCTGCGCGATGGCTCGGCTACGCCCCCTCGTTAGACCTGTCTAGAGCTATTATGCCTATCCATAGCTCTTGTTAAATTTGTATTACACTATCTCATTAGAGTAAATAACATTTAAGTGCGAGAAGGTATATGAATAGAGACGCGTTTTTTTTTATAATTTAACAAAAAATCTTTAACTAAGATACCGAGGACCTCTTTTTAACCGACTTCAAAAAAAGGAAGAGGTTCTCAATTCGACTGAATTTTCCAAAATGATTTTGTTGAGGCAGCATGCAAGACTGGCTACTTAATTGGGTGGAATAAGTAACTTAAAATCTTAATGTAGCTCTGTATATAATTCTGTATCCAAGATAACAAGTATGGTAGGTGCCTAACTTTGTGTGTCTATAACGCATTAGTAATATACCTGAACACGATGTTACGAGTATGTTTTGTAGGTCCTCGAGCGAAGCAAGTACTTGTTGTGCGCATGACATTTTTCCAAGTTAACATTCATGGATATTGATAAAATCCGCGAACGCGTTACGGCCAGATATCTACACCCGTGTTCAAACACAGCGCATATACTATATGGGCTAAGTATGTCACCGAGACTTATCGTTACATATCAATAAGTAAACTGAAGCTAAACCCCAGTTACTTAGAATATTTGTCGCCGAGTACGTTGTAAAACGCAAAGCAGTCGCGTGTTTGCTGTTTGATTCATTAGTTTGTCAGAAATACCCAACGAGAATGTTTGAGACCTATTTTGGTAAAACAGATTACGACTGGAAATAGATTACAGAAGAATTTCACTATTCGCTTAGCAGTCACTGTTTTGTTGGCGACCTATTCTAGAGTTGACGATAGTGTTTTGTCTATTTAACCAACTTAAAAAAAAAGCAGAAGGTTACTTAAAGAAACTTCAATAAAACTAAGTAATATATTTTATTTATCATACGTTATGTTTAACTGATTTCAATGTTTGTGTTCAATAACTACAAATGGATAAATTTAACACAGATAGAATTATAGTTTTGAAGGTTAAAAGTCGAAATAGGTTCAACATAAAACTTATGATTCCTGTTAATGAAAAGTAAACATACATGCCCGATGTTGGTCGGGGACTTAAAAAGAATGTGCCAACTGTGTTTCTTGCCTTGCACGTCGTAAAAGGCGACTAATGGTATATGAGGTTTTGGGTATGTATTTGTGTAGGCCACGAGCTAGCCCCTTGTCACTACTTTCTTACAATTTTCCATCTAACCCAGCCCCAATGGGCTGGGTTGGATGGGCTGGTTGAATGGGACAATTCCCATGTTGTTCTGGGACTTCAAAATAATGGGCCAACTGTGTTTCTTGCCTACTATGTCCTAAAGGGCGACTAATGGTATATGGGGATTTCGGTAGGTCATTGTGTAGGCGACGAGCTAGCTACTTGTCACTACATTTTCACAATTTTTCATCTAACCCAGCCCAGTTTTGTTTTTGGCTGAATGTGGTTAAAGGGGCCTGCTGCCCCTTTGACTCTGCTTACCCATTCGGGGAATAAGGGCGTGATGCTATGTATGTATAAACATACATATAATGATATAAAAATGTCGTATTTCATTGATTGAACGCTACAAATATAAATATATTCCTACGTTTTAGTCTAAGTAAGGTATTTTTTTATTTCCATCATCATAACTAGGGAGCAACAAAAGTGTGAACGTGAACAAATAGGTATGCGAACACGAATCTACAACGACACTGTAGATATTCAAAGATTTAATCATAATATAGACGTCAACTTATCGGCTAAGTGTACTTTCTTCTTATAAATATGCAAGAACCCTATAAGTTTTATATCCTTGTTTTAGATTATATGTATAAAACCGTACAACTGTGAGATTTTATATTCCGTTTCTAGAACGATGGAAGATTCTACTGCTTTTATACATAATTAGTAATTATACTTGTACCTAAGTAGGTACCTACTAACATAGTCATTTGTTCTCATGTCCAATGTAAGTCAGTTCAAAGATTAAATCATTTAAATTCTCTGGCATTGAATGTTCCTGCCAACCGACAATAATTTTATATACCAACATATTAAATTACTGTTTCATTAAAATTTGCTTGTTTGACTATCTGCCGAAGGATCGCAAAATTTACTTGCGATTACCTAGGTATATGAGTTAAAAATAATTTAAATTAAATTATTATTGAAATAGGATGTTTTATAGATACCAAAAAATTAAATGTAGACAAGCATTTTAAAAATGAGGAATCACCCGCTGCCGAAGAATGTTTTGCGTATTTTAAGAAGGCATTTAAAATATTTTTCTAAATTTGGCAACAACTAGAGGAACTAACAGCACATCGCACAAGTTAAGCGCTCTTATAAGCTTATTGCCTTTTATTTCCGTAAAATTTTGAGAACCGTTACAATGAATGTGGATATAAATGAAGAATATATAAACAAAAAATCATAATACTGGCAATAATTGCTAAACTGCAGTAAAAGTTTTAGTAAAATGCAGTTCTTTCTAATGTGTCCAATACAAGAATTTTATTTGACAGCTCAGTGACAGATGCGTTAATGATGTCTGAATGATGCTCGCATGTTACGAATCAGATTCTACTTTTAACATTATTCGAATTAGATAGCTAGGTACATAGGTATGTCGATACTGCGTACGTTATAATCGGTAATAGATAAATATGCAATTAGATTAAATTTTATCTCAAAAATTTACTGTTATGTGGAATAAATATAAATCCGTGTGTGTTTGCAAAATAACCGCCTAGATAGGTATTATCGTAGGAATCGGTATAAGAAAAACTTTAAGTAATGTTAATATTTTAACTCATTGGTTTCAACTTCATATATAATATTGTTGTCTTTCAGTTCAAATACCATATTAAACCTTTTTAATATATGAAAAGATTTTTTTAATCAGATTTACCATATTATTTATAAATGCACTTTTTCCATGCGAATAAAACCATGCCATAACCAGTCGCCATAGAACGTACCTAACTATATTTTATACGCAAAAATATCATGAGTTATCTCGTAAAAAGTATTGCTTTTACGGTCTTTTTTTTATGTATTATATAAGCTAATTGATATAATTTTTGAGTAAATATATTTCTATTACTACGCATATTGAAGTTTATTTATTCGTAATCTGAAACAGTTAGGTTCTATGTGAACTGTCAATAATAAATTATTAAGATGGACAGGTATATAGACTTTGACCACTAATAAAAACTTAATGACCAAAATTATCAGCTATAATCTAAAATCTATTCCCAAGCCAATCATCGGCTATGAATTATATGGTTCCAAATGTAGTTATGCAGTTTATAGGAGTTTCACTTAAGTTGAGAAAGCTTTGCGTGAGTAGCGTCTCAGAATACGGCCTAGCGGCACTAATTTACGACATTATATTTATAGAATTAGTCAAATAGTCGTCAGTAGCGATTCGAACATGGTACGTGAAGGCACACAAACGCAGCGCATAATGGCATAATCGATCACTATTGAGCGCGATCATTGTGCTCGCCAGTTCGACCGTGAATCCTGTCACTGTACCCCGGCCCCGCGACCCACTGGACCCCCTCATATGAATCTCATTTACGTTGCGCTTACGCAACTGAGTAAGCCCACTGGAGTGTGGCGGACTGATTGGCGAGGGTGATCTGGAGTTATTCGGTAAAATTTGATTAGTTCTTGATGCCAAGCTATTTATCGATCTGTGACGTATGCTATGCGGTATAATCTAAAATATGACCAAGAAATCGGTGATGTGATGATACCCCAATATGAAAGGAATTGATAAAAAACAATTAACTACTCTTAATCAAATTTCAGTGTTTCCATGAAAAAAATTACAACTGTTTTTATTTCAAGGAATCTGACGAGTTCTGTGTCAACTTAATATTTTGTACTAGGATATACCGGTGACCGAGCTAGAAGAATTCAGGAAAAAATTATGTTCACGAAATATTTTACAAATTGGTTTCTAAAATTTAGGACTTCCTGACATTCCGCATGGAGTCACGGCGGCGCAGGAGTCGACCGCGCACGGCACCCGATTAGCCGAACTAGGTAACAGAACAATGGGCGATGTCACAGAGAGCGCGGCTCTAATGGTGCGTTTAATATTATTTTACACGTCGAGGTGTACTGGCATCAAAAAAGTCTACCTATGTCGCCATTTTACATTGAATGGACGATCCATCCAGCGGGCTTTTTTAGTTAGAGATGAAAACAATTTAATTAAGTAATATAAGGTTTCCTAATAATTACAAATACTTACATTAACTTTTTTTTGTAAATTAATTTGCGCTTACGCGTCAGTTGATGGTTCATCATTAGTTATCTAGTTTTAATGTTTCTCCACAAAGGGGACATGTCCTAAAAACTGCAACACCACACGACAACTAAAGCTTCCTTACTTAAAGTATAACGTCATAATGCTGAAAAATTAGATGTAAAAATGCAAAAAATCATAAAAAAAAATTTAGGTGTCCCAAATGGGATAAATTGGGTATTATTTTTATCAAAATGAAACTGCAAGTTAGAAAATGTGGAATGGATTGTTGTATTAATACACATATGAGATAACACAATATACTTACTTATAATTAAAAATAATGTATGTTCGACTTTTTATTCAAACCGTATGATTTAATTTGATTCAGTGGCGTTACACACATGACTGATCTCGGCCTAATAATGTGAAAAAACATGTGACTTCCTTTGTCATTGAATGCGCATAGATAGAGGTAGGTAAACTAAAAAAAGTTCAGTACTTATTGTATCAGCATTTTTTATGACAGATAAACATTGTATATGTACATAATTAATTTTTCTCATTTATTCAGATTGACTTAATATGATTATGGGCGTGATGTTATGTATGTATGTACTTAATATGAACGTTATCTACGTTCAAAAAATAATTAGTGTTTATTGGTTAAATTATCTTTATATATACATTTTATCTTATATATAAAAATTAATTGTGATTCGTTAGTCTAGCTAAAATTTGAGAACGGCTGGACCGTTTGGATGATTTTGGTTTTAAAATATTGGTAATCTTCCAGGGTTGTTCGGTTAGAAAATATGGAAAAATTGCAAGGAAGTTAATAAAAAAATCCGAGAATGGGACGTTACGAAGTGCGCCGGGACAGCTAGTAAAAGATAAAGGAAATTAGATTGAATATATGAAACAGAACTTGTCCCATGTTGATTTGGGACACGAAAATATTGTGCTCACTGTATTCGTAGCCCAACATATCATAAAGGCTGCGGGGACTAGTGTACCTATATCTCATTTCCATCTAATCTAACTCAATTTTATCAGTCTTGCTCCTTGGATTCTGCCAACACTTTGGAGATTGCAAGCAAGATGGTAGGTATGAATATATATATAGGTATATAAAACTGCAAGTTAGTAGGTACTATTATATATGTTCGTGATGATATTCTTAAAGTTAATAATGCGTAAGTACTAATTGTCCCGTGTTGCCCTGGGACTTAAAAATAATGTGCCAGCTGTGTCCTTGTCTAGCGCCTTGTCTAGCATGTCGTAAGAGGCGACTAAAGTATATGGGGTTTTGGTTATATGATTGTGTAGTCAACGAGCTAGCCATTTGTCACTACTTTTTCATTATTTTCCAACTAACCCAGCCCAGTTTTATTTTTGGCTGAATGTGGGTAAAGGGGCCTGCTGCCCCTTTGATTCTGCCTACCTCTTCGGGGATTGCGGGTGCGAAGTTATGTTTGTAAGGCTGGTTATGGTGTGTTATATTATAGTTTGAGGATGGTGATGAATTGTTTAAGAAGTAATTATTGTTTAAACTGAATAAAAATTAAAAGGCCACGTTGCAGTAATACATACTCTGGTATTATTTTTGTCCGTAAATCTTGTAAATTATTTTCAATCAATGTAAGTTACATCTTATAATAGAGTTAAGAAGAGTTTGTTAACTTGTTTATACCTATTGTTTCTTTATTTTGTTTCATAAATGAACGTATTTTTGATGTTATATCAATTTATCACTAAATTATATACTTATCGATTCGTTCCATCACTAAATTTTTGCCAATAACATTGTGCGCGATGCTTACCGAGACTTAATAATGTAATATTCATATTAATTTAAGGGCCACTATTTATTGTTGTATTTATTGGACACCGTAAATTATATATTTTCTTGAATAACTAATAGCGGTCACCTGTATTAGGAAATTATATTTTAAAAGGATAATACCTACCTAATAGAACTAAGTTAAAAGCGATCCTGGTTGTAGGAAGGAAGTTGTTTTAATCGGATAGTTTAATAGTAGATAGTAAAGGCGATTACATATTGAATCATCATTCTGCAGCAACTAAGACAGTTAGTATCAACTTAAAGACACCTTTGAGTAGATAACCCGCTCTCGCCTGTATCAGAATTATTAGTATTTCGGGTCGCTAATCCAATAACAATAACAAATAATATTGGCAGCATATTTGTAAACGCGGTCAATTTACCTTTTGTGTGTATTCCTTGCTCACCCTACGCGTGCAACTCACACTAGAGCCACGGACCCACGAGGCCCGTGGTTGCGCTGACCGACTGCTTCATTACAACGAATTCTGCTATTAAATGATTGAGCGCAAAATGGCGTGCGTTATCGGTCTTTTTTTCAGTATTTCTTTATGGTCGTAAGCAGCCGCGTGTTACGTCACCACTATGCAAAATCACTTCTACATTACGGAGCCATATAATTATGAAAGTCAATAGGCAGACGTGTAAAATATTTATTTGAAGCGTCCATCGTCAGGCGAGGAGTACTGTTTCCGCGCATAAACAATGAGTTTGACATTACGAACAAAGATTTTAGATCTGAGGGTCGCCAGACGTTACTTATTTTCTCAGAAATGAAATGCGTGGTATAGGGTAGTATTACTACTTAATATAAACGTAAGGGTCCTAGCAAGTTTGGATAGTGGGCCAATTTGCAGGTACCAGATGCGAAAGTTAGGATAAGATATTTCTCATTTAACTTAAATTCTGATTCATGTACCTATGTTGTGTATAATACTAATGTACATTAATATTTAATATTGCCAGACACTTTCCGTCACCAGTAACTTCGAACAGATACTTTAAAGCTCCCGAAAAAATGATAGATATAAGCTACTTACACTTACACCGATTTTTTTATCTTAATATGGATCATGATAAACATTACGGGACAAACTACTTAATATAATTCTATTTCGAGAAGTAAAATTTTAATAAACCTGTGCACGGTTTCTCATAAAACATTGTTTATGCTGTCTGACAGTTGTTAGTCCCATGCAATTAGTAGGATTGCTTGGAAAGATTCCAAATATAGTCATTTAAATTAAATTTTATACATACAATTTAGGATATTGTTTAATTTTCGTTATTTTTCGGGACCTTTATAGTATATGGTAGAATTTGCAGCTAACGGAAAGTGTTTGCCTATGTTGAATATTGATGTATAGTGGTATTCTACACAATATACATAAACATCAGCAAAAACAATTTGAGTTAAATAAGAAATATCTTTTCCTAACTTTCGCACTTGATACCTGCAAATTGGCCCACTACCCAAACTAGCTAGTACCCGTACATTTAAAGTAGGTATAAATACTACCCTTAACAACACATTTAATTTCTGAGAAAATAGGTAACGTCTGGCGGCCCTGGGATCTCACTCTATACGTTTTGATTACTTACTATTTAATTTCTGTACACGAGGATTTTTCTACACCGAGGTGGTTTATTATTTTAATTTATTTATAAGGACGACGTGAGATCAAACCCCATTAACTATTTCAGACTGTAGAATTTTTTATAAGTCGAATATCTTTCTCGTTGAAAGCAGCCATTGTAAAGCGTTGAGTAATTATAGACATTTATTTTGAAAATTCGGTCATATGATAGTTCAGTCTTTGCTGGTGCTAAACACATGACTTTTCAGTCTCTATTTTCGATTTTATATAGGGTACACAGCGAATATACGCCGCGCTATAAATATTACATAGGGCTTATCAAATCATGCATACATTATTAGTTGCAACATGAGCAATCTATGATATTGTAATATGGTGATCGCTTCCCATAGGCGCCACGGTACCTGCGCGGTGACAATGGCGCCGATGCTTAGTATACATCGCTGCGCTTGCGCATCCAGAGCAATATCCTAGTTATTAGTGCATTCGTGGACCGAACATTTCAACCGTGAAATAGGGACCCCGTGGAATATTATAAGGTGATTGGAAAATTTCAAGGAAATGTACATTAGAACAATGACATTGACCCCTATGTAAAGAAAACGTTGGAAGTAATGATTTCTAGTATAATAACAACATCTTCTGGTCTCTTGGTTTTTGGCCAAAAAGTATATTATTATACCTCATTAATAAAGCGTGAATTAGGCAAAAGCTCTTTGTATTATTAATTAAAAGCTAATTTGTATTCGGCTTACATCCCAAATATGTAAAGTAATCGGGCTATTAACCAACATTCGTATTTAATATAAAACATTGGAATTCAGCGTTACATGTGATAAGTAAGTATCTATTTTAAAACATCGCTACTGACTTAAAACATTTTACTATTATTTTTATTATAGTAATAGATGTAACATTAAACAAGTACGTACACACTCATGTTGGTTCTACGTGACAATGTCAATATTGTACACGGAATACCAAATAGCTACATAGCCGACAAAAGTGCACGACGTACCGATATCATCAATCAAATCTATTTCTTATCGCCTAAAGTTCATATTGGCTTACAGAAATTTGGCAAGAAAATCAGCAAATGTGAGCATCGGTGATGTTATAATTCCGCGCATGCCCACGTGTCAGTTTTACACGCATGTTTTGAATTCTTTACACGTTTGGGAGTTTGGGTTTCTACTGCGATTAAACATGTCGAAAAGCGAAAATTTTTTTACACTGACGACAACCCAATCTGCTTGTGTTTCTTTGTGATTCAAGGGAATCCGTGTGACTGGTGTATCGTGTGTTAACAGTCTGATGCCTGGGATATACTTTTTTTCTGAACTGAACTTTACTAAGAGATCAATAGAAAAAAAAAAAAAAAATCTGGTATTGAACTACATATGTGCATATATTTTACTGCTTTAAATACACAGTGCCTTAAATAAAAGTGGTTAATGGTACCTTGATGTCACTGCATGATTTATGGCAATGATATTACTGGCGAATTTCTAATAAGAGACATATTCTTGCAATTGGACCAAATCGGTGCAACCAGTCTAAGTAATCATTGGTCAGTAAGTAGTAGTACTTACTCACTGATAATTTTATCTGCCATATTTTAAAACTTTATCTTACGAAAACTCTTACATTTTGATTGATGTATGCTTCTATTACTTAACTTAAACCAGATTCCTCAGCGGAGAAGGCAGAGAAAATAGAGCGCCGTATGACGTGGTCCTTACTTTTACACACCGCATATTAATTTTTATTAATAAAAATAGATCACAATATTATAAACTAATTTATACCTCAGATTTTCCCACATATATATATTTGTCTATCCCATTTTTAGAAAATAAAAGATAAGGCAAAAAGATAGAGAAATAAATTTGAAACAATATACATATACTCTTTAAAATGTTATCTATGTTGATCCCTTGAAATTGTTGTTATTGAACCATTTAGCCCTTAAAATATTTGAAGACATATACGTAAACACGTTAGATGTATTTAAATTCGCAATGATTATGCTCTTATTACCAAATTTAAGAATAACCACTTACAGATTACGAGTACGTACCCGGTGTACTTATTTCAAAAAAGTACTTCCTTCAATTAAGCGATAAGTGCTTGTGTCAATGTGCTTGCGCACAGTCACGGGCCCGCCGATAATGTATCTAATCGTAGCTTTAAGGCATTCGTACTTAAGCCATACATAAACTTAACTCATGGTTATTACAAGCAATACTGTTGAAAATTGTTATTCAAAACCCTTAAATCATAAAGTTTACTCCTATTTTAAACACTTACTCTATGGCAACTTACTAGATAAAAATGGAAGGATTGAAAACTGTTAAACTAGTTTTTAGAAAGTCATCATTCACAAAATAAATGATAATGTTTTGAATTCAACTGGATTATCAGCCCTTTTACTGTTAGTTTATTTAATTTAGCCATTCATGTCAATATCAATTACATTTCAATTAATCAATCAGAATCGCAGTCCCCGACTAAATGTAAAGCTAATGTAGTAGAATAATATTTATGCTTAAGCTACATTTGCAATTATTAGCATGCTAGACGTTTACATGACAGTATTAGGCATTAAAGTGTTTGAGCTAAAAGTCTAAGAATAGTAAAAATGAGTTATAGCAATAATAATAAACACATAAAAAACTATAAATTATCACTATATTTAAGTTTAATAAGTTTAGTAGGTAGGCATGCTGAAGTTTAAGTATAGTTTATATGTATATGTAGGTAGGTTTATAAGTTTAGTACTATTCTAATTGGAAGTATATCGACAACCTAGTTTTTAAAGCCGTGAGAACACTCTAAAGACATATGGTATAGTATAGTTTGAATGGAATGAATAACTATAGTTTGAATGGAAAATTATAAATCGTCCTTTTCTCTCTGTCTTTAGAATTTCCATCAAACCCTATTAAACATTCTTCTGGCTTCTGGTAAACAATTTATATAAAATTTTAATTCTACTACTGACAAACCGTAATTTTAATGGCATGCTCGATGCTTTTCTTTTCACGCCAACGCAATAAGAGAAGATTTCTTATAGTGAAATAAGTTTTTTTGATAATCAGCCCCACAGACAATTTGGTTGTAGGTCGGTCGAGCGGGAGTATTCCGTCCCCCGTGTCCTTGGCGCGGTGACGCACTGCCACGCGTCAAATAAATGGCAAGTAGGTACTAATAAAACGAGGAATCCGTAAAAATGTAAGAAAAATTATTACAAATGCTAGAAATAAATAACACTATTTTTAACTATACCTACTATTCACTTTGAATTGCATTTTCGCGTAAATAATTTCCGATATTTACTTATTTATTATTTTATTTTAGAGCGTAAGAAATTTTTAAAATTACTTTACTGTCGGGTGTAAGTAATTAGGTTGAAATGGAGCGTAGGTGTTTTGTGATTCCTACCGATGACCACGACATCAGGGTGTTATGTGGATGAAACAAAACACAACACAAATAAAATCCAAGCTCCAGGTGGGTTTAGGTCGGTGTACACAGTGTGGGCACTAGTTGCGCCGGTTGCTGCGTGTATTAGTACTAACCTGCATTTGAAACCACGAGTCGAAGAGGCCGGTGGCGTGCGAAACGCCCCAGCGGCCACCCCCCGGGACTATCTGAAACATTTACAAACATTTAACAATGCAACCTCTGTATAACATTAAGAGCTAGAGAAACATTTGGAAAATGGAATACTGTTTTTCGAATAAATGTCGAACATAAGAAATTCTAATCCCATAGGATCCATTATAAAACCAAAGACAGTTTAAATTAAGTATTTAATAAATCTTGTATAATGAAGTAAGGCTACTGTAAAATATAAAATCATTTAAATAACAAGAATTTGCAGACCACTTTCTAGTCTGTTTAACTGCAGTTAATAGATTACTTTTTATAATGTACTGTTTTTTTAAGTATACATAAATAATGAATATATTTTCAAAAGCTTAGCTAGGAAAATAAGTAATGTACAGTTTCTTTAAATTGACTTATTCAAAAAATTAAATATACATTTTCATCATTGAAGTAAATTTTGTAATAGAAAATAACATTTTAAAGGCGTTCGTTTTCTAAGTTAGAATAAAAAGGTTAATCTGACAGATTATGTTTTCTTGTCAATTGTCTTATTACTATTAGTCTCACGCTTCTGGGTTATAGAGAAAAAGACGGGGAGTGTTTTAGACAGAGAGTAAACGCGATACCTGCGTGGTGTGTGTCTACAAACAGTTAATAAGATAAAGCTGCGAGACGCGAACTTTCACCGACAAAATTTGTCATATTGCAGTTTTTCACCAACACAAGGAGAACCATAATATTTCATTTTGTACAGCATTAGTATTTATTTAGTTTGGCAATTTCAAAACCTCTTAATTTGCTATATCTAAGACGGATAATACTTCGGACAATTAGTTAGACCTGTTAAACACATTCAAATTAATTGTGAATAGTTTTTTTTACACTGATTACATACATACATAAAATCACGCCTGTAACCTACGAAGAGGCAGGCAGAGTCAAAGGGACAGTAAGCCCCTTTAACCACATTCAGACAAAAATAAAACTGGGCTGGGTTAGATGGAAAATTGTGAAAAAGTAGAGTCAAGTGGCTAGCTCGTCGCCGACACTTTACACTGATTACGATTGCAAAAATTTTCTTTAGTTTCAATGGTAGATACATTTTTGGAGATACTGTAAGATGAGTGATTATACTATATCAATCTGTAAACCATTAGAGCCATTAAACGGTGATAAGGTAAATATTAGGTGCAATATATTAAAATTGATGGCTGAAAATCTATGAAGATTGTCTAAAATAAATAAATAAATTCAATCACAGTATTTAAAATCTTTATAAAAATATCCGGAGACAATGTTAAAGAAAAATATTTATTTAACCTCAAAAATATTTTAGGGACTAATTCAATATGCAAAATTTTTTACTAAGTTCAAAGCTGACAAAGTGTCATTAGACAACCCATTATTCACTTTTAGCTTTAAATAAAAAGTAGGAAACTGGGACATTTTTGTATAATGACATTTTTATAAAAAGATCCATAGTCAATTAACATCCACTTGGTGTAATAAACAAGCCGTTGTGTTCAAAACCTCGAGAGTTAAAATGCTAATAAAGTGTCGGAAAACGTTTTATACGCTTCTCATGTCGCAGCAACAATCATAACTGTACTCTCTCAATGGAACTGTCCAAAACAATGTTATGTTTTCACCGTATCGGCTTATTAGTGGGGCCATTAAACTTATGATTACATTAACGTATATATAAAGGTACGTAAAACACACTCGCTGATTTAGCCCACGATATTACTATTTCTGATAATATTTATAGTGATTTGATAACAAATTAGCATGAGTAATATTGTGACAGTTGGTAACAAGTGCCGTTTTCTTGTCGCTTATAGGTTTTCTTTTCAAACCAAATATAGCTACAGCGCTGTGCTAGCCCAGCCCAGATTAATAATTATTTTCAATATAACTGTATATTTGCAAGTATTAACAAAACCCATGTTATTTGTTTGTTATGTTTGATTTATAAACGGCCACGCAGTAAAATTTGTAAAATAAATTACTAAAGTAAACGAGTTACACTTGCTATTGAATCAAATACTGTGTAGAAATGTATTTATTACGTAAAATGGGTCGTTGTTGAAGTTATAATTTGTATTTGTTATGGACAGCCGCCGAATGGGCGAAGCTTATTAGAATTAAACGCTAGTTCAGTGGCCACAAACGTCATCGGGCAGATGTTAATAAATTAATCTTTAATATCCGCTACGAATATCATTTACATTGAAGATATAATAGATGTATAATTTGATTATTACATTAACGTTATTAATGGTTGTCTATTACCTGTAATATTAAAATAAACTCTAGGTATATATTTTTATTCGAGAAAAAGTTACTGAATCCTGTGTCATACTGCTATGATTTAATTATTATGGTTAAATTCCTTTATATTTGTTAAAATAACATGCTTGTAGTGCTTAATAATATACTTTTCCTGTATTTTTAAGGCTTACATATCACACGCCGAATCTAGCCGACGGAAAGCGTTGAAGTCTTTTATATTGACACACCGACAAATGTACATCACGTCGTTATTATAATCATAAAAAATATTATGGTAATAATTATAAACAAAAATTATATAAGTGTTTGTCCCATATAATTCTGGGACTAAAATATAATGTATTTTGTGTTCCTAGCGTGTCGTAGGTAGCCGCCGACGGTACTACTAAGTTTTATGTTTGTGATGATTTAGACAACGAACCAGCCAGTAGTTACTATTCTTGTCACAATATTTAAATACTGTTTGAGGATTTTTGTTCCTTTGCCTCTAACTGCTCCTTCGGGGATTGCCGGCGTGGTGTTAGGTAGTGCTACATCAATATTATTATGCTAATGCCTTAATAATGAATATGATTAGTACAATACATGGATTAATATGGGTTGGATGTTATCGGTCTGTATTGAACCCTCTACTAAGTTTGTGCGTGGCCCGTGAGGATATTCACAGTACTTCACGATAAACTTTATACTTTTATCAAGTATGTGAACAATAAATTTTGGGTTTAATTGTCCATAGAAAATAAAGGAAGCCGATTCAAGGACATAAACCTAGAACTAAACACCTTTGATTACATTAATAGGTGTTTTCTGTGCGTTAAATAGTATCTAAGAATCGTTTTAATACAATGTTAATGCGCCAATTAAAAAAAAATGTTTATAAAATTAATAATTTATAATTACACCTGATGAATTTAACCTCAATGGTATGTACGTATCAATAAAAGTTGTATCTGTTACATGTCTATCATATTTAGATCGTAATTGAAACATTGTAGATATGTAGTGGATTTAAATCCCGCTAGGGGAAAATGTTTAGTGTGATAAATATGGACATTTGCACTCCGGTCATTGATGTTTATACACGTATTTAAGTATGTTTATCCGTATCCATAGCACAAGCTTAAAAGCTTAGTTTTAAACTAGGGAATGGATGTGTCAGTTTGGAGAATTTATTTATTTATTTATGTAACTTATCTAATTAACTAACTAAACTTCACGCCATTTCCCTAGCGGGGTAGGCAGAGAGAACCGAACGCCATATGGCACGATCCTTACACACCTCACTCGCCTCTTCAACATTTATAATCCTTTTCATACAAGCTCTACGGTTTTTATGACTCCTAACATCACCTTCTTTTAATACACGACTAATCTGGTCGTAGTAGGTGAGCCTGGGCCTTCCGCGGCTTCTACATCCTTCCACTTTCGCATTGTATATCTGTTTAGTCAATCTTTCGTCATTCATTCTTTCCACATGTCCGAACCACCGGAGCATGCCTCTTCTTACCTTGACTCCGACGCTGTCCTTCAGACCGACTCTCTTTCTTACATCATCATTCCGACGCAGTCTGTGAGCGATACACCGCAGATTTTCCGCGGCGCACGCATCTCGACCGCGTTTATTCTACTTTCATGCTTTTTCTGCCATACCCAACTCTTGCTTCCATATGTTAGCGTAGGAATCAGCACCGCATTGTGTATAGCGAGCTGGGCCTTCGGGCTTAAGAGTTTGCTGCCTAGAAGTTTTCCTAACGCTCCATTCACTCTATTCCCTGCAGTCACTCTTCTTTCTATATCAGCGGAGTACCTTCCATCTCTACTAAATGCAGATCCTAGATATACAATTTCATTCACCTGTTCCAGCACTACATCGTCAACCGTTACTAATCTAAATTCTATAAATTTCATAATTAGTATTATTATATTGCTGTTCGTAATTCATTATGTATTTTGCAATTTACATGTACTCACGATCACAAAGTGGATGTACTATATTTTATCGAAGGCGTTAATCGTCTAATGCAAAAAATTCCAATTCTAATATTAAAGATGCAATAGTAGGTCCGCTAATTTCGGAATGAAGTTAGTGCTTTTATAATATTTTTGATAATCTGTTAGTTGTCAGATTTATTTTTCAATTTGTTATGCATTCAATTCTGAGAGTGTGTAATGTTTTTGCATTCAACATCAAAACATTGTATTACTTATTTACGTGTAGCATAGAAACTTTGGTAAGAAGTATCGTGAAAATCATCACGAGGCTCTCTAAACTGTCCCCCTTGCGCCAAAAGCAAATGTAGTACAACTACCGTCAGGATACTATTTTATACTACGGCGCTAAGTTATATGTGATTTTTATTTGTAGTAAAAATTAACCACTAAAATGTTTTAATTTGTTAAAAAAAGTATTTTGAGTAATTTATCATTAACTACTTCACATTTTATTTCAAAAAAAGTCACTTTGTTGTATCTTCACAGCATTAGTTAACAATCAACGTGATAGTCACATAATAAAAGATGAATTTGAATACATAATGAACTAAATCTTATCACGCGCCAATTTTAAAACGTACGGCACGCTAGTAGGTACCGAACGGAAAACCGAACATCCTAGTTTCCTTACTCCGTTTTTCACAGAGGTGGATCCGCTCGCACGTTTCACTTTGGTCACTCAAAGAACACAGCACAGGGTACCTGGTCGCCCACAAGGTCCTCGGCTCCGCGAGCGCAGCAGGTCTCCATTCCCGGCTGCTGCCGGGGTCGGTCGGGCGAGGCAAGGCGCGCGGCGGCGGCGGCGGCGACAGTGGCTAGGCGATCGGCGCGAGTGGCGGGCTCATCGCGCACGCCTGCGCGCACCCACTGCGCGGAGCTGACTGCGTGATAGCGCTGGGCGCGCGACCTCCTTCGCGGGGTTGAATTGAAAGTGATTAGGCTGTTGCGCGACCGATAACGAGGGCTAGTTTCCGTTACTGCTACATTGCTGTTGCTGTCGCGGTGCAACGTCTCGCCGCTCACAAACGTTCCTTGGTGGCCGAATCGCCTTTAATTGCATGCGTGTTTCTCAGCTAGGCACCTGCTGAACTATAAGTACATACTCCGCTTAGAATACACAATTAATAAAACGCGTATAAAGGTATTAAAAGTATATTACCTAATACTTTGTATTACTGGTCTTTTGTTTTATATTATCAAAATACGAAGAAACATAAAGTATCTTAAATCTGGCAGGAGAAGTATATTGAATATTATTATAAGCTTCTTCTTCTTATTAGGTTTCGGTTCAATTTATTTAGTATAGTAATTATTTTTTATTGTAATTGAGATTAAGAAAAATCTTCTTAACAATAGTTTCATCCTAATTACATTTGCCTACCGACAAGTGTGGATGAGAAGAGTGACCCTGGGAAGATTGCAAACTTGTTCATGGAACACTTCAGGGTGCGATCTCCTCTAGGTCCTTCATTTTCCAGGATTCTTGAGACTGGGTCTGAAGTAGGAGGGGGAGAGTTAAAGCTAATGTTTACAGCTAGTCAAGTTAGGGATATTATCAAAAGGATGAGCAGGGGAAATCTCCCGGACACGACGGGCTCAGTATCGATCACCTGAAATATGCGAGAGCACACATGCCGTGGGTTCTGTCTCTGCTCTTTAATATGTGCATTAGACACGCATATTCCATCTGATCTAATGAAAACTATTGCGGCACCTAGGTATAGTCAAGAACAAGATAAGTGACATGTCAGTTAAGGGAAACTATCGCCCAATCTCTCTTGCCACTATAGTAGCGAAAGTACTGGACAGTTTGCTTGATTCGTGCTTGTAAAAATATTTATGACGCACAGTTTGGATTTCGGTCTGGGCTATCTACCGAAAGTGCAATACTGAGCCTCAAGCACACTGTCCAGTATTATACAAACCGTGGCACCCCGGTCTACGCCTGTTTTTGAGACCTCTCCAAAGCATTTGATCTCGTATCGTATGATGTGCTGTGGAGAGAGATGGAAGACAGGGGTATTCCGGTGGAAATTATAAATATCTTTCGGTATTGGTAAGCGAACCAGCTGAGCTTGGTAAAGTGGTCCAATAAACTCTCTGAGTCGTACAGGTTGGAGTGTGGTGTGAGGCAAGGGGGGCTGTCGTCTCCTAAGCTCTTCAGCCTGTATGTCAATGACCTCATAGTGGACCTCAGCGGTATGCATGTCGGATGCAAGGTGGCAAACGTTAGTGTTAATAATATCAGCTGCGCGGACGCCATGGTGCTGCTGGCTCCGACTGCGAGGGCTGTAGGAGTGATGCTGGACTTATGTGGATGGTACACTGATTCACATGGCTTGACCTATAAAAGGTTTAATAGAAATGATAATTCATAAGAAATTAACATTTAACATGAGTACAAAACGATAAATAATAGTGGTAATAATAGTGTTAAGCATCGGTACGTACTTTTGCAACCTACAACTTAAGCTTGTTTTAAAAAATAATTAAAATTTTAACACTCCTTTAAATCGCTTGGCAAACTGTTGTATAGCTGTGCTCCCTCAAATAGTAACGTCTTTATTCCATAGTTAGTCTTGAGTGTTGTTGTTTTAGGTTTAAATTTAGTTCTAAGATTATGTGCATTACTTTTTATATTTAGTATCTATATGATATTAGTTAGTTTGGATAGTGTTTGTTAAGATTTTTTAAATCAAGATGCATGTGTAATATTTATAAATTTGTTATAAATTAAATAATTGTGATTTAAAACTTTACTTTTTGGCATGCGGAAAGGATAATGGAATAAAACATTAATTGTTTTATTTTGGGGCCTCTGTAAAAGATTAAGGGTAGTTTGTGTAGCGGATCCCCAGATTTCGATTAGGTTATCTATATAGGATTATACTAGGGAGTTGTAGATAGTATATTTAATCTGTTGTGGTATATAATGTGATATCTTTCGTAGTACTCCTAGTAAAGACGACGATTTGACATTCTCAATGTGCGGTCTCCAGGTGCTCATTGATGATAAACTCATCAATGAGCAGACCCAAGTATTTTTCCTGATACGATCTTTTAATTATTTCGCTATTCATTTTCAGAGGTTCATATTCCGATATTGTTTTAGTTTTGTCAGATAAAATCATGTATGACGTTTTTTGTGTTAATTGTTAGCAAATTATGCAGAAACCATTCTTTTAGAAAATTCAAGTCAGTTTGGGTATCGATAATATTATTTTTTTGTTTGTCCAAAATAAAATAGACACGTATCATCGGCGTAAAGTATCAGATAACCTGTTAGTCCTATTTTATTAATATTATTTACATAAACCAAGAATAGCAGTGGACCGAGTATGGTTCCTTGGGGTATAATACATTTATCCGTAAACACGTCTTCTGATATTACCTTCCGTCAAATTGTACGTCAGCTTGTATTGTGAATCAAGTGTTGTTAACATTAAATATTCAAATGCGTATTATGCATACACGCTGCACCCTGTGAAATAAGTTCACAATTATGTGTCATTTTGAAAGATTTTTATGTTCTTACAAAAAAAGAAGCTTTTGAATCTAACACCTAGACTAAATTTCCCTTTATAATATGACAATAATATAATAATGATAACTGTGAGCGCGGCCCAAATCACATGAAATATACCTACATAAACGCTATAATTAATTAAACCGATACTTTAAAACATCCTGTTTTTTTTTGTTTTGACCAAATATTTTAACGTTGCGCTAACAAGGTTATTACAAAAATCAACATGATTTTTTTTATTCTGTACCCTATAAGTTTTGTAGTGCCGATCAACTAATTAAAAAATATTATTTAGTACGATGTCTCATGTATGTAAAAACTCGATGAAATTATCAATTTATATATGTCGATAGGATTTATATTGCGTTATCAATCCAAAACATCTTGGTCAAATCCGCCAATACTCTAAGTTTCCTTCTCTAAGCACAACACAAACAAAAAACAAACTGTGCAATGCTGTACAATGTTCCTTAGTAGTTTCGCCTCTTTCAGTCCAAATAAATCCAAGATAATATTAATTACCTCCGCACATTTTGGAATTGTTGTGTATTATTTATTATTTTATTGAATAAACACTTTTTATGCTTTTTATTTTCAAATAATATATGATGAACACTCACCGATGGATTAAGGTAGCTTACCTTACAAGTGAAATGTCACGACCTATGTTGATCCATCAACCGACGTTTTATTCTAAGCACCCTGTCGAGGATTACTCAGAAGGCTTAAGCGTAGGACTCAAAGAGGTTCTTAAGGGCACCTGCGAGGTCGGCCATGTTCATCTCATACCTCAGATATAGCATTTGCAATTTCCGTCAGACCACCAAATGAGACGTGTGTTTCTTGATCATCTTTTTTGGGTCAAAATGGGGAATGATTTTGATGTGTCTGTAACCCCTCTACAGCTGTGAGAGGTAGCTTTGTGGTGTGTGGATATGGATTTGTGCCAAAGTGGTTTTATATTTATACTATTATTTTTATAGGTATATATTAACACTTATACGGTAAGTGTTAATTCCAATTCATATAGGTACTACATCCTCCAACTCAACTCCCTTCTCTGCTATTTCGTTCCGCAAAAGTAGACAATGTTTTGGAAGAATTTAAAACACAACTTTTTAAGAAGATTACAATATTTCTATTTTCTCATAAAAATATTTTATTTGTTGCACTGAATATCGCTTATTCTCTAGAGCCATGTGTAATTAAAGTATTTAGGTACTTTATTTCTTTTTTATAATTTAGCTTACTATTTGGTCAATATTCAATCGGTTATCTGAATCTGCTGCAAAGCCATCGAGGCCAAGTAGCGTGAAGGCAACTAGAGAGTGACCACTGCACCGAGCACTTGTAGTAAACTATTGTATAATACCTAAATAGCTTTCGCGTTTGAACTATCGCTGCTTATCAGTGGGGCTCGTTCGAAACAGGTCCAGTGATACGTACTGTTCTGCTGCAGTTAAAATCATGAAATCGCTCGAAATATGCTTACTAATGCAAATATATATTAATCGAATGCGTCTTTTTACTAATAGATACACAGAATCATATATTTTAACAAACAAATACGGTCATTGGTAATAATTATTGAAAATGTATTTTTTTTTTCTTTTGCTTTAATGTTTTAATTTGCCAAGTAGGTAAGTAATATGGAAGCTTTCGTATTGAAAAAGAAGGTAAAAGTAATGACGTTTTATGATTCCAGTTATTAACATTTTATGAAAATTTATCTTTGTAGCTTCACTCGGTCGGTGTCCTTTGATGCTCTAGTGGGACCGTAGGCGCACATATGAACAGGCCCGAGAACTGTACTCGTCTGAGCCTACTCTCACTGGTCAACCAAGTATTAAGACAGTCATCGCTTTGTTACTTCACTCAATCACCTGTGTCGATGTCTACCGATGCTCTAGTGCGCCGGTCTGCGTACAGATGAACAGGCCCGAGACCTGTACTCGTCTGAGCCTACTTTCACTGATCGCGCGGCTGCAGTTTTTCTCCGCGCGACGGCGCGGGTCGCACGCGCAGGGCGCGGCGACGACATGCTAGCGCGCACGCACTTCTCATTAATTATATTATAATGTTTATTGAATCATTAATGCCGTAACAGGCTGGTTTTTACACTAGCAATAAGACAAATAATAGTATTTGAACAATATTTCTATACGTAATCAGAATAATTGACTGTATTTTTTAAATAATGTGTTTTGGTACATGACTTTTTATATACTGACCCTGCTGATAGCTGTTACAGGATTACTGCAGCATAGCGCAATGGTAAAAATACGCGCCTCTAATGCGAGAAGTGCTGGTTCAACTTGGGCCCGTAACTCTTGATTTATCAAATCTATGTACGGCTCTATACCACTTATATACAATCGATGATGCGGGAAATAAGTGTGTTGTAACAAGCACATTCAAATAACTAGGAATGTGTAGACATGATCTAATATATCTGGTTTCACTATTTAGGGTTATAAAAGTCAGAAAGGGTTCGCTCAAATGTAGGCACCATGCGCCCTGCAGGGGGGGCTCCGAATACTCCTGAGGTATCCCTGCCTGTCGTAGGAGGCGACTAAAAGGGCCTTTGGGGTCGTGGGGGTCAGAGGGGGGAGCCCCCTGGCCCTCTATCGTCCCCAGACAAGGCGACTGCATGTGTTACACCCGCTCCGTTAGGATAGGGTACACAGCTGTCTATGTGGTTGCATACACCACTCTAGGTGTTCTGGGGGAGAACATCACTCCCTCGAGTACAAAAAAAAAAAATGTAAGCACCATATATCATATCATCACGCCCGCAATAAATGTAATTACCAGACTCCTTTACATAGTATAACACAAAGTCGCTGCTTCTGTCTGTTCGCTTAGTTCTTTTAAACTACGCAAGGGATGTTGGTGCGGTTTTCACCAATAGATAGAGTGATTCAAGGGGAAGGTTTATAAGTTTTATACTGTTATGTGTTCGCCTTGGGAAGCCGGGGCGGGTCGCTAGTTTAATATATAATGCATATCTAATCGGTGTCTGTGACATATTAAAACGTAACTAACTAACTTACTAAACTTCACGCCACTTCCCTAGCAGGGTAGGCAGAGAGAACCGAACGCCAAATGGCACGATCCTTACACACCTCACTCGCCTCTTCAACATTCATAATCCTTTTCATACAAGCTCTACGGTTTTTAAACATAAACATTATATTTAAAAAAAAATATTTATTTTCCAATATGAAGCATTTATTAGTCGATGCTTTACGGCAGTAATTTATTTTTGGTACGTGTCGACAACATAAGCTTTTCAAGTGATACAGTTATAAATGAAGGATTTCTTTTTAGCGGTCATTATAAATATTATACAAAACTGTTACCTACCTCTTGATAAAGGGTATATTAGAAGTCATAATTTTACAACAATTACGAGCAAATTCCTTAAAAGACTAAAACGGGGGTGTAATCGGATAATTTACTTGTGTGTGTCCGATTTTTTTAAGTTCTGTCATCTAAAAAAATAAGTTAATGTACTTATTTATTCCTTGGTAGTTTAATAATATAATAATACGTTATACCTTACGTAGGTAATGACCGGTGACCCGGGATGCTTATATCTCGGGAACGACGCTAATTGAAATGTACAGTGATTTATAGGGTTTTATAGGGTTTATTTATTGCACAGAATCTCTAGTATTACTATCCTTTTGAAAAAGATTGAATAATTAACAAACTCATAACCTGTAGTACTGTAGTTTAAGTGACCAAAAACAATATAATCTCTCTGTATATACATTATAACATGTAGGAGAGCTGGTATTTGAGGCATGCTGAAAACTTGTCTCAAGCCTATTATACCCCACCCCAATCTTCTATTAGACCCTAACACGGAACTGTAGACATGGCTGCTGAGTAGCGAAGCTTTTTTTTCAATTTTCAACCATTAATATGTATATTGGGGTGGGGTTTAATAGGAGAGGTATGGGACAAGATTTTAGCTTGCCTCAAATACCTACCCAAAATTGGTGCCAGCTCTCGGACCATTCGCTAACACATATCCCGAAAATCAATTAAATATATTGCACATTCTCATTGAGAATCGGGTTTAATTATTTTATGAATATAACATTTCTCATTGTAGACATAATGGCACTTTTATTCACTGAAGTTTATTATTAAACATATTGAGGTTAAGGTATATTTTTAACAATAACCATTATATAACCTACATACAAATAAGAGGCAGATATTTCATAAGCCTGCGCGATATGAATATTCTGATCCTTTCCAATTGGGACGTCTTTTGATGTTTTTCATTTACACGTGATGGTAAAGACGCCAGTTCAATGGCAACGACACGCGCTTCATAACCGAGGCGTGCCGGTGAGGGAGGGGTCTTAACCCGAGCACGTACTTCTAGATTTTTCAAATTTATGTACGTACATAGAATGCTTATTCTATACAATACCTAGGCAATGTCTATCATACCGAGGTCGTTCAGGCAATGCATGAAATATTATGATTTTTTTCGCGTATTTTATACTTTACGTAGGCATTGTATAGAATGCCCAGGGATTGTAAAGAATACCTATTGAAGCGCGGGCATAGTATGCAATAGGGTAATAGGCTAGAGTCTAGGTTAAGGTTTTATCTAAAAAAAAAGTTTGGTTCGGTTAGGTTAGGCGTTTGTTCGCCGGATGGGAATGGTTCGGCGCTCCTGGTCATTCCCGTCAGGTCCCTTTGAAGGGGACAAGTAGGACCTGCCGCGTAGGGCGGGCGGTCGCCGGCGGTGTTTAAGGTAGTTCAAGGTTGATCCCGATTCCCTCAGCGTCGCCACCTATGGCGATGCAGGAGGGCCGGGGGGTTTAGTGGGTATACCCCGGCCACTCCATCTCGGCCAGAGAGGGGTCCTTCTATGTAAAGGGCCCTGGGAGTCCCACACACCACGCCGTTTCCCCGAATGGCGTGAGGTGTGTAAGGCATTCCCCTCGAGAAAAAAAAGGTGTTTGCTTATTTTAATAAGGCTTAGGTTGAGTTATTATCCAACTTATCGAAAGATAAACTAGCATGCCGTGAGTATTTTATTGTGTTACGAGCTATTTTGTTACTTCTTCATAATATTCCATCTTACCCAAATCAATTTGACTTGGCTAGCAGTGGTTAAAAGAGCGTACTGGACTTTGCGTTATACTATTTCAGTAATATACAATACCAGATAAAACAGTTTGCCGATAACATACGTATTTATACCACTAGCTTGGCGGTGAGGGAAAACAACGTGATGAAACCTGCAAATTAAATAACTTTGGATTTGTAACCATGGTCCTAAAAATGTCTGATTCCCTATCTTAAGTTATTATGCGTCTTTTGTTTTCGTTGTAAAATTTATAAAGTAGACTTCTGATTATAAAAAGCTATATAATTTGTACCATATTTTATTTTAATTAATAATAATAAAGGCGTAGGGATGTGACGACCTTATCGTCCGCTGGCGACAGTTGGTGAGCTTCGCACCACGAAGAGCAACTACTCCCGTCAGTGCAGTCAGTCTCCGTAGGGCGACTTGTGGCGAGTCGTTAGTGGGTGGCAACACCACGGACCCTACCTCCAGGGGGACCACACAGACATGCGCAATACACACGCTCACAGACAGTTACACACCCCCCGCCTCTGTGCTTACCTTGACCGGCCGGCCGGAGTGGAGTCGCGGAACCTATGCTCCAGGTTGGAAGTGTAAAATGTCATAACGCCGGGGGCACTTGACTGTATAAGGAGCTTACGCCCCGCAGTCTCACCTCTCCACAACCTTACCTGCTTTCTAGTGTTGCCCCCTTACCGCCCGTATGGCAGCTAGTTAGGGGGCCCACATTTATTTGTAAGAAATTTTCGAGGCAGATGTCCGGTATCTCACTCCATAGCATAATTTCCTGTCTGTATATATCGCAGGAGCCAGTCTCATTTCATCATCTTCCTAGCGTTACGTCCCGTACTTAGACGGGGTCCACTTAGATCATAATCTAGGATTTAGCGAATCTGGTAATTACATTGAAGCGACTGCCGGTCTGACCTTCGTAGCCCTAAGATAGGGGAACCAGACAATTTTTGGATCATAGTTACAAATCCAAAGTTGTTTGAATTTGCAGGTTTCATGACGATGTTTACCGTCACTGCCGAACTAGTGGTATAAATACGCACATAGATTTGAAAAATCCAGAGGAACGTGCCCGGGTTTGTACCGGCACTCCTCGGTTAAGAGGCGCGTGTCCTTACCATTGAGCTACCACCGCTCCGGAGCCAGTCTCATTCACCATACAATAAATTTAAGAATTCCAGTTTTTGACTTAATTAAACCTTTTTTATACTGAAATGCCAATTATAATTAACAATAATACAGGAGTTAGTTCCCGATTTGTCCACCTGAATAAGGCGCGATACGAGCGTTAGCGAAGTTCGTTATGGAATAGCTGGCACGCATTTGGCTAAGCACCCAGTGGTTGTATGAAAGCACGTGGCGCCATCTATGCGAACGTTTACTGAACTGAATACCACGACGTATGGCATTGTTTACTAGCTAAGTACACAAGCTTTTTAGTAGAAGATCCGAACAAGTCGATCTTCACCGTGCTGATAATAAGTAGTTTGAAACATATTTTTTTAATAAATTTAATATATTAGAAAATATATTAATATTTGGTTGGCAAAAAAAATCCTAGACTAACTATTTTAATTATTTTTTAATTAAATGTTCCTTCACACATAGAGAATCAGATGAATTGAGCCACATAGAATTTACATATATTTTTTTTTATTTTTTTTGTAGTACGAAAATCCAACATGGCGGTATAGTTGGAGTCAAAACTTTTAATCTTCTTTAAAAATTGTTCGCTGTCTTTTTTTGCTCCGTAGTTCTTCATAAAATTACCTTTTATACTTTAAGTCAGGATAACATTTTCTTATTATCTTGGTGTTGCAACATTTGTTGTTAGTTTTGTCCCGTGTTGGTCTGGGACTTAAAAAGAATTTGCCAACTGTGTTTCTTGCCTAGCATGTCGTTAAAGGCGACTAATGGTATATGGGGTTTTGGGTATGTTATTGTGTAGGCGACCAACTAGCCACTTGTCACTACTTTTTCACAATTTTCCATCTAACCCAACCCAGTTTAATTTTTGGCTGAATGTGGTTAAAGGGGCCTGCTGTCCCTTTGACTCTGCCCACCCCTTCGGGGATTATGGGCATGATGTTATGTTATGTACATGAAAAAGTAGACAGTCCAGGATTTGTATGTTTCATTTTATTATCAGCTCGGTGAAGGTCGACTTAGGTTCGGATCTTAGACCATTTATTTTATTTAACTGGTCAGTCGTAAGTAAATTGTTAGTTTTATGCATTCTATTCTTCAACCATTTTCTGAATGTAAATTTGGTGACAAGGCAAGTATTTAGGCCTACCTACTAGAGTTGGTCTAATAATGAAAACAAAAGATGGCTACTTTTTCGATTAAGTTTAGCATCTTCCGATAAATGTATGTTTTTTGGGATTTATTAACGAGGTGTAGGTAGTTTTTATTAAAAATATTAATGATAAAATGATTACCAAATAAAATACCGACTGCCTTGCCACACATGAATAAATTAGAAAAAATCCTACTCACATATACGTCCCATGTATATCCCATGAAAATGGGACAAAATGAGGTTGTTCTATTTATACAAAGTTCAGTCGAGTGTAATTAGATACACAAGAAACTACATAAATATAATACAATAGGTTTACGTGATATATTGCATTCTGGTAAAACTACATTAAATTTGAGAAAGATTAACTTAAACGCCTGACATTTTCTTGATATATGGTTTACAGCTATTGCGCATAGATAACATACAGGCGTTACTTCAAGTTACCGCGGTGTTGGATAACGCACTATTGTACGTATTTCCTATTTAAATCCACTTTAAAAATATAATATAAATAATTTTGCATAGATAAATCTTGTTCTAACCGCTATGATGTGTACCTGGTCGGGTCCAGGTGGTAGGGTGCCTAAATAGTAGGAGCGACTACTTACTTGTAGGTGAGAGAATCAGATATAGGTGTTGGGTGGTCGTTACAGACGTGCAATTTTTAGATAGTCTAGTTTTATTCCCATGATGATCTGGGACTTAAAAATAATATTCCAACTGTGCTTCTTGCCCAGCATGTCGTAAAAGGCGACTGAGCGACAATTATGTAGGCGACGAGCTAGCCACTTGTCACTACTTTTTTTAAATTTTTCATCTAACCCTGCCCAGTTTTATTTTTGGTTGAAAGTGGTTTAAGGGACTTGCTGTCCTTTTGTCTCTGTTTGAGCTCTTCGGGAATTACGGCCCTGATGTTATGTATTATATAAAGTATGTATGTACATTTTAAATAGATATTATATATTTGCCTTACCGTCAAACTAGTGCAACTCATACGTAACTAGAATTGAAATGTCGACAGATGAATTATTTACCTCTACCAGTCGATATTTACTAGTTAATCGAAATATAACCTCAAAGTAAAACATCCAATACTGATCCCAATTTTTCATTAGGTTTAAAACCAGCCTTATCTATCGCGGCTCTATTTATTTATGCCTTCTTCGTATACGTTGACGGCCATAGGTAACTTTGATAAATCATACTTAGATCAAAGAAAATTAGCCCTTCAGCCGACTAATTTCAGAATATCCATCGAAAACTTAAATTATGAATTAAGCAAAAATATTTTAAAATAGATGTTATCGTTCTTTATCTCCGACTATTGAAAATACAATGCCTTGCCTTATGTTAAGAAATGAATACACGACCATAGATTTAGGAAAAAATTCTAAATTTATGATCACGCATGTAAAATCCACACATCTGAATTACAGCAGCAACAAGAAAGTTACCTGGTAAAAAGTAAATTACATGTAGTCCGTTAGGTAAATAATAAAAAGATATTCAACGCATACTATTTGTTTTATCAAATACTTGAAAATTTACGAAGATATAACGCATCAAAGTTCTGGAGTTTGTCGATTTGACTTTAGTACCAAAATGGCAAGACATGTTTTGTTTTCTGGACGAAAGAAAATTTCATACATAAGTCTATGAATTGAAGTACCTAATTTTAGAAGAGCGTTAAAAAGCATTGACCTTGGCCCTAATTTCATGTATCGGTTAATTGTGCCTGACACGATGCGCGTGTACCTTCAGTAGATATTGTAACAAGTAGGTAACCTATTAAGAAACCTAAAGAAATATAAGTATGGCCGCAGTAAAACATATAAGATTCAATATCTTCATATGCTCAGTCGGGTCCGCTTAGACTATAATTTAGGATTAAGCGAGTCCAGTTGTTATATTGAAGCGACTGCCTATCTGACATACGATATTCTGGTTCAACGACGAACGACAAACGACAACGCGAAGTTGAAAAGTTGTCGACTGGCCCGTTGGTCGAGTGGTCAGAGATCCTGGCCACGAAACCAAGGGTCGCGGGTTCGAATCCCGCTAGGGGCAAATATTTCGTGGGATGAACTTGGATATTTGTACTCGAGTCATGGATGTTTATAAACGTATTTATTTAAGTAAGTATGTCTATCCGTTCACCTAGTATCCATAGCACAAGCTTATAAGCTTAGTTTGGGACTAGGAAATTGGTGTGCCAGCATCAAGAATTTATTTATTTATTTATTATTATTTCGCAATATTAATTATTTCTTTTAGCATAAGCTACCAATTACTGTTCCGTAAGGTCATTATGTACAAAGCCGTAAATGATCATAAAGGTTATCGGTGATTTGATTTTTTAGTATATCAAACTATAATCAAAATGTAGGTACCTACTACATTACTTTGCTTATACTCCTGATTAACCTTATTGAAAAATATGAAAAAAAAACATCTTGGATCATAGAGGGACTTTTTTAACGCCAACAACAACGTCTGAGATAGATGTCTCAGACTAGAAAAAGCACAGATTTATACAAAACTACATTGATTGATGCCAATGCCATATTAGATAGAATTGATTGCAGCGACATAATCTAAAGTCTGGACGCCGAACAAGAAGCAACCGCTCGTAATAATAAAAAAGTAGTAACTAATTGAGTAGTTGCGCCGTCATGCCTTGAATTGAAGGATTGATTTGACCTCGACCATTATTAATATATGAATGAAGTTCATAATACTGTAAGTCGCTGCGATATTTCTGTTCCTGGCAATAAACAACAATTTGATATCCCCCCCCCCCCCCCCCCACCATTTGTCCGATTTCAGTCGGTATTGAGAATACAAATTAATTATTTGCGTGATGGTAATAGCTTAATTTATTTCAACATATAGTTTGACACAGAGTCCAAGGTCCTTAACCATATGGGGCCCTCACATTGCAGCCCTAGCGGGAAAACTTAATTCCGCAGCATACGCCGTTACAAAAATACGTTACATAAATAATAATATTCAATTGACTGATGTTGGAACCGCAAGATTATTTTGGCTACTTTCATAGTGTAATGTCGTACGGCCTTCTGATGTGTATTTTTTATTGTATAAATGGCGTTTTAAAAGAGTAGGTAACTACCAAGTTTCTTGCCGGTTCTTCTCGATAAAATCAACGTTTCGAACCTGGCGGTAGAATCACTTATTTGTATTATGACTATTAATAGTGCTTTTGTAAGGCCTACTTATATAAAAATATTTCTATTTCTATTTCATATTATACCCAAAGATGAAATTGAGTTAGAAAGAAAGAAAAAAACATTTATTTTTGGCTAAATGTGCTCTTTTGGACTCTACTCACCCCCCTTCGAGGATTGCAGGCGTGACGGATATGCAATGTGCATGAATATCTAAATAAAGAAAAATTTGGTAATCGCCGGAATATATGTATGCGCATAAATTCGGAACGACTGCACTGGACGTTTTTTTGGGTTTATTGTTGTAAGGACACGATTTTCATAAAAGAACATTTTAATTTGGCGGTACAAACTTCGCCGGGTCATCTAATACTTATATAAACAATCCGTATCCAATCGACCAAATATGATTAAAAAAACCCTAGGATGGCAAGGACAAGTCACATTTATGAATACCGGATCCAAATAGTGTATTTTTATGTTTATACACTGTCTTTACCATGTTTAACAAATAATTTATTTTACGGCGTACTCAACTTTTAAGTCTTTATTAAACATGACACGCGCTTCCCGGCAATTGCGTCACAAGGCAACGTGACGTTATATCTTACTTGCGGACAATTTTTTAGCAAGTTGTAACCAAAAGTAAATAAGGAAATACCCTATTGCTTGTAGTTTCGCTCACAAATTTCACACATCTGTTTTATAGGCCGGTAGATTGTAGACAATTACTGCAGGCTAAAATAACTAAATATTAAACATACATGCATACATATAATCACGCCCATAATCCCAGAAGGGGCAGGCAGAGTCAAAGGGGCGGGATATGGTTATAGGAGCTATCCCTGAACTACATTCAGCCAAAAAATAAAACTGGGCTGGGTTAGGTGGAAAACTGTATACAAAGTAGTGATAAGTGGCTAGGTCGCCTACACAATTACACAACCAAAATATAACATTAGTCGCCTTTCACCAAATGCTAAGCAAGAAATACAGTTGTCATATTCTTATTAAATCCCAGATCAACATAGGACCGCGGATGCCCGCCTCGAGTGGTCCTCATCCACATCCGCTGATGTCAATATAGTACCTATCTGCTTCTGCATCCGTAAGACCCCTCTTTGAATACCTATTCAAACATCGCGCGATCTGACAAACGTTCGATTACATATTTAAACAAGATATTTTTCATATAAAATACACAAGTCCGTTGTTCTATCTATGATCGGATTTGATTGAGTTTATTTTATTGCTAGGTTACCTTCACGAAACCGAACCCACCGCTTGTCCACTTGCACTTGTAAACAAAGTGGGTTTTATAACGTAGTAATAGTATTCTGCATACCACAGCTATGTACTATTCGCATTATTACAGAACCTGATAAGAGCTATCGTGTGCAGAGAAAACGGAAAGATTAACAGCTAATCGCTTTGATTACTATAAACATGAGTGTAACTAACAGTCGTCGTAAATCCAAATAATGTACCTAAGACACGATGTAGTTAAATGGCAGGCATGCTTTTGGTTACTAGTCTACGCCGGTTGTTCTGTCTGCGGCGATTTCAGTACATAATTTTGCACAAGTATTGCGTTTAATTTTTATTTCATAGCGATTATGTAGTCGTTAACCTTTAAGTAAAAAATATTTAAAACAACAGTTGGATCATTCAATTTAGATTCTAACATTATAGCTTAACAGATTTTCTTAGTGCTTAGACAAGTCTCTATCTCTCAGAGGAAAAAAGAAATCATTTTGATTTTCAAGCGACGAAGCTTTTTGTGAGCTACGCCACATCATATAACCCGTGTAATCGCAGGCAATTTGTATGATTTCCCCGTTTACATTCGTCGTCGTCAGTTTAAAAACGCTCGCAGTTATGTATTATGCCGAAGGCAAAATGTATATTGCGATCAATATATAGTTATGCCGCAAGTATTTAGTTTAGGTCAGGTTAGGTAGTAGTTAAAATAATAGGTACGACGACGAGCGAAGCGAGGAGGAATATTAGGTACAACTGCGACACAGCCAGAACCGAAGAAAAACAACCAACGTCGTAATTATAACAATTGATCGAGTTATAGCCTTCGGCATACAACATAACTGCGAGCGTTTTTAAACTGACGACACCGTATGTAAACGGCGGAATCATACAAATTGCCTGCGACATATATACATGCACACTAAATATAACTTATATGTTTACTAAACATCCATATTTTATGATTACTTTTAAGTTATTATGCTATCTTTTGCAACGGCTAACTATACATCTATATTTAAAAATCTCGCGTCACATCATTTGTGGTCGCCCTTCTCTAAATTGGATCGACCAATTTTAAAGAAAGTCTTTTTCCTTCTGCTACCCCACCCTCATCTTTTAAAGGCAGAGCAACATTCGGCGGGTCAGCTGGTAACTAACTAACTAAACTTCAAGCCACTTCCCTAGTGTGGTAGGCAGAGAGAACGACATATGGCACGATCCTTATCCACCTCACTTGCTTCTTCAACATTCATGATCCTTTTTATACAAGCTCTACGGTTTCTATGACTTCTATCTTCAGTAGTCAGCTAGTAATATTCTAAATACAAACAAACTTGGACTTTAACCTCTAATGGTCTATGAATCTATTTGATACTTTCGGTATGCCTGTTTGCGTCTCTTATTCAGTGCACATTAGAATAATAATTTGATGTCATCGAGCTACAAATATTAAAATGGATCGCTATATTTTGTAATAATAATACTTGTGTGAAATAAGTAATCGCATATGTATAGGTTTGTACTCTACAAGTATAAATTGGAGATATTTCACTTTTTTATTTATATAACAGTTATCTGATATATTTTGGTTGTTTTAAAAGTAAAGGAGCGCTGGTAGCTCAATGGTTCAAACCCGGAGCGTGTACGGTTTTTTCAATCTATGTACTATTCTACCTCTAGCTCAGCGTTGAGGGAAAACATGGTAACGAAACACTGCAACAATAATTAAGGGCTACGAAGGTCAGATAGGCAGTCGCTTCAATGTAATATTTTGCCAGACTCGCTAAATCCTGGATCATGGTTAAGCGGACCCCAACTAAACGCAAGACAAAATGCTAGGAAGATGAGATGATGGTGTCGATCTAAAGTTCCGAAATACTAATGTTAGCAGATCTGGTCACATTTTCTTAGAATGATAACGCCTGCAATTTTGAAGTACTACAAGTATTTCAGTTTATATTGCTTATAAAAACTTACAACATATTATAATTATGTCAAAAAATTCTCGCCCGAATAAATAGCCTTTTATTCTGTATAAAAGTTATTTTTTGATTCTCTTTTGATGTAAATTATTGTTTTCATGTAATTAAGGAGATCCATAACACAATGAAACAAACAATGCACATTTATCGCTCTGAGTGTAATGAAAGATGCTTACAGAACTTTATTTTGAAAAAGGATAGTCTCATATGATTATGATATACATATACATGATTCTGTATAGATAGATGGTTGTGTGTGTGTGGATTTTGTATAGATATGAGCTCAAGTATGTTCTGAGATTTTATAAGTACTAATTAAGATAAGACACCTCCATAATTTCTGCCTTCCACCTAGGAAGACAAAGCGCATAACAATATTGAGCCATGTTTATTTGTATATTACACACATTCTGATTGTTACTTATTTCTTATTCACGATGGGTCAATTGGAGCTGGCTTGCGTCTCGTTTCAATTGGTTGTAAAGTGGACCTTACTGTATCAAATCAATGTTCAACGTGCCAAGTCTCCTTGACAATACGACGATGATTTTCAATGAGATGTAATTGCTTTCCTACCGACAACAACTTGCACTCTACTTTATAAAAAACATTATATAGGTTATGTATACTCATTTCGACCACTCTATAGAGCGTATTCGTTAAAGTAGAATTAGTGGGTAGATATAGGTGCTAGAGAAGTCTGCGGGTAAATATGCTGTTGGGTTCAGGATACGGCAGTAATAAATGTTACTTTGTGCTCATATGACAATAGAAAGCTTTCAATCGTCCAGTGACTAATAGTAGGTCAGACAATTTTTAAAAACCCTATAAACTTTTTCTCGTCCTTATAAATTTTATAAAGTGAATAGAAGTTCTTACTGTGTCATGAACATATAGTATGAAAGACGCTTCATATCGATATACTAATATTACAAAGCTGAAGAGTTTGTTTGTTTGCTTGAACGCCGCCAATCTCAGGAATTACTGATCCGATTTGAAAAATGATTTCAGTGTTAGATAGCTCATTTATCGAGAAAGGCTTTATGATTAATGTTATATAGCATATAGCTATATAGCATATAGCTATATAACATTAGCCATGGACTGGTGAAACCGCGGGCATAGCTAGTTAATCAATAAAATTCTTCACAATGATTGCGCCTATGCAAACGCGGTCAGTTTAAAGGTGTGGAATTTCGCGCAAAAGTTTACTGTCTAAGCATAGTAATAGATTTAATTTATAAAAGCAATTATAAATCGACATAACCCAATAGGATGATTCCACCACCACCAGGCTCAAAACGTTGAACCAACCAAAAATCTGACTACTAAATTCGTTATTTATTTTTTTCATTAGTTGTCTTTAGGAGGCATAAAAGTTTCCATAGTTATTTAGTCTCGAATATAGTCAAAACACGAACACGTGAATTAGTGTTCATGACAGTGATTTAAAATATCTACTATAAATAAAATAAAATGTTCATTAGAGACATTTGTGTTATTTCCATTTGATCGAGGTTTATCTCAACAGCACCGTACAATACGTGGTAATTATTCTTCATGTGATATAGCCATGTTAAGACTTATAGTCTGATAAAGAGATTCATGGTTATTAGCATGACGATCATTCGTTTTCTGCACGAACATTTACTCAGTCTCGAAATGATAGATAACTTTCACGGTCATTTGTCCGCATTGAATCTCACATACCTAATTGGACGAATGTGTAAAATATACCTATATGTTTCTTATAAGCTTGTAGGTATGTTTTTTTGGCATTATAATACTTGCATCCTTTTTCAACAAATCGTTGCAGTACAAGAGAAGCCAGGTTTTCAAAACTGGATTTTACTTATAATTATACACATACATACATAACATCACGCCCATAATCCCCGAAGGGGTAGGCAGAGTCAAAGGGGCAGCATGCCCCTTCAACCACATTCAGCCAAAAATAAAACCGGGCTGTGTTAGATGGAAAATTGTGAAAAAGCAGTGGCAAGCGGCTAACCTGTCGCCTACACAATCACACACCCAAAACCCGATATACCATTAGTCGCCTTTAATTATACTTTTTAATAAATAATAAATAAATAAATTCTAGTCCCAAACTAAGCTTATGCGTGTGCTATGGATACTAGATGAACGGATAGACCAACTTAAATACGTTTATAAACATCCATGACTCGAATACAAATGTCCATGTTCGTCACATGAAACATTTGTCCCTAGCGGGATTCGAACCCGCGACCCTCGGTTTAGTGGCTAGGGTCTCTCACCACTCGGCCAACGGGGCTAGCCTTTTAGTCTTTAAATGACGTGCCGGCATCATAAAAACGATCCAATTAAAAAATAAACAACATACATACTTATAATTATTCCTGTAATCCTCGAATGGGTAAGCAGTCAAAGGAGTAGCTAGTACCCTTAACCACATTCAGCCAACAAATAAAAATAATCAATTTTTAAACTAACTTTTTGGGGTCGTAGACATTGCATAATTGTTCTGTTGTTATTAAAACCAAGAGAAATCTCTCGCAGATGATTTTATTTTATTGGAGATTCAGCCAACGCCACGAGCGTCAAAACTCATCCTATCAGTATGAGGATTTCTCACCCCGAAAATCACATACCCAAAACTCGATATTCCATTAGTCGCCTTTCACGACATACTAGGCAAGAAACATAGTTGGCACATTATTTTTAAGTCCCAGACCAACATGGACCACAAATATCTTAATTAAACACATGAAAATTTCATTCTCTATCGATCTGTGTATTCCGTTTAGCGAAATTCGCATTTTTTTGTCCTTTACGCAATTTTTTCCACATTGAACAGGAATCATCCAGTGAATTTGGTAGTAAATAACATGTAACTATTTATGCAGGTTGTGAATGGTAGTAAAGGCCAGTCAAAAATGTTTTATAAGTTGTATAGGCAATCATTGTTAACATTGTCCGTTAATTTCGTTAGATGATTAGATTGAAGAATACCAAAATAATTAACATTAATTTAGAAGGTTTTATTTTGTTATGGAAGATCTTTTTGTTGAACGAGAAAAATAATTTATGTACGAATAGAAATAGTTAAGAGTTGACTGATAAAAATACCAAAGATACATGTCACTCACTATTAATAAAAAAAAATATCATGAAAATACTTTTAAAAAGGAAACAAATAAAGGCATTAAGCTACATTATAGGTTATAAGGTTATATACCTTTAGTAATGTGTCTTTAATAATCGTTTTTTTAGTAAATAATTGTTTTCTTTAATATTCAGATATACAAAAAAAATGCAAAATAGATTCGTGCTAAAATAGTATATAAATAATTACAATAAAAGCTAAATAGTCAATGAAAACTGTAAAAAAAAATATTTTAGCGAGCCTTTACTTCCCAAAAATGTGTAAAATTGTCCTTTACGCCCCAAGTGATTAACAAGTGTTGAAAAATCAAGGGGGGTAAAGGACATTTTATTTGTATTTCAGGGGCGTAAAGGAAATTTATCTCCTTTCTTATAGCTCCTGGCTTATTATAGGACACACCTCTATAAAATTCATTGAATTCTAAGCATTTTCTTCCTTGACGTCAAAGAAATAGCTTAAGAAACAAAAAAGTTATATTCAAAAAACGAATTTGGAAACGGTTTTTTGCTTCTCCTGTAAAGTAGCATTTTGTCCTTTACGACCTTTGAGCCCACAGGTATCGATATTATAAAAAGTAAAAGTTCGTTTTTTGGCTAATATTTCGGGAACGGACCTTAAGATGAACGGTGGATTTTCCAGACTCGCAATGTCTACTAACGACTTACTCAGCTTTTCTCCACACTTAATTGATAATGTTGTCAATACACAACAAAACCGGTGCTAAGAAGACCCGACAACTATAAAATGTACCATGATAAAGCTATATTGACAGACAGAAGTATACACGAAATAATAAAGTAATATATCTAGTAGATATTGCAGTACCTGTAATAATTTACATAAAACCATAACGGAGAAAATACATAAATTACACTGAGCTTAGAGAGGAAATATTTAAAATATTACTCGCTCTACTCACTTAAAAATTTTGACGTACAGAAAATCACTTCAAGACAGTATTTTTGTATATATAGCCATTGAGCTTCGCAGAACATACAGAATATATACATTATCTAACGAAATAGAATTGGTTTATTATTTACCTACAAAGGATCCCTAGAAATGTCTTTGATGGAATTTGAAATTGTTTGATTGTACGACGTATATATTTCTTATTATATTCAACCAATAAATAAATATCATATCAAAAATATATATACGTATATGTGAAAACAGGAACCAACTTTGTTGATAAAAACCAGACTGAAAATTGCCATCTTGTTTCATACGTCAATAAGGCGGAGTTTGAATATTGTTACGAGAATGTAAAATATACGGAGTGGATTTTTTGACAACCAATGAATTGATGAATTCGTAAGAAATTCGTAACAGAAATAGGAATTGCGTACTTCAGCTTTCTGATAACAACTGTATTGTTTAATGGAGTAACCGTGAAACAAATATATAGTAGGTAGGTATTAGATTCATTTATTTAAAGACAACAAACGAATAGGTTTTCCACGATAGTATTAGACAAATTTTATAGAGCTGTCTATCGATAGTATCAATACTACCTATAGTGTGATGCGGCACAATTGTATTAGTAAATATTAAAACACCGATAGTATTGTAAAGATCTAACTACTATGGATAGTTCTACAATCAATCGATGATACTAATCTGATGATGTTATACCTATAAGAATAGAATTGCCAATAAACTAAAGATACTGTAGAAATTAACACTATCTAATATTCGAGGCCGACTAAAGCATAGTCGGGCATCTCTATTTTTTACGACTCATTTATGCACGAGTAATAGTTATACAAAGGCAAAAAAAATGTCTGAAATAATACACGCAGCGTTGCCAATTCATGGGAGGCTCCTTAAACTAATTTTGATATCACGTAGTTAAATAATACTGATACACTGTTAGAAAACCTTGTTTTACCATTCCAAATACATTTAAAAAAAATACAATTCTATGAATTATTTTAAGTCTCGATTTTTTTTTGACCAAAATTATATTTGGTTTTTACACATTTTATTGGCGGTCGCAGACAATCCGAAAAAAAATATCGGAAGAGAGTGACGACCAATAAAAAGGTACTAAATAAATGACTAATATTGTTTTCATGTAATATGCTCAAACAATTTTAAGGTGAATTCGTAAGATGTTTCACTTCTTTGGTAAATTCTGAAGGTGGTACTCAATCACGGACCTTGAAACACGAATAACTGCATCTCGAAATCACGCTACCACGAAAATATTTTTTCATGTATAATACTTGCCCGAATCAATGTACCACGAAAGCACGCAACCACGAACCAGTACCTACACTACGAATGCCATCTGGGATGCATTTTGTCTACCCAATACATATCTTGAGCTAAAATTCAATAGGGAATGTTGATTATAGAAAGTTCAATACAATAAAACACTGACACACATTTATTTTATGATTTATACATTAATAAGAGTTGTCCCGGCAAACTTCGTACCACCTCGGTTTCTACACAGATTTTTTTTTAAATAAGATAATTTGGCATTGGCAGCCCTGGTAACGTGACTTTTTAGAAAAATATCTAAGTATTTATATTTATGGCCAATGAAGAAGGGATGGGTGCTTGAGTAAATAGCATCATCACCGCCTTCAACGGTGGCGCAATACCGGTGGAGACATACTAACAGAGTTTAGTCCTAAATTGGGTTTTACTTTTATGTGATTGAAAACCGGTAGAGCAAGGTCATCTAATTCATGTTCATTCGTAAGCATTTAATAACGTCCTTCATAAAATGTATAATATTCACACGGACGAGAACAAAATAAGGATTCCGCGCTTTCATATTAAAACGAGAAACCACCCCTCTGCATGAGTGAGTGAGATTTTTAGATATACCAAATGTTGTTATACTTAACTAAAAATTATTTAATTAATCGAAAAAAATAATTCAGTCGCCCTTTTTTTGTTTAAAACACAGGAATAGTTTTAAAACACAATTTTATCATATTAATATTTTGATGTGATAATGTGTAGTTGACATACAGATAAAAGATCGCAAAATGGTGATAGCTTGGAATAATTTGTAACAATTTGTGATATCAATGAATTTCGACTATCGACTCTTAATTTGCTTAATATACCCTTAAACCTGATTACAATAAACGTTTTTTCGTTGTCGTTTTCATCAATTGTGTGGATTCACAGATCGGGCCGGAATAATTGGTTGGTTCAATGTACAGTTTGTTAGTAGGGACCTTTTTTAACTCGTCTGTGAATATTCAATGATTTTCATCATTGGCTGTCTTTTAGTCAGTTAAGGATATGTCGTCAAACGAGGTCAAATATAGATATATGTATCTTTTATTGCATTTTTAATATATCTACCTCTTAATCAATATACCTTCTTTTATGTGTTATGTGGGGCCTTCGAGGGCCCTTCCTTCGAGGGCGTACTTACTAAAATCCCAGGGATCTAGTGTTCTTGTCTTTCAAGAAGGCATCCAAGGGATTTTTTTTTACATTTCCACCTTGAACGCCCCATGGTTTGCCCAGTTTCATACTTGGCCTCCCGCACCTAGAGTGAGACGACCCAGTACATCTAGTCGTCTCCCAGCCGCCCAGGAACTATTCAATGCGAGTGTGCCCCCCCCGACCTACACTCACTAGTTCCGCGTAGGACGGAGGAAAGAGATGGGCGTACCTTCTTCTTCTTCCACCCAATCGCCTACGTCGGAGCTGGTGCGCGTGAACATCATTTTCACGCGCCCGTTCCGCGGTTAATCAATATACCTACTCATACAGTAAAGTTACCATGGATTTTTGCTGCTCCAAATACATAGTTAAACTATGCGTAATTTTACCTGCTGATTACTAAGGTAATCGAATCGGAGCTACCTACTCGTCGTCGAATTCGTGCCTAATTAATGAAATCTTACACTTTAGAATCGCGATGCTAATTTCAATTGGCCAATAACGAACCTCATACCTATTTTTTATCTGTAAATGTTCAATGATAATATGTAAGAGTGTAATCACATATCTTTTTGATCAACCATCTCAACATCTATTGAGAAAGTAACGATAACTTCGTTTTTTTATCGTAATTCAAAGCCATATTTTTTCTGTGTATCCCTGTAGTACCTATACGTAGATATAAGATTCACCTTGCCATCTAATACTTACTAAATATAGGATGGTTGATTATATAGGTGATGGAACCAAACTTTCACAATAGTATTTTTAATCTGCTTCTCTGTATTCTATTCACTATAACCACATAATTTAAAAAACATACCTACGAATAGACAATAAAGTTTCATGAAGGATGTTAATTTGTAATACCTTTAGGCCCTGTTTCGGCAAATAGTCTGGTAATGAGGGTTTTAAAAAAACAAAAACCGTCTGGTGGCACGAGGGAGTCTCGTGGTCTTATCACTATCACTATTAGCACTTTGTTGACCGGACCCTTGATATTGTGTTAAGTATGTGTCAATTTGTTCTGAAAACTTACCAATGAGTAGGGTAAGAAGACCATACGACACAATTACGCCATCTTTTGGATGTTTTAATAGAGATGTTGACTAGCAAGTCAATTGTGATACTTTTTAAAAGCTGTCAAAACGCAATCACTTCATAGATTTTGTATGGGCTTGTCAACATATGACGTCACCAGTTCGCATCAACTGATAAAGATTTTGTAAAATTTAAAATCGTAGACTTAATATAATTGCAAATCAATAAGATTTTACAACATACTACGATACTTTCTTTTATAGAATAGATATTACAAAATTAAATATAAACGGTGTCAACATCCCAATTCAAGGAACCCTCATTTAAGTAAATATTGCGAAATGTTGTGTTTCGTTATTTCATTCTCATGAGCAGATAGGACATCGGAAAAGCCGCATTGAGTTTGTCAAGCGCCACATTTTACGAAGTAAACAATTAAGGACGCTGGATTAACTATCTTAGACGTCGCACTGCACGACTGATATATTTTTACGATTCCCAATCCTGCGGTTCTTCAGTTATTTTACTTTACAACATTCAAATCCTGCCATCTCATCAACAGATTACAAGAATTAAGATTACATCTGAAATCTCGAGATATTATTTGCTCTTTGTGTGATAAGAACGTTACCTGTTTAATTGACTAAGGACTTACATTGAACGCCTTCGTCTTATCTACGATATTCTCGTAGACGAGAGGACTCATTTTTGCTAATCTTTTGACAAATATTAAATTAATAAATTATTCACACCGAAACACTAATTTCCCTAGTTTTAGTAAATCTTGAATTATTCGCATATTTATTCCTTAATATTGAATCCTAATAGACTCGTTGTCATAAGCACACTCGCGAATGGATTCGAACCCGCGGCCTTTGGACTAATTAGGAATATTTAACCATACGTGGTCCTAAAGTAAACATCCATTCCTAAGTATTTTCCTTCTACCTAGTCTTCGTGCCGCTTTTTTAAAAGCTATAATTTGAATTGAGGTCATGAGATTTATCATATTAGATGTATTCAGATTATAAACAACCTATGAGCTTTTTACAAATAAATTTATGAACTATTTTAATCAATTACAGGAACTACATGCGTAGTTCCTGTAATTCTTTATTTTAAAATGTGCTGAGTCAGTCGTCGCGGAGTGTTGTCATTGTATCCTGTAGGTAACTACCAGAATGGCACACACGACAAAACGAATATGGATTTATTGCGATTTACTAACAGTTTTAGGTATTCAATCTTTAAATTTATATTACGTATTGCTTTTCTTATATAAAGTTTGTGCCATGTAGGTCCCTAGGACTAAAAAAGAATGGTTCCTTGCCTAGAATGTCATAAAAGGCGACTAATGATATATAGGGCTCTGGGTATGTAATTATGTAGGTGACGAGATAGCCTCTTGTCACTACTTTTTTACAATTTTCCATCTAACCTAACCCAATTTTATTGCTATGTGTGCTTTTTTGGGTTGTAGTATTACTGCTAGTGGTACACCACACCGTAGTTAGATTTTGTTGAGCCATATATTGCCTTAAATTGGGTAAATGTACCGCTAATATACAAATATTATTGACTAAAGTCACATTATCCAGCAGCATGCAACTAACAAAGGTTTCTCCATAAAAGGTAACTTATGTATGAGCGAACTAGGTTGTCATAATTGCGGTGTTATAGGTCAGGTTATTGTGGGCGTTGGCTATGTAAAACCTTCTTAATATATATAAATTACGCGTCACGTTGTTTGTCCGCGATGGACTCCGAAACTACTTAACCGATTTTAATCCAATTTTCACACCGAGTGCAGTTTGATGCAACTTGAAAGATAGGATAGCTTACATCTCAATTTATTTAACCTAACTATGTGTTATTGACTGTTAGGCGGAACGAAGTCAGCTAGTATCCTATAAAAAATATAGATCGGAGTCTCACTCGTAGTGTAGAGCGGTGCCTTACAGTTGGCGACTATAGCGGTAGGTTACTTGAGACGAACCCCCTAAGGAAATAATGCTGTATATTCAAAATTACTACAGTAAAAAAGGTAATTAATTATTATTTACCGTATTCTGGTATTGCATTTGTTGAGTTTGATGTCGTCGAGAAAATGTATATATCTGTAGTATGTAAATGAATCACTGTTATCTAAGTACCTACGCGTAAAACTATGTACGAGTACGACTGCACCGAATTGGATAATTATTTTTTTGTAGTGTATGTGATTGTAACAAGAATGTTTGGATAAAAAAATAAGTAAATTAATAAATTGACTGACGCGCCAATTCCCTAGTTCCAAACTAAACTGTTAAGTTTGTGCTATGTAATCTAGGCGAACGGATAGTCATACTTAAATACTAATATAAACATCCATGAGTCAAGTACAAATGTCCATGTTCATCACACGATACATTTACTCCTAGCGGGATTTGAACCCTCGACCCTCGGTTTCGTGGCCAGGGTCTCTGACAACGAACTAGTATGAAAGGAAACATTCATTCATATATTATCGGGTAGTGTCAAAAATAAGAGATAACTTTCACTAGGAAAAATATCTGTTCTATTCTTGATTAGGTACACGTATGTAGGGCACAAGTTATCTCCTCCATTGTCCTGGGTTTTTGCCCCATCACAGGGTCGACGTGGCAAAATAAATGGGTGTTGGCCGATGGATATTAAAAGTATGTCGGTACTTCAACTTTGTTCCATTTAAGTCTGTCAATACCTACCTAGGTACTTAAATGAAATGACACCTTATTTTACCGGCAAGGTAATGGCGCTGGTTAAATATTTTCAGCCATTCGTGTATTTATTTATTATCTTTATTCACTTATGTATGTATTGCCTCTTCTTATTTATTTTAATATTAACTGTCCTTTTTTCAATGTTTCTTTTATTTTTTTGTTTACATATTTTTTGTGTTCGTTTGTTTAATTTTATGATTTTAAGTGTGTATTTTTTTTTTCTCATGTTTTTAATGTTGCCACTCTAAAAATGGGTCCCGCCAGAATACCAGCGCTCCTGCGGCGTTAGTTTGACGCCGCAGTAGCATAATGCTGAGGCAGGGACCCAATTGGCGCCAATCTGTTTTCTTTTTTTTTTCTACTGGTTTTCCTTTTTTGTACTATTTTGTCCTGTGTATGTATTAACAATTGTGCGTCCAATAAATGTTATTTCTTTCTTTCTTTTCTTTCTTTCTATTCGACGTTTGTATAAATTTACATATCAACGACTGTTGGCACATTGGTGTGATAACCAAAATTGTTAATCCTAGGATCCTTTGCCTACTTTATCACACAGGTACACATATATCATCACGCCTGCAAGCCCGCGGAGCTACGTAGAGCCTTTTCAACCGCCAAGAACCTAAAACAAAATTGAGCTGGATTAGATAGAAAACTGTCAAAAGTGGTGCCGAGTAGGTGCTGCACAAACATTACCCACTACCCAAGACAGTTTGCGCATTTTTAAAGTCACTCGAACATGAAATTAGTCAATATGTCGGAGAAAGTGTATATCCCGCAAGACGCACCATGACGTCCACGTCCATAAAGGTGAAGCCGTGGATAAAGGCTAGTCTTAAGTCAATATAAGTATTTTAACTTTTTCGGAGATCTGTGAAAGAGAGTAAAAATATGAATTCGAATGAATTTATTTCATTCGCACTGTAAATCGCTCAAATAACTGCATTTTCCGCTTTAGTCGAGCACACCGCCATGGATAAAAATAACCGTAGACAGCCAGTCAAGCTAGAATTAGATATGCTTGTAAAATTCTACACTAGTTCATTGCTGTCACGTGAGGCGCGAAAGTACTTGAACTCTCAGATATTTTCTATCTGCTTCTCCATGAATGGTAGACACCAAATATAGTAAAAATAGCATGTGAATTGAGTGTATTGAGGTATCTATTGTAGCGGCCCTTTTGGACTAAAGCCCTAGGCTCTGTGAACAAAAGGACCCCACTGAAAACTATACCTATCGAATAGAAGGGTCCATCGTCGTTAGTGATGCCTAAGCATTTTTGCTATACACCATGAATGTATAATTGGAAAAACCTATTTTAGGTCCCCGCATAGTGTTAGACAGAACCACAATATTTACAATCCGTCCCTGATTACCTACAGTGGTATCTAGCATAAGTGTAAATTATATAAGTTTACAAAATTGTATATTTGGTATTTTAAAATACTAGTCTAATGTTGATCGGGGACTTAAAAAGAATGTGCCAACTGTGTTTCTTGCCTAACATGTCGTAAAAGGCGACTAATGGTATATGGGGTATGGGTATGTGATTGTGTAGGCGACGAGCTAGCCACTTGTCACTACTTTTTCACAATTTTCCATATAACCCACCCCATTGTCCCATTTTGATCTGGGACTTAAAAATAATGTGCTAACTGTGGTTCTTGTGAATCTACTTTCCGAACCGGTGGTGTAGTATTGTTTCTTCTCTTTATATACAATTTATAAGCGCTTTTTTGAAGCCTTTATAGGAAAATAAAGATATTTTTAATTTAAATTTTAATTTAGTAGCAGCTGTCGAAATCTGGACAATATGCAAACACTATAATAATGGTTTTCTCAATATCAAGTAAGATATAGGTATATATTTTTTGACAGATTTAAAATTTGTTTGGATTTTTGCCAGATGCTATCATTATTCATCTATCTCGATATTGACCGGCTCGATGGCGGATGGCATTTGGTAGTGACCTGCCCCATGCGCCAAGAGTTGTGGGTTCGACCCCCACCCAGGACAAACATTAGTGTGATGAATGCTTGTGTTTGTTCTGTGTCTAGGTATTATTATTATCCAATATATTTAAGTATATATTTTTGTAATACCACTGTTCTGATATCCGTAACACAAGTGCTTATGCTACTTACCTCGGAGTCAGATCAATGTATGTGATGTCGTCGGATATTTATTTATTTATCTATCGTCTCCTGAACGATTACCTTAATATAAAGTATGTACTTAGTTGTATGTCATCATTTCATGGAGCGGTTGACAGAGTCCAAAAAACAAGAAGCTCCTTTAACCACCTTGAAATTGGGTTGGGATAAAAGGAAATTTGTGAACAATTAAAAGTGATTGGCTAGATCATCCCCTACATAATGACATGCTCAACACACCAATTACTCGCCTTTTACGACAAACAGCAAGGGACACACCAAAGTTAATAAATTATTTTTTTGTCTCAGATAGGTACTGATAAAACTGACGGTAAGAGCGGTGGTAGCTCAATGGTAAGGACACGCGACAGTGCGGGTTCAAACTCGGCCACGTACCTCTGGATTTTTCAAATCTATGTATGTATTTGTATCACTAGCTCGACGGTGAGGGAAAACATCGTGATGATACCTGCAAATTCAAACAACTTTGAATTTGTAACTATGATCCATCTTAGGGTTACGAAGATCAGATCGCCAGTCGCTTCAATGTAATTACCAGACTCCCTAAATCCTGGATCATGGTCAAAGCGGACCCTGTCTTAGCACGGAACATAACGCTAGGAAGATGATACTAATAAAACTGACCTTTAAATATATTCTATGTTAAATGAAAGAATAGCATGATTACTGGCTCATGGTTCTAATTTTAGGTAGCTACTTATTTGGGTAAAAATAGAACGATTTAATCCACGAACGACGAAAAATAGAACAATTACCCAGATAAGTGAAACTGATGAAAGATGAGTGTTTAACGTCTAAACGTTAAACACTCAGTGTATATGCACCTGCCGTGGCGTCGTAGCTCCATAACGGCTAAACCGAGTTTGATATGGTCTTTTTTTGGTTTAAAAGGCATCTTCATTAAGAGATTTTCAAGAAAATTTGATCACCTTTATGAAAGATTTTAAAACCAGTTCTACATATGTTATAGTCAGTTAATTAAGGGATTTTACGTATTTGCTTAGCCTTGTGGAGTCGGAATTAGGTTTGTGTTATGTAGATAACGTATAAAGATTGTTAATGTATACATATTTATAAATATATACCTAATAATTGACTCAAACTAAACAAACTTTTATGTAATATTGCATAAGATACTAGGAAATTAATAGTAATTCGTAAATACCTTTACTTACATACATACAAGATTTAAGTAAAAATGAACTTCATTTGGTACCACCTGAGCATCTGCCCCTAAAGGGATTCAAAATTACAGCCTTTAATTTTATAGTTATATATATATAACCTTTAACTATCGAATTAAGCGGCCAGGCACATGATTGTAAACGTGTTTATGTATTTTATCTTTACCTTTTGATTAAGTAATTTTTTTTACTCTTGATGGTACACTCTTTGTTGAATGTTAATGACATGCTAATGGCCATATATATATATAAATATATAAGTATACATTGTAAATGTGACTTAGTACCGGAACATTTTACTTATTGCTTATAAATAAATTGTTGTTATCGGATGTTCTTTAAACTTTGTGAAGACAAAGGCTAACTAAATATAGTAAATAGTAAGTGAACAAATAAATTATTACTTATACTTATTATGATATAATTATTCTCTGTACTTGCAAACCCAATTCCAAGCTGTAAACTAAACATCTAGCTTGAGCTATGGATGGATATTACGAGTAGGTGTAGACGGACTTATAGCTTTCTAAACTTTTACGACTCGGGCATGACATGACACATGACACAAAAAATCGGCGGAATAGAAATTTGCAATCCCTAGTTTGATCGCAAATTAGCGGCTGGGCCAGTCATAAACAGTACTGCTGTGTTGTTCGGATGCTGATAATAAAATTATTGCTGATATTAAACTTTATGTAAAAAACACAGCTGTAACGCCAACCGCTGGAGCTGAGAGGTTGCCATGCAAAATGCTAAATGAAACTAACAACGTCATCCTGACATGTCTAATTAGAGTGTGACGACGCCTCACGATAAAGAAGGATAACTAGGTGACTTGGCTAGGTTGTTATCCGTCTGGGGCCTAGTTTATGTATTTTAAAAATAAAAGCTATTTAAAAGCACTTTGATATTTTTGTTATTTTCTTTTATTGTATATTGGACTCTCTGGCTACCCCTTCGAAGAATTGCGGATGTGATGGCTTGCATACTAACTAATCAACCACCACGATACATTTTTTGATGATACCATTCTATGATCATAATTTTTTTTGACTCAGCTGATATTAGATCATTTTAATTTGTAATCAATAGGTAAAATAAGAAAAAATATGTACGATTCCTTCTACAAGCAGATTTGATGATTCATCTCGGTGGACATTTGTAAGAAATAATAAATTAATTAGTTCAACAATAAATGTTTGTTTCTATAGACCATTAAGTATTGCCCGAGGCTCAGATGGGTGGTAAGTATATTAATCTGATACAAAGACAATTTTACATACATAACATAACATCACGCCCATAATCTCCGAAGGGGTAGGCAGAATCAGAGGGACAGCAGACCCCTTTAACCACATTCAGCCAAAACTGGGCCGGGTTAGACGTTCACATACCCAAAACTGATAGACCATTAATCGCCTTTTACAACATTTTAAGTCTCAGACCAACATGGGACAATGGGCTGGGTTAGATGGAAATGGACAATTTTACCAGGATGAAAAGTATATTTATAGTGTGTTTATAAGAGTAATCTTTAAAGTGTCTAAATACGATTATTTTTTCCTAACAGTTAGATCTTTTCGCGTACCACATTTCATCACAATCATCAGAGTTTCGTTCGTCGTTATAATACTAATAACTACATATATTATACCATTACACCCACAATCCCTGTAGACTTTTGCAGAGTCCAAAGACCAATAAGCTCCATAAATTACATTTAGCCAAAGTAAACTTTGGCAACTTATTTAGCAATCAAAATGGGACTATATTTATATATATTCTGATGCTTATGCGATTATTAGGTCCGTGGTTTCACCCGTTTAGGTTAGTGTTATATAGCCTATAGCCTTTCTCGATAAATAGGCTGTCTAACACTGAAATATTTTTTCAAATCGGACAAGTAGTTCCTGAGATTAGCGCGTCCAAGCAAACAAATAAACAAACTCTTTAGCTTTATAATAATAGTATAGATTTAATTAATCATATATAATGTACCAGGCATTAAATTATGTTAATGGCATTAAAGATAAGGCCATCGGGCTAGTGCGTAACGTGGTGGAAAAAAGTCTTCGCCACCCATGCACAACACCTCGGGAATAGATGATTCTCAAATCTCTTTATTTTTCCTTATATGTGCTATACAGAATCTGCTCTACCCAACAGGTACTTTTTGTCCCCACTTTTGAGTATTAAAAATAGTTATTTGATGTTTTATTGCTGCTTTTATTGGATGTCCGTCCTATAAAAATACCTGTAATACCTTTACTTTGCGATACATCGCATTCAAAAGATGATGACACTTTTAGTTAGGTAGCGCCGCTGTTGTTGGCGGGACATTAAAACTCTTTACTCGTATAATATTGACTAAATGCAGCTGTGACAATACATTTTATATTAACCTCGATCTTAGTGAATTAGCAATGATTCGCTTAATCTATTGCTAACCCCTAAAGTTGGGAATGTCTAGCCAAGTTTAACAATAAAATGACTTTTGCAAAATAAATCTCCCAGTTATAGAAATGTTGCTTATTTGACGAAAATTCTTGTTGTAACATCCACTAGTTCTGGTATTTCACATAATTATGCAGCAAAGATAAGGGAACGTGATGTACGGACAAACATGCTTTATTATTTTCAACCAATATTTACACAGATCTTCGCCGACTGAGTACTAATGATAATCATGTTACAGTACAGTATTATTATTATCAACAGTATATATCTGTATCAATTCAATGATTACCTACTTTAACTGCTTATTATTATATTAATACTTTAAGTATTGCGTGTCTATACCGATATTCATTTAATATCAAATCGTTAATTTTAAGAGCGATATTAAACTAACTTTATCAGATTATCAGTTTTAACCTACAGTAACCTATTCAAGGGGCTCCGGGGTAAAAACAAACAACGTGATAAGTCAAGATTTATTTTTAGTTTTTTGTTCATTGTAGCTTCTGACTAATAAATATGGATGCGATTATGGTATTTCTAAAGACATCTCAATAAATTTTTACAGAGCTTGCAGCTCTAGCGTCTAGAAAATTTCAAATTAGCATATAAAATGTAACATTAGTGCTGTTTAGGTATTGAAGAATTTACTGACAGTGAAATAGGAGGAAAACAAAGAGAAAGAATACCTAATAAGGACATTTTAAAGCGTAAATATTTAATACTCGATCTATGGCTTAAAATAACGTGATTTCTGTCTATCACGTCGTAAAAAGCGACTAATGTTGCATTAGGTATTGGGTTTTTGATTATGTAGGTTAAGAGCCCCTGGTCACTACTTTTGGACATTTAAGCAAATAATGTAACTTAATTTTATTGTTCGGTTAATTATGGTTTAAAAAGTCTTTTTATTGTTCCTTAGATTCTACATATAAGTAGGTACCTTGGGTAATTGCGCACCCGGTGTTATGTATGTACGTATACTTAAAAGCGGACCTACAGACAATACTTAATATACAAAGCGCTTTTTTTTTTTTGGAAAAGATGAAATGAAAGATCATCTACATGAAAGTTTTATGAAATTCGTGTAAAATTTATTGGAAATGGCCTTTAAAAGGTACAAATGCTCAATGTACAAAACTGTTCCCCTGAGCAACCATAGTAGGTGAATTTAATTCCCATTTAGAGTTCCATTTCACTCATTTTTAACCGACTTTAAAAAAAAGGAGTAGGTTCTCAATTCGACTGGTTTTTTATTTCACTTTTGGAGTCCAACAATATGAGTCATCTCTTAAAAATATCAATATTGACGTTAAAGAATTAGATCAAAATTACATTTTGGTTGAAATTCTTCCGTTGCATTAGAAAATTAACAATAAATGGCAATGTCATGGGTATTTACTAATAAATTACATGCCAAGCTATTGTTTGATAGTTTTTGCCTTCGCTCGGCCAGATAAGAGGGGTTTACACGTATACACTGGTAGTCTGTGTGCGGGCATTGCATGTATGTGTGTTCGGTCTAAAAGTGATCTGACTGAAAACGCTGAAAACATTTACAGTCGAACGCGCGCCTCACGCACAGGCGCACACCGGCCACCCGCTGAGCACTAGTGCTTCATAACATCTAATAGTCGGAATTTATGGGAATTCAAAATGGGAATTAAGAAGAAAGATAAAAAACCGTAAGTCCTTTTTATTTAGTTTAAGCTTTTTATTTTCTGGCCGCCCAGCGAAATATTTTGTTGTACTTTATGAATATAATGGTTTATGAATTTGTAAGAAAAAAATTCGGACGTCATTGATAAAAACATTTTTTTATTAATATGTACCTACTTTTAAGACTATATTAATAATTCATACAATTGTTCAACAATAAATGTTTAATATATAGTATTTGTTGTGAGCAATTAAGAGAGCTGAGTTTCACAATATTACGAAATATATCAAGAGAAGAATATTCTTATTCTTTAATTAAAAATAGATTATTTTAGATATTTACAAAAAACGTATAAATTTTAAATAATTTATACGTAAATTTAAAAAAAAAGATACATATTATACTTATATATTATACATATTATACTTGGGGGACTGGTCTGCTCTGGTCTGGTTAATTTATGCTTTAACTTTGTTAACATCGTTATTTTATATTTTGGTGTTTGACAAGCCGACTTCATGACATGGTTCAGATGCAAATATGATCTAATACACCCTTGTAAAATATATTGTTGAAACGAGTAACTACCGAGTTTCTTGCTTGTTTCTTTCCGGTAGAAGCAACATTCCGAACCGGTGGTAGATTCATATTATTAGTTGATTTTCATGTTGAATTGACGATTTATAAGTGTTTGTTTCAAACCTATATAAATAAAGAATATTTTGACTTTGACTTTGACTATATTATTTAAAGACCGAGTCAATGAAGTCATCGAAATTGTTTTAAAAGTTTAACTGGTTTTACTGGTTTTCTGTACAATTATATAGGTATGTTAATTAGGCAGATATCACTTGATCCCGCCCTAGGTATAAGTGACAATGCAAATTTTATTGTTTTCGTTTTAACATTAAACACAATAAGAAAAAATAGCAACACTCAATAAATAAAAAAATAATTTCGGAATGTTATCACATATTACTATCTTACGTGATTGTGTAGGCGACACTTGTTACTACTTTTTCACAATTTTCCATCTAACCTATCCCAGTTTTGTTTATGGCTGAATGTGGTTAAAGGGGCCTGCTGCCCCTTTGACTCTGCCTACCCCTTTGGGGATTATAATAATATAATAATAATAATAATAATTTTTATTGCCAAATATGTTTATTATGGGTGTGATGTTATGTGTGTATGTACTATTTTACAGTTATATTTGATAAAAACGAACTTAAGTATCGTTATGGTATTAAAATTTTGTAAATAAAACATAATTGATAAAGGATGTTAATTGAATAACTAAATCGAGTAAAACGTAATGGATTTAAGAAGAGCATTATTAAAAAAAAATAAAACGTTAACCTGCATTATACCTATATGATTTTTTACAAGAAACGCACATAAAAACTGTCAAAGCATATCTTTTTAAATGTATGACCCATGTTTATAATATATAGGTATTTTACGATCAATGGAAACTTACCAACCTAAATAACAATTTTAATATAAAAGTAATGTTAGAATAAATGAAATAACTTTTGCTTTGCGAGAGTTGTATCAATTTGTTACATATTTACATACGCGAAGTAATTGCACGTGTTTTTGTAATAATTGACAGTCTGTTGGTCGACTGTTCAGAGACCCTGGCCAAGAGTCGCGCGTTCGAATCCCGCTAGGGGCAAATGTTTCGTGTGATGAACATGGACATTTGTACTTGAGTTATGGATGTTTATAAGAGTATTTAAGTATGTCTATTCTATTCTATTCTATGTCTATCCTTTCGCCTACTATCCATTGGATAAGCTTAGTTTGGAACTAGGGAATTGGTGTGCCAGTCTGAAGCATTCATTTATTTAATTATTGTAGGTACCATATAAAACCGATTGGTTAAATATGCAGATCTAGCAAAAGGTAGAATGTAGGATTCCAAGGTTTTCTTTAAAGTAATATATTATCAATTCAGATAAATTCGTAATTTTCAACTACATATTTGATTGTAAATATTATCTATTAAGCTGTTTCTGTTTTATTCTGGGGTCTAAGGTTATGTAAAATACATTGTCAATATGATAGGCCAGACTAATTCTCTTAAATATCTTATATTTTATGTATTAAAAGCTCCGTCATCATTAAAGATGCCAAGTAAGATAATCACAAGTTATTTATTTTACTTAAAATGACATTAAGCTATATGAATTGAAATACTATCATGCCAAAAAAATATTATATTAATTTATAAATTGTAATGATTTAAGGAGAACAAAGAAAAGATGAAGAAAAGTTAGGGCAAGATACAAATAAGTGTATTAAAACCCTACCACCTTTAAACCACTTACCCTTTGCTTAGTGCTAATTTCTCGTAAAATTCAATGAGTTGTAGATGTTGATGTTATTGATGCATAAGTATCAGGCGACGACTTTGACATACTAAAAATTTATCTATAAACGTTTTAGAATAACCTTCTTCCTATATTTATACATACATACGCCACGCCCATAATCCCCGAAGGGGTAGACAAAGTCAAAAGAGCAGCAGGGCCATCTAACCACATTTAACCAAAAATAAAACTGGGTTGGGTTAAATGGATAATTGTGAAAAAGTAGTGACAAGTGGCTAGCTTGTCGCCTACAAATCACATACCCAAAACCCGATATACTATTAGTCGCCTTTTCCGACATGCTAGGCAAGAACCACAGTTGGCACATTATTTTTAAGTCCCAGAACAACATGGGACAATGGGTTAGATGGAGAATTTTTAAAAAGTAGTAGTAGTATAGTAGTCCTATATTTATAAAAATAGGATTGTAAATATGTTAAAATAGGCTTACAGGAAATCTTAAAAATTAAGAAAACCTAATTTTTGAGACTTCCTTCTTTTCCTATATCTATACTTATAATAAATTTGTAGAGAGGTCAATTCTGTACATGAAATATATTTTCAAAATAACTATCAGGGGGTGATAAGTGATCGATACTGATGCCAAAAATGCAATCAGTAAAATTTTTGTCTGTCTGTCTGTCTGTATGTTCCTTATAGAAACAAAAACTACTCGACGGATTTTAACGAAACTTGGTACAATTATTATTCATACTCCTGGGCAGGTTATAATATACTTTTCATCACGCTACAATCAATAGGAGCAGAGTAGTGAAGGGAAATGTTGGGAAAACGGGAGAAGTTACAACTCCATTTTTTAAGCTTCCGTCGCGTTTGCAGCCTTAATGGTTAAAGTTACATAGAAATCATGTATGACGGAAATAGTCTTTATAATATTAACCATAAACGCGGGTGACACCGCTGGCACAGCTAGTAAACAATAATTAATAAGCAAAGAGAGCTTTTCATATCGTTAATACGATTTGTCTAAATTACTGCACACAATACAAACAGTCTACCCGTGTTCAAATGATGCCATTAATTATATTGTACTCATAAAATTCGAAATACGTAAATATGTCAAATGACAAGCATTATATGTATTAAAGAATTGGTCGCATGTTGGTCTAGGACTCGAACTTAATATGCCAACTGTATTCCTAATGGTGTATCGTGTAATGGGTTTTGTGATTTTGTATAGTAGGAGAGCTGGCGCCAATTTTTGGGTAGGTATTTGAGGCAAGCTAAAAACTTGTCCCGTATCTTTTATATTATACCCCGGAACTGCAGACCTGACTGAATATCGTGTCTAAGCGGACCCACCACGTCAAAGCACGGGACGTAACGCTAGGAATATGATGATATTATATGATAGAGTAAATTGTTTTGAAATAAGCTTTGACTTAACAAACTTTGAATTTGTTGTAGGAATTATTTTGACATATGCTTTGGTGAAGAGTTTACATAGAATCACGTCAACATTCCCTTTTGTGAATTTTCTTTTTTATACCATTATCCTATTTAAGGGAAGGAACTTGTAATTTATTACTGGACTAGCTATGCCAGCGGTGTCACCCGCGTTTATGGTTAATATTATAAAGATTATTTCTGTCATACATGATTTCTATGTAACTTTAACCATTAAGGCTGCACACGCGACGGAAGCTTGAAAAATGGAGTAACTTCTCCCGTTTTCTCAACATTTCCCTTCACTACTCTGCTCCTATTGATTGAAGCGTAATGAAAAGTATACTATAACCTGCCCAGGAGTATGAAGAATAATTGTACCAAATTTCGTTAAAATCCGTCGAGTAGTTTTTGTTTCTATAAGGAACATACAGACAGACAGACAGACAAAAATTTTACTGATTGCATTTTTGGCATCAGTATCAATCATTAATCACCCCCTGATAGTTATTTTGAAAATATATTTCATGTACAGAATTGACCTCTCTACAGATTTATTATAAGTATAGATTTGGTTGTCATGAATGGTTAGTTTTGGTCTCGCAGATGAATTTAATATATATAATAAGTATATTTTACATTTCGAGGGATCTCTGTCAAACTCAAATGTATATTCATACATTTGAGTTTTGTTTTTTTAGAAAACTCTGAAAGATTTTTATAGACACAAACGCAACTGTTGATGATGAGTTACCACATTTTTAATATCGTAGGTAGTGTCCGTCTTGTTAAACTACTTTTGATAATTTTTAATATAAATATTCTACCTATATTTAAAATAGGTATGCAGTTATTTATTCCTTAGAAAATTAAATTAATTTTTTAATTTTAATATAAATTTAGTGTTGTAGGAGAGCAACTAAAAATAATCAATTATTCACGTACGTTCTCATAGTCATGCTCCTTAGTTTTAAACCGACTGCAACCGGCCGATGAAGCTCTCATTTCGTCGAGAATCATTTATTTTTTGCTTGGAATATTTTTTTTATAAATGTAATTAAAATATGTGTATTCGAAGTAAGGGAGGCTCTAGATTCTTTTGTAAGTTATAGTACTAAGTAGTAGGATAGTAATATAAAGTAAGATACTTTCACTGTACACAGTTACTCAGTATGACCCGTAAATCATCCCTCCGAATTATATAATTTAATTTATTTTGCTCTCCTGAAAGTAAACTTCACTGGCTATAGTGCTAGAGATACTTTCTCAAAATATCTGTCTACCTTTTTTTTGGCTAAAATGATTCAGCGTGTCTTGCAGGTGTAAAAATAAGTACATAATATGTATATTATCCAATATCTGTTAAACTGCGTGATAATACGCTTGTTGACTGAATTTTTTTTATTGAATATTTTTCCTTTTGTTCAGCAAACCAAAATTGACGAAGATACACCGCGTCAAAATTCTGCGTATATCACTATTCCGTAAAAAATAGAACAAGGCACGTAAAAGCGCCCAACTTCAGATCCTTGAAGGGTATCCTTATATTTTTTCGAGTATTAGATAAAGCAAAAAATACGTTTTAAATATTTTTTGATAATCTAAGTTACGGACTGAAAAATATTTAAGTCAACTAGCCTATTTAGTAAATATATGTACCATTAGCAATCCAATCAAAAACTCATAAATTATTATAGCAATAGACTAACAAGAACATTTATTAGACATTTCTTTTTTTTACAGGAAATCTATGTACATTGAAGACGACCTGAAAATATCGTATTTCCAAATAGTAAGTACCTACTATTACCTACTCATATTTCCCTTTTTAGTTGTACATAGCCTTTATTGTATATAGGTAAATAGGTAAACGAGGCTAGGAGCTCTTCTTAATAAAATGTAAGCCACTACACTCTTGCTTAACTGCACTTGCTGAAAAAGCGATCGGATATCCGACTACACGTATTACCATTAACATTTATTGAAAAATTGTATTGCAATACAACATGGGACGTGTTGGTTGGCAACTCAAAGATAATGTACCAACCGTGTTTCTTCCTTCCATGTTACAAAGGCAACTATAATGGCGTTTGTAGTTACATAGGCGACGATATAGCTAATTGACACTAATATTTCACAAACTTCCAACTAACCTAACTCTTTAGTCTTTGGCTAAATGCGGCTAATAAGAGTTATGATGCTCCTTGTTCTCTACTAAGATATCATATATGTATATATGAATGAATCGTCACTGCCAATATTCACAACACCTGAAAGCCATTTCAACCATTTTATGAAACTTATTTAATTCAAGACTTAATAAAACCAGTATATTTTACAATTTTTTTTTCTATAACTTATTACAACTATCGTCTATATTTTTAAGATTTTCTTCTATACCTAGGCTTAGTAAGACTATTAACCATTTTACTTTAGAACATGAGGAGCTAAGTATCCTAAAATTTTACATATCGACTGACACTTGAGAAGGACACTTGGTTATACTAACAATTAAATATGCAAATTGGACCATTTATTTGTTAATTGTTATTTATTAGCGTAATGTACATTTTGATATCACATTATTAAGAACAAGTTCCAAAATTGTCCTTTCCAAATTGAAAACATTGTGGAGTGTCGTTTTCATTATTGTGTCTTGGAAGAATAAGTTTAGAAAAAATACCTAGCAGTCAGTTTATTTTTTGCTTCGTTCTCGTTTTATTTGTTTTTCGAACCCGCAACTCTTGGCGCATAAGACATGTCACTATTGAATGCGCCATCGGCCATCGGCCATCGGCCATCGGGCCAATCAGAAACGCGTGCCTACGTCCATTACTGTATGCTATTTAATATCCACGGACTAGTAAAAAAAGAAGGACTCCGTGCCACTACCTAGCCGTTTAGGTATCTGCGGCTTTAACTTGACACGCAATTTACATCACACATTGACATAAGCGTTCCAAATTTCCGATATCTCGTATCCCTAAGTCTCACTCACACATGCATATGGGTGGCTTCACGCTCTATTATTACCGCGCGGAGTCCTTCTTACTAGTCCGTGTTAATATTGCTTTAACAAATACCACAACGTATCACGAACCACCTGACTACGTTATAAATTAACATAAATTATGGCATTATTTACGCATCACTTTCTATAATGACAATATATATCCTGCTTAAAGTATACTTATTTTTCAACTTTTAAAATATACTAATTGGGAATGCAACCCAATTACATGGTTTTTATTTTACATGCATATTTAATATGGATAAGCATGCTTTCTCGCCAACTATTCAAATTCTCGATTGACGCAGGTGGTAGGTATGTGGCATTTTGAACGGTTTTGTGTAAATAGGCGAATCCTCAATGTAAAAAACGAACTCATAATTTTGATTCAAATTGGAGCCTTAAGAACCGATTCAGAAAAAGGTCTATAGATAGATTTTTCTGGTCTGTAGATGATTTGATCACGGTTATTAATATATATAATTTATTGAGAAACAATACATGCATACACATTATATCAGCCCTATAGTTCCTGAAAGTGTAGGCCGAGTCCAAATAGGAAAACTCCTTAAACCCCTTTTCACCCAAAATTAAACTAAACTGTAGTGGTGGTCACCTCGTGGCCGAAAATCAACCATAACTCATTTATTTTTTTCATACATTTCATGTATTTCTAATGAATTATTTATTCAAACATTAGCTTTCTGCATTCCTTTCCCTTATAAACTTTAACTGTGCCAAATCGGATACTCCTCCGTCTGTATATTTTTCGCGTAAGGTACAAAGTTTTGCACCACGTAATAATATATATATTGAATTAGGATGGAAAATTGTATATAAGTTATAATAAGTTGCTAGCTCATCGCCTTCATAACCGCTAAAGAAATATAGTTTTTAGTAAGTATTTGTTATAAATAAAAAATCGTGTCGACTTTTTTACCGTCCATAGGTAATTCCTATACTTAGTTGAAATATAAAAAAATAGAACAATAATTAAATTATTTCAGCCCTTCGTTTTATAATTAATCAAATTGCACAATAAGATCATATTAAACAACAATTGTTTAAACCACTTCATCATACGCCTGATAATAAAGATTAGTCTATTATAATTGTTGAGACCCCTTATTAGTGTTTGTTTTTCCTTGTTTCTGTTAGTTGTAGTAGTTCAGTTAGTCCTTGTTTTTGTTAGGTACAGCTTTATTAATAAAAAATCTTGCCCATTCACTGGTGCGGTGCCACCGCGCCAACGTAATCGGGAAACTGCATTAGTTGAAATCTATTCTAGACTAGTATTCCCCGCAGTTTTGGTATAGCACAAGGGCTTAATTTTCACGTTCGCTTTCATTAACATTGCATATTAGACAAATGCAGTAAAATGAGTAGTAAAACTACTCATGTTAAAGTTAAACTACTCATTTTAAAGTATGGCATGGCACTTTATCGCTTCATTACCCTTTATCTGCAAATAGTTAAAACAGCGTAGAAAATTTATATTAAACAAAGAAACAAACATACGAGTCTAGTTAAAAGTCTTCAAAATAAAAGTTAGACGAAATAATATTTATTTTTATAGTCCAAGATGTATCAAAGAGTTACACGTTAATCTTTGATTAAACATATGTACAAGGCTATCCCGCAATCATCTCATAAAAAATTACGAGTAAGAAGTAGGTATTGTTATTTATGTAGATTAGTAGGTACATGATGTACAAATTCACGTGATCACGTATTTTAGTCTGACAACAACGTGTTTTGGTATCAGCGCAAACGTTTTTGGAATTTCTTTGGATTTATCAGCTGCCAATATCAAACCTATATATTGTCTGAGGGTTTAATCAATATAGAACATAGAAGTATCTTAAACAGGGTCAGCACTTTGAATTCCGTTAAAAAAAAATTCATGAATCTTTAATAAAAACTTAGAGGTGCAGTTTCTGCATGTAGTACTACAACCAAACAAACTAACTCTAGAATGGCAAATCAAATACGCAATTAGCTCGTTTTTTTTAATACTGACTAATTAACTATTACAGTAAACGCCGCAATAGATCAAATCTCAATGAACTGTCACTTTTTGCTAATATTAAAATGTTTGGTCACGTCCAGTATTCGTGTTCGTGTGTGTTAAATCTCTTTAAGTAACAATTTGAATCTTTTAATGTAATCCTTTTATCGACCGACATCTTAAATCAGAAAATTAATTTTTTTATAATTGAACGTTTATGTTAGACAAATTGCAATATAGAACTTTTAAAGTTCATGAATGAACTATATAGCTGGCCGTCAGTATTCCTAGCCTCTACCATCGCTTTGATGACCACAAGCATAAGGTACAAATATTTAGCCTGTAGTCTTATCGGACTATTTGACCTTGTATGTTATTTTATTTTTCATAGACTGATCTCTCGTTAAGTTGCATTTATATTCACCAAACTTAAATTTATGCAAACATTTTAAATTAACAAATACACATCCGTTTTTTATTTATTCATGATTAAGCGCTTTTTCGTTTTTAGTTTCGTGTAAGTGTCCAATTTTATTTTAATCAAATCAAAAAATGCACATATATGTTGTTACATATATGTGCATTTTTTTATATGATTAAACATGACGCGCTAAACCTAACTGACAAGTACTATTTGTGCCGATAAAAATCTGCAATGAGTGAGGGGGAGGATAATGCAAGGAGAAATGGACGAAACCAAAATATGGCTCAAAGAGTAATGAGGCAGTAATCACTCGGTTATGTTCCTATTACCTCCGTGGCCACTTACTATACCTTAACGATAGATACTTACATCAAATAATTAGCACATGCTTACTATATTTCTACAAAAGACTTGGGACCGCGGTGGCATTTGTCTGTCTTGGAGATCTTCCCCTTCGTTCGACGGATGATCTTCTATATTCTAGTTCATTCGTCTCGAATATAATCTCAAAGGTATTCGGTATAAGGTTCTGAACTAACAAATACACGCACTTTGGCCCATTAAGCCCATGTTTCCACAATTCCAATAAGGCACTAACGAACACAAGCATTGATGGTGACTAACTCACATTAAATAATTATTTTCCTCGTTAAAATCACTAAAAATAATGTACCAACCGTGTACCTTGCCTAGCATGTCATAAAAGGCGACCAATGGTGTATTGGGAATAGGGTTTGTAATCATGTAAGGGACGAGCTAGCTACTTGCCACTCATTTTTTTTATAATTTGATGACATGTATATGTTACTGAAAAGCCCGTATATTGGTCAATCTTAGGATTTACTAGTAAATCTTAGGATTTACCGACATGAGTTGGTAAATGTAAACATTTTTAGGTTAGGTTATATTATGGGTTAGTTAGGTTAGGTTTATTAACCTGATTAAAGAAATACCTTACTTAACCTAACCTATAATATAATCTAATCTTAGTTAGGTTTGGTTAGGTAAAATTTTCCAAGTAAAGAATCCTAAGATTTACTAAGTAAATGGTGGTAAAAGTTCGAATTGTACATCTGTTCGGACTTTTACCGTTAAGAGTTGGTAAATCTTAGGTTTTACTGGAAAATCTTAAAATTTACCATAGTTCGAGCTATTACAGCAACATATATATGTATGTATATATATATATATATGTTTGTAAAAACATCCTCTTCCCCGCAGTTCCGACATGGCACATGTATTGAGATCACGGCAACCATTGCGGGCATCTTTTTCGGGATGCTCAGCGGCTTCGGCGTGTGTTACAACCTGGTGCAGTTCGGGGAGCTGAGCACAGCCTTCGTGGAACGCACCACCCACCCGCACCAACTCTCCAGCTACATGCCATTATCATCTCTTTTCGGCGGGGGACGACGACTGTAAGTCAAAGTGGCGTTAGCTTTTAAGATGATTAAAACTTACAGTAAAAATAAATATTCAAGGGGAGGTTTTTATTGAAATGCTTCAAATATAGAACAAAATAAAAAAAGCGCATCTGTTCTATTCAAATCAAGTTTATTTTTGTCATATATTGTATCTTATTGCATGTTGTCGCAGAGTAAACGCTACATACCAAGAAAATATGGACGCCTTGGTGGACGATGGAAAATCTATGGCAGCTGGAATGTTTGTCAGCATAGCTATCTCCCTCATCTTTTGCTTCCTGGCCACTGCGCTCGTCAGTTGGAGCGCTCTCAAGCAGGTAACTGACAAAGCTTATTGAACGTCACGTCTTTTTAGGGTTACATGTGTATGTATTGTATAGTAAAAAGATGTATTAGGTAATGCTTGATTCCAAGTACCTCATGTCAAACAAGCTAGAGGTCAATACTCAATCAGAAACATGCTATTATAATAGAATAATGGCATTCTGTTTGTCATCATTGTCAGCATTTTCTGTTTGTCTGTTTCTGTTGGTGTTTAATGACCTTAACTCATTTAAAACTTAAAGGCAGTTATAAATGTTTAATAGATAAGTAGGTGAACAGTAAACTGCAAAATTATAAAAATAAAAAGTATTAAATCGCGTAGCTTTTCTTGAGACGCCTAAATAACTAAATCAAACCATTTTCATAAAGGTATGATATCTGGCCCGAATGTATTGTCATGATGACTAGCGCCTTCTATATACTTATGGAGAAGGCATTAATTCAGATGAATTTCACCCGGCTACAAACAAATGCAATTGGCTTAATTGAAGACCTTGTCCGTTATTGACTCTATGGCGTCTAGCATTGAAGAAACACAAATGATTGATTTTATTTCACGTCCATGAGCGTCCTGAGACTAGGTCATCTGGTAAAAATAATTTAAATTACTTGAACTCCTGTTAGTATTAGATTGCATTTACCTGTTCAGGTAAACCATATTAACATGTAAGTAATTAGAGTTCATGATAGTAGTGGAAACTGTACTATGATAAACGCTATTAAAACTGTGGCATTAGTTTATTAAAAAAAAACATATTATTATGAGAAATCAGACTACATACCCAAAATTAATAATAAGTCATTATCAACGATTAATATTGTACGACTTTTGAAGTTATTTTACTATTATATCGCCCTAGATAACAAGAATACGAACGCTTTTCCTGACTTCTGTGATGCGACAGGACATGGAGTGGTATGATACTGAGTCAGGATTTAACTTGGCCTCAAAAATGTCTGAGTAAGTACAATTAAGTACGCCTTATATATATCTGCTTAATGGAATTACTACACGGCAACTTCATTTTATAATTTAACTTTGTGGATAACGGCTATAGTACCTACTACTTGTTAAAATTTACATTTCCATATCAACAAAAAAAGCAATAGTTAAACTTACTGCTGCCTATCTTTATACACAATTCAATTCCTGCAATTTGTTTTCTGTTGTAACTTGTTATTCGTGTGTTTTTGTGCAATAAACTATGGGTGTGATGTTATGTATGTATGTATGTAAACTATTATCACTATATAAAACGCCCTCGTGATACAGACCATAGAACAGCGAAATTTTACATAAACATGTTTAAGGTGAGTAACAAAGAAATATTTACTTATTATACATAAGAAACAGTTTGGATTCAACAGGGGTAGATCCACCACTGCTGCAGGAGAAGCGCTTGTAAATCATATTATTGACGCATGGGAGGGCAAGCAGGATGTTGTACGAATTTTTTGCGATCTTTCTCAGGCCTTTGATTGCTTGATCACTGTGCTTGATCACCATACTCAGATGGTGTTTCAATGAACTCGTAACACTTAATCCAATGAAGGCATACTTAAATGAACGACGTGACGTAATAAATGTAAATAGAATTAATTCTCCTGGCACCCTTTTATTCAGAAAGATAAGTTTGACGATGTAAATTGCTCTCTCACAGATTCTACATTGATTCACAACCAATAAATTTTACTTAATGCTAAGAAAACCAAATATTTTCAATGTTCTAATGTAAAGTAGATTGGCACTAATACTATTATGAATAATGAAACAATTGAAGTTGTTCATTTTACTATGTTCCTTATAATCACAATAGATTCAAAACTTCAATGGGCTCCTCATATTGCTGCCCTGGCAGGGAGACTTAGCTCAGCTGCATACGCAGTGAAAAAAATAAGGAGTCTAACTGATATTGTAACGGCAAGGTTAATATTTTAGTTATTTTCAGTGTTGATATTATTTTCACTGTGGTAATCTACCGCCGATATTCAAGCCATTTTTAACCGACTTCAAAAAAAAGAAGGAGGTTCTCAATTCGACTGAATTTTTTAAACCGACTTCAAAAAAAAGGAGGAGGTTCTCAATTCGACAGATTTTTTTTTTTTATTATTATTATTATTTTTTGTATGTATGTTACTCGATATCTCTGAGAATTGTCAACCGATTTCCAAAATTCTTTTTTTATTCGAAAGGGTTTACTCCCGAGATAGTCCTATTGCCACCAAGTCAGGATCTGATGAAGGGATCCCAGGAAAATCGAGGGAACCCCTCAAATTTTATAGGCACGTACAATATGTTTTGGCAATTTTCTAAGATTGTTCAAGTATTTACGCATGATACTTATCATCTTACGTTGGTGAGCTGATGATGGAAGGTACAACTCCTTAACGATTAGTAATTAGTGGATGATTCTTTAAATATTGATATCTTCGAGAATTGTAAGCCGATTTTTAGAGTTCTTTTTTAAAAGGCCTTAAGTTGGTCTAATTGGCACCAAATCTGGATCTGATGAAGGAATCTTAGGCACATCGAGGGAAACCCTCAAGTATTATAGGCGCGTACAAGCTGTTTGAGTTATTTTCTAAAACAATTCAAGTATTCACGTCTGGTATTTATAGTCTCATGTTACTGAGCTGATGATGGAAGGTATAACTCCTTAACGATTAAGAGTTCATGGATAATTCTTTCAATATTATAGGGTCATATCGAGTGTTATTCTCGACTAACTGATTATTGTAAATATTTAAATAAGTACGTGTTAAAGATTAATACTTTCATCGAAGCAGTCAAAAGAATTTATTTTATACTTTTTAGTGTTTAGATATTTAAATAGCTATTTATGCAGGTTCTTACTTGTGTTTTTTTCATAAACATTTTTTGCGGGGTTTTTTGAAGTTGGTATTTATTTTTGTTAAAAATTTAATTATATTGCACAAAAGAGCCATCAGGGCCATATAGGGCCTCAGACCACGTAATCATTTAGATAAATATTTAAGGATATCAATATTTTAACAATATTATGTAGACTCGCGTTCTGGACTGTATTATGTATGTGTACAAAAAATACACATGTTTGCTTAAAATCAGATACACATCCTTAAACACACAAACTTGTTCCGAGTTATAGACTTCATAGTAGTGGTAATTCTTTTATTGTTCTAAGTATCCAAAATTTTAATAAGCTGCCACAAAGTCATATTATTATATTAAAACTTGTTTGATTAAAAAGGGCTGGGCACTATAAGGTAGACGATTATTTTAATGATAAGGATATATGGTTAGTGTCAGAATAGGCTGTTCGCTTGCACTGATAGGTTTAACTTGACTAAGAAATTGTAAAAATACTTGCCATTTAAAAGATTTACTATCGAGATACTTGGCGGCTTCTTTTCGGTAAAATCTGTTTTTTTTTTAACCGGTTTAAGTTTATTTTGTTCTAAAGATTTATAAGTGCTTTTTTGAAGCCTATCTAAATAAAGATAATTTCATTTCATATGAAAAATTTGAGGTATCTACATAAGTAAATATTATATTCTCGCAACGCAAACCATTCTACTGTACTTAAATCTGTAAAAAAAATAATGGACATTGTGAAACATATTATCATGCTTTACCCACCACCGTTGTGTACATCTGTCACCTGGTTTTTCAACAATAGACCTTTCACAGACCTAACATAATATACATACATTCATACCTTTAAAATTTTATTCATTGTAATAAAATTCCTAATCAGAGTGATTATTTCACAGAAACATGATGAAACTTAAAGAGGGCATGGGTGAAAAGCTGTCCGTAGTCGCGAACCTGATAGGCACCTGCATCATCTGTTTGTGCACCGCGTTCCCCCTGGGCTGGGAGCTGAGTCTGGCCTGCGTGGCCGTAGTGCCGTTCTCCATCACTGCATCCGTCATCCTCTCTAAGGTGAGACAAAGTTGCGTGTCTTTTTCAGGCCCTGGAACTCATAAGACGTGATGCTACCAAAACAACACAGCCCTTTTAACAAGACCTTAAAACAAACCCATTTGTTTACAATTTAAACAAATATTATTAAATAGATACGTAAGTCCCTTGACGCTGTATAAAAATAAAGATAACTAATTAACTACATATATCCACAGTTGACGTACTATTTGTCAACTGTCAAATCCAAATACTTACAATAGTTCAGTAAATTTAGCACGTCAATTGCAACCTTTAACTTCACTCACTAAATTTATCGCTGACACGTTAGGTATTTAGCAAATAAGAAAATAAACATTCAATGAATACCTCAAATAAGATATTTTTTTGTGTACGTTGTCTGTCATCTGTCCTATTCTCGTCGGTAGCTATTAACACAAAAGCGCAAACAATGCATCACGCTAAACAAAACGGTTAATGCACCCAAAATCTTTGCGAGCGTGATTTCCTCAAAAGTTACTTATTATACAGAGACTGCATAGCATACATACCATTCATCTGAACTCCCCAAGGGCTGAACAAAGCTTATGTAGCAGTAAAATACACAATGACATAAGTAATCAAAACTACTTATTCGGCTTTTACAACATGCTAGGCAAGGAACACAGTTGATGTATTATTTTCATGTACCAAATCGTATACATACATACATAAGGTAATTGGTTAAGATTTACCTATTATACTAAATATTTAACTTAGCGCCACACAAAATTTCAAATTACAAATTAGTAAAACCACAAAGTAATTTACGTACTAAATTACTTTGTGTCCTGCAAACCTAATAATTTACGTCATGTTACAGCCATTTATTATGCATGTTTTTTTTTCAGTACCAAACCCATTCTTCGATCAGGGAGCTAGACTGTTACAGCCACGCCGGTAAGCAGGCCGAAGAAGTCCTGAAGTCTATTCGCACAGTTGTGGCATTTGGGGGTGAACATAAGGAAATTGATAAGTAAGCAAATGACATATCATATTATACTCGTGCTTTGTCCTCGAGATTAGTTTACTTACCACCCATCTATGATTAAAATATGAACACTATGTAGTAATGCGCAAGTGTTTCCACTTCAGCACTAAGTTATAAAAAACAAAATTATTAAATTATATATAATTTCCGGTAAATTTTTTTTTTTTAATGATAATTATTAGGCTTTTTTCCGGTTGAAACTGAAATTAAAAGTAGACATTTTGACTTTTCCGGTACACGTTTTCCACTTACCCCATCGCGTCGGTTATTGGTGCTATTTACTTCATATAGTTGAGAGAAACAAATTATTTTGTAACTGACAGGGATTCATTTTAAGAAAAATGCTCGATGGGTGGGCTGAGATTGCGGGGACCGCATGCATACTAATCTCTTCGGACGAAGCACTTCGTATAATTGTGATCGAACTTCACGTATGTACAAGTAAGTTAGAAATAGAAAGAAAGAAAGAAAAAAAAGAAAGCTTCGTTCTCAAGATTAAGTAGATTTACCACCCATCTAAATATTATAATTAAAATATGAACACTATGTAGATGTTGAGAGAATATTGTCAATTACTTACGAAAATATTAAATTCATATTCAAATTCAAAATTTCTTTATTTATATAGGCTTCAAAGCACTTATAAATAGTTAATATGAATAAAAAAGAAAACATTACCACCGGTTCGAAAGGTAGACTCAAACCGGCATGAAACTCGATGGTTACTCTTTTATATATGCCAAAATTTACAATTTCGTAATTAATAATCTACATTTACTAGGTAACAACACTGCAGGTGAACACTTCATTATGAAGTAAGGTTTGTAGTTAGGTTAGTATAGGTGGCGTATACTAATCTCTTAGGACTTCGTATAATTGTGATCGAACTTCACGTACAAGTAAGTTCGTTTAATCATCAATTATAGTACTAATCTTCAGTGAGGAACCGTGAAATCTGTTCGTAACCGTCACAATCCAAAACTCGTATGTCTACTTCTTGTGAACTCTCACATCGGTCAGTGGCTTAGTCATTTCAAATAAAAAAGTCCACTACACATCAGTCAGTGGTTCGGTAATTACGTATAAAAAGCCCACTAAGTTTTCTTCTAATATTTATAAAGCCTTTTAGAATAATTAATGAACTATGAAAATTACAATAGTGTATCACAGATGGTTTCGAGAAATAACATAACTGTCTATTAAATCTATTTGAATTCATATATAACTTGACATCATAACATCATACCTATTAACAAATAAAATTTGACGTTCACCGTTATTATCAAATTTTTCGGTATATTTATTCATCAGATAGACATGAAAAATACTTTTTAAATCAAACATTTACTTAGATATACTCAATCACCGGAGACTTGGTGTGCTCACCGTTGCTCAAACCTGTAATTTTGTTTTATTATATTCTTTTCTGTGATTTATTTGCGTCTTGAATCTGTTAAAGCAGCAGGCAATTTCACTCAATTACGGCATTTACTTTGAACCGTTACTTCAGGTATAAGCGACTGCTGGAACCCGCCGAACGGTACGGGCGCAAGAGAGGCTTGTACACCGGGCTGGGCACGGGCTTTAACTGGGTCCTCACCTACTCCCTCAATGCGATCGGCCTCGCTTACGGCACCAGACTTGTCGTACAAGACTTTGACAAAGAGACTGATGACAGGAGATATCTCGTGGGAACTGTTTTCAGTGTAAGTACAAATTAGATTACTTAGGTTTTAGACGTTGTTTATTCGAAACAAATCGAGTTTAACCTTTAAAACCACTACAAAATATTTTAGCATACGTGTAATATGTTATATTACGAAAGTTCTGTATCTGTAAAGAAAATACAGAACCCTAATTGATCATGTAGTTGCTTATCTGCCTGTCTGTCAAGTCTCGTTTAACATTTCAATATAATTAAAATATGCTAATAAGGAAAATATTCACATGGTAAATAACTACTGTAGTCACGGGCCAACCTGCACTAAATGGAATCAAATTATTCGCTAACGACTCTTGATTATTTAAAAGTGCGTGAAGTGAACAATAAGAATCAAAACAGTGATTTAAGATACATACAACTTATTATTTTACAAAATCTGTAAAATATTACGTTTGGCCATCATGTCTATCTAATTAATTACGGCGCTAACGTCACTGCATGCTTTGGCGCCGCCTATGATGCGAGGTGGATCTGCTTGATCTTGAATGTTGTATCCATAAATACATTGTCATACTATCTCAACTACGATGTTCAAGGTACGTGTATAATGAAGAACAGAGGAATTACGTTTATAATTATAAAACTATTCCGTGTATTTTGTCTGAAACGCCGGCGCACAAATTTGTAATCATTTAATTTAAAACTTTCACACCATCGCATTAACATGACCTATTTGCATAATAATATCGAATATTGTAGGCAATTTACGAAAAACATGCCTAATTTATGCTATTGTGCTATTTTGATCTAATCTACATTAATAAAACCAAATGAATTGAATATGAGAACACAAAGAATTTATCTATAATATAGCAGTGTCGTGTTAATATATGATCTCTCAATATAATTGTCTCAAATACTTCCAGGTCCTGTTCAGCGTATACATGGCCACCCAATCCATCACCTTCTGCGTTCCACATATGGAATCTTTCGCACAAGCCACAGGTGCCGCCGCCAGTATCTTCCAAGTGATAGACAGGGTCCCCAAGATTGACAGTCTCTCAAAGTCGGGCTCGTCCCCTCGAAGGGTCATTGGAGAAATCAAGATCGACGAGGTGCACTTCAGCTACCCATCTCGACCAGACGTTAAAGTGAGCATTAACACTTATGGTATATAATAAAAAATTTGCAGTCCAAAATAAATGTTATATTGAAACAATATATCACACGATTTAAAATATACCAGCTAAGTGTCGACGCAAGGCAGACAATCAAGATAAAAATACCGTCATAAAAGAATATAAAATAGTATCTAATATAGACAGCAGGTGGATGGCATCTAACTAACCTGTCGTCGACAAGCACATAAGGCTACTAGTTTATTTACTCTTATTTGCCAGGGACAAGTTGAATAAAGCTGCAAGTCAGTATGATAGGTCTAACTATTATCCAGTCGTTTTCGGTTGTTAAAACTCGAATTTTGTATAACAAAGTTTTCTTTTTATTATTTTTTATTATATATCCTGCTACTTAGCAATCTGTTTGTTTAAACAATAATCTAATCATTTGTCAGGTTTCCCTCGTCATCATATATCTAGTATAACAAAGTAGTTTGTAACTTATAAAAAGATATAAAGGATAGCTTAGGACGATGATATAATATAATTTAAATTGTTTTGATGTGCTTATTTGTTGAGCCATATACTGATCATAATTCTTAATCATAATTAAGTTTCATTTAACTAGCGGCAATCACTTTATTATGTACTTCTCTTAGAAGGACTAAGCCGCTAACTACACATTAATATAACTATTTTTCAATCACAGGTTTTGAAAGGATTCTCACTTCACGTAAAGGCCGGAGAATGTGTGGCATTAGTGGGTTCGTCGGGATGTGGAAAATCGACTATTCTACAACTACTTCAAAGACTTTACGATCCCCACTCAGGATCCGTGATGCTGGACGGAAAAGATTTGAGACACCTAAACTTGGGCTGGCTCAGGTCTTCTTTGGGTAATTATTATTAACATTTTGAGGATCTAACATTAACTAGTGCTTGCTGGATTTCGCCACGTGACGTGATAATGCACATTTAGAACATTTTACATACATTTTGAGTCAATGTTATTAAATTTTTATTGTTTCTAAATGAGTAACTATGGCTGTGATATTAATATAGGTACAAGTGTCATTAATACTGAGCTAGTTACAACTGGAGAACTAAATTGCAGGTGTGGTTGGACAAGAACCCGTATTATTCCGAGGCACAATACATGAGAACATTGCTATTGCATGTCCTGAAGCTACCAGAGAAGAGATTCAAAGAGTCGCTAAGATGGCTTACGCGCATGACTTCATATCCAATCTACCAGAGGTGAGTATTTTTATTTAATAAATATAACATCACCCCTACAATTCCCGAAGGGGTAGGCAGAATCAAACGGGCAACAAGACCCTTTAACCACATTCAGCAAAAAAAATTTACTGGACTAGGTTAAACGGAAAATTGTGAAAAAGTAGTGACAAGTGACCAGCTCGTCGCATACTCAATCACATACCCAAAATCCTATGTACTATTACTACCATTAGTCGCCTTTCACGACATACTAGGCAAGCAACAAAGTTAGCACATTCTTTTTGATTCCCAGACGAACATAGGACAAATATTTAATATTATCAAGGTTATCTTTTTAATTGGTACTTTTGAGTTCTGACATTGTAAATCTCGTCAAATTAGATAAAAATCTTCTTAGGAGGTCTTCACTGTAATACTAAGGTATCGGTAAACGTTAGCGAATCACCTAACCTCAAAATCGCCTTAACTTTTAGGCTCATTTTGAGTGCTGCTTTATTGCATGGCAATGAGGATCTGATTGAACTTAACTAAGTATAAAGGCCACATTAGGACATTTTCATGTAAATTACTTTTCTAGGGATATGACACGTTCATTGGGGAGCGAGGAGCATCCCTGTCAGGTGGCCAGAAGCAGCGCATAGCCATCGCCCGCTCACTTCTGTTGGAACCCGCTGTCTTGCTGCTCGACGAAGCTACTTCTGCCCTGGATCCTCATTCTGAAAGACAGGTCCAAGCTGCTCTGGACAAAGCCAGTGTTGGACGGACGACGATCACAGTATCTCATAGGTGCGTTCGGATATCGTTTAGGGACTTTCTGTCTGATTTTTATATTTACTGATAAATTGCTTACAACAGCATCGAAATATATAGGTAGAACACACTTACAGATTCGAAAGTGATGTTTATATACAGCGAACAACTGATTGTTCAGTATGAGCCTTAAATTCTCGGCGGACTTTTTTCTATGGTTGGAGTACTTTCCTCTGTATTAGAAGACTAAAAGTTCATTATTCGCACACTTTTTTTTCAAATAAGTACTCATATTGTGATTATAATGTGATTACCTACTAATAAGGTGTTATGTTTATAGATTATCCACTATTGTAAATGCTGATCGAATTGTGTGTATGGATCAAGGCACCATTGTGGAGCAAGGGACTCACGAGGAATTGATGAAGGCCAAAGGTAAGGTAATCCTAATGGCATAGGTACACTGTATATTTAAACCCAGCTAAAACTAAACAAAATTGTTTTATTAGGATTCTACCACAAACTAGTGACTAGCGGTAAGGAGACCCAGGAACCAGATGTGATCGAAACTTTGCCAGAAGAAACTACTGAAGATGAGCCTGCTGCCGAGGTGGCTATAGCATCCCGCGTGGATGTCAAGAGGCGGTCAAATAGAAGGATATACAGACACCATTCGATGAAGAGGGGTAAAAATTATATTATTAACTAGCTTTTGTGACTGGCTGCCTGCGTCGCCGAGATTCGTACGGCCCTCAATTAGCGTACCTTTCATTATAAATGACTGTGGTTCAGCCGTGAAATAGTTACATTCATATGGAAAGAGTTAGTTTAATTCAAATTTATAGTGTTAGGAGGCTAGACAATTATTTTTGAAAAAAAAATATAACTCTCGTCGTACTGTTATATGACAAAGCCGACATATTTTTCAGAATCCCACGACTGGATGACACCACGTGGATCTATCAGCTCTGTCGTCTCAACTGGCCTACAAAACTTTGTGTATAATGCCGACATCGAAACCAACGTTGAAGAAGAAGATGATGATGAGGTATATAGACCATGATGTCATGAATATTTTTTATTACTTTTTCATGTTTTGGCATACCTACCCTTATTATATTGATGCTATTACATTATTTAATTACAATAATTAATTGAAGTACTTTTATGGTATTGCAATCATAGATTTCTTGATAACATGTCAATGAACCTAATAAAGATACTTATCTAACTTCCTAATTATGTCTGTCTCTCTGATAATCCGAAGCAATTTAAATTCGTATTGTTGTGTATGGTACAAACGGTTTAATTATGCTTCATTTAGCGTTCTTTTCTAGCCTGTCTACCTTCTGTATCTTATTTAATACAAAATATATCTTCAACGCGCAGGAAGTGCCTCCTGTGAGCCATTGGGAGTTAATAAAGCTGAACGCTCCAGAGTGGCCGCTGATGACCATCGGGGCCATTGCTGCCTTTCTCCAGGGAGCCTGCTTTCCAGTATTCGCCTTATTGTTCGGTTACGCCAGCGGGGTAAGTTTTTGCATGAGTATAGAAGTAGAAGTAAAAACATGTAAGATGTCGGCGAACTGAAAAGCCGAGATTTATTTTCGGCTGGATGTCCTTTTTTCATATATTTTACTAACCGTTTCCTTTTTATGCCAGATTTTCGTATTAACACAAATCGACGAAATCTTATACCTTGCGGATATGTACTCGGGCATGTTCGTGGTGGTAGCGGCTGTCGCTGGCATCTCCATGTGTCTCCAAAGCACGACCTTCACCAACGCTGGACTGAAGATGACTTCGAGACTGAGGCACCAGTATTTCGAAGCGTTATTAAGACAGGTGAGCTTCTACTCTCGATTTGGTTACTAACCAAAATACGATGATACGAAAATTTATATCTGTTTTAATATCTATCTAATTAAATATAAATGTAAAATTTTTAAGGTATATAATAATACTTAGATAGGAACAGCCTACCTACTCACTGACTTAGTGTGCTCCGGAATTGACCGATAGTCACATTTGTATAGAAGGAAACTAGATATACTTAGACTACATTCGGTGCAGAAAAAGATATTATTGAACAGTTTATCTTTACCTATTTGTATATTCGTGTGTGGCACAGCCTTTAGTGATAGGTACATTAAACTGCAAAAAAAATACTTCTTTTAATTTTGCAGGAAATCGGCTTCTTCGATCACGAGAACAACTCGGTGGGTGCCCTCTGCGCGCGGCTGAGCGGCGACGCGGCGGAGGTACAGGGAGCCACGGGCCTGTGCGTGGGCCTCATCCTGCAGGGCACCAGCTCCACCGTGGTCGGCTTCATCATGGCCATCTGCTACAACTGGAAGCTGACGCTCGTCGGCGCTGCCTTCTTGCCTCTGGTTAGACATCTCACATCTACTATTTATAGCACAAGTACCTACACATGTTTAGTTTGGACCTAGGGAATTGGTGTATCAGTCTAGAAAATAGATCTATCTAGGTACATTGTGTCCCTTGGAATTTTTGCTACGTATTTTAGGACCCACAATTAGAATAATATGTACACTAGCGTCCTCTTGTCCTTCTCCCGGGTTATCTGAGGTCGGCGCAGTATATTTCTTCTTCCAAACATCGGATAGCCGTCATCAAGCAATCTACGTACATTTTACTCATATCATCTTTGACACAATATATAAATCTCTTATTTGGTCTTTCTCTTCCTATCCATTCACTCAAATTTATACTCATTACTCTCTTTGTCACGTGTCCTTCCTCTCTTCTTATCACATGCCCTTGCCAAGCTGAACGGTTTCCTCTCATCTTTTTTATCACTGGTGCTACTTTCATACATTTTATATATTTATTTCTTACCTTATCCATTCGTGTAACTTTACACATCCACTTTAACATCCTCATTTCCGCTGGATGCACTCGTCTTTTATCCATCCTTTTACGGCTTGTTTTTAAATAAGGGCACTATCAAGCTATTATATTCTTCTCACGGCCATTTACACTTCGTTGGTAGTTTACCCTAACACGACGCGAGTTTGTTTGCACCGGGCCATCTCCTATAGCCGGCTTATACGGCACCCCCGGGGTGCTTATGGGGCTAGCACATTCTATGTTTTTCTTTTTCTCTCAGGCCGGCATAGGCCAACCTTGCATACACTACGGTTAAAGCTTCACCAATAACAGGAATTTAGTTTGATTTATTGCGTGTGTAAGCAAATAAAAAGGTAATGACAGAGACGGAACTGTAACATATATGTACCTAGATAGACAGATAGCAATAGCAATTAAACTATTGTTTAAATCTTTACAACACGTCATTATTTCATACCTCTGTATATGCTTTTTTAATATAATTGCAAAAAATTTACGAAATTAATGTTTGACTAAAAGTCTAAGCTACAGATTTGGTCCCTAAATATTCCATATTGACTACCGTAGCTGTTATCATCTATACTTCATTCAGAAATAAACATTTATAAATATATGGTATCATTACATTTATCTAGATGGTGGGCAGTATTTGGCTAGAAGGTGTCATCTCACAGAAATCTCTATACGATGAACGTGAGGCCATGGAATCCGCATCGTCAATCGCAACAGAAGCTGTCGTCAGCATCAGAACAGTCCAGAGCTTAGGTGAGATACCTATTGTTATTGAATAATAATAACATCTGACTTAATATACTAAGGGAAATTTATAAATGACATAAAAAGCGTTATGTAGGTATATACCTCCACGCCTGCAATTCCCGAAAGGGTAGGCAGATCCCAAGGAACAATCAGCTGCTTGAACCACTTTAAGATAAAAATAATTTTTTTGTACTCCGATTTTAATAATTAGTTAACTGTAATCTAAATAAACATACTTGAATACCTCTTGGCATATCCCTTCGGGGATTGCGGGGGTGATGTGAGACCTACTAATTATTGCAGGATAATAAAATATTGAATAATAAAAAAAAAGCAGCCCTTCGTTAAATTGTGTGACAATGACTAAATTGTTATAGTATCTAATATTGGAGCGGAATGATCATCATCCTGTCCTACATATAATGAGGCCTTTTACTTGCAAAATACATAACATACAGCACTTCGTATGTTTTATTATTATTTTTAGGCATTGAAAAATTGTTCCTCGAAAAATTCAAGTTGGCTTTAGTGGACTCATGCAAAGCAGTGGTGAAGAAGACTCGCTGGCGTGGTCTGGTCCTGGGCTTGGGTATCTACGTACCCTTCCTGTCATACTGCAGTGCCACAGTCTACGGTACATTCCTCGTCGCTCGCGAGGGTCTGAGCTACAAGATTGTGCTTCTGTAAGTTTGTCTAAAAGCTAAACTTACGAAAAAACTTAGTTAAATGGCGCCTTAAAAATATTAGAATATAATTTACCCCAAATTTGGGAAATAACTCGAGACAACAAATTGAAAATTATTACCAGTAAAAATAAAAATAATACGTAGGTACGAGCAGACTCCAACATCCGTGTCCCGAGCCCTATGGGCTCTTAATCAATAAATCTGCCATAAAAGAACTGCATTTCTTAGTTGGCCTAAAACTCAACTACTTACATACTAAACAATGAGCAAGATCGTAAGTAGGCGTGTTTCAGGAACGGTATTTTTTCCGGACTAGATATGATTTTGTGTATCAAGCCTATGCCTTGGTTATTCCCGCTCGTCACCTTCAGCTTTGTCTCCTCCGGAAATTCACACTTCGTCACAAACCTGTATCAACTGGGAATTAATTTATAGGAATTTCTTTTTGCTATTGGTAGTGTCAATATTTTTAAAAGTAGTGCCTACTTAACTTTTTCGGTCAGGTTTATTTATGTGAGGTTTGAATTCAGAGACTTTTAAGCATTCGCCACCTGGGGTGACATGTGGCATTATATTTAAAAAAAATCCCACTCATGACCGGTGGGGACAAAGCTGGGGGTGACGAGCGGGAATAACCGCTTAAGACTATGTACTTTCGGTATCAGTTTTATCACTAACTTTTTCTCCAGAGTTAACGAAGCTATGATGTACGGTGCATACATGCTGGGTCAGTCGCTGGTATACGTGCCCAGTTTCAACTCGGCCAAGGCCTGCGGAGCGAGGATACTCTCCATAATTCGACGACAGCCGAAAGTTAGAACAGAAGACGGCGTGAAGGACAAACGAGACTGGGTAAGTCATCCTGTTTATACAGATACCAGAAATATTAGATACTAAGTATATATAAATGTGTAGATGTTTTGACGTAATGCACTGTTGTACGAAACCTTGCGGTAATATTAATGTAGGTCAGTCTTTCTCAACCATTGACAACGGCATCCACATTATAATAGATCCGCATCTTTAAACTTATCATTTGATAGTTTTAGTAGAGAAATACCTAAGTATGTATGTACAGCCCCATACAAAATTATTTCCGCAGTACCTACCCTAAACCATTCCAGTAGCGAAGCGTGAGTTTTTGCCACCCGGGGCGGAAGCAATCTTGCCGCCCCTATGTGAACCGCCTGTCGGACATGTGACACCACCAGTTATTTTAGTATCTCCACCGTTTTTACTCGGGGGTTAGCCATCAACAGATAAATTAAAGTTTTTGCCGCCCTCGCAACCAATGCCGCCCGGGGCGCCACCACCACTCCCTTCATACCACGCAACTGCCCCATTTGCGGTCCTTTTCAAGGACTTTAAAGTGACTTACACGTTCAATGGCTAGTTAAATGCTACTTGTTAGTTATTAATATGCATGGTTTGTTTCAGGCTGCCACTGGTAACTTCAGTCTCAAGGACTTGGAATTCTGCTATCCAACAAGGCCTAACCAACGTATTTTGAAAGGAATTAACTTGAATGTCGATGCAGGAAAAACAATTGCCTTAGTGGGATCCTCGGGCTGCGGCAAATCTACCATCCTGCAACTGCTGCAACGATTCTACGATCCAGAATCTGGATATATTGTAAGTAAAATCTGTTGAAAACCAATATAGCCAACATAATCCTCTTTTCTGTAATTTTATGTAGCCAAGCTCTTGTCGTCTATGACGATCATGTCAAATGCATTAAGCTTATGTACTCTCAAATGTCACTAAATAACCACCAAATAGGAAAGGGAGATTATTTAAACTTCATTGGAACTAAAATCAAAGTAACATTTTTTGATTTGATAAATAAACAAAATAAAAACAATTTATAGAAATGGGACAAGTGATAGGTACATGGCGAGCTAGGGGGGTCGATTTGAAGATGAACGACAAACCTACATTCGACAACCACGTCGGCTTCTCATATAGAAGGGGACAACGAAAGATGGTTGCGTGCGAGGAAGACTTGATGTCGGCAAGGGTACCCCCTCAATATCGGGATTACTGTGCTCATTTGCTGATGAACTATCTAGTTTGCCGCTACAAAAACATGCCTTTCCTTTATCGATGTGGCCATGAAAAACACGCATACCTAAATTGCCAACATGAAGACTACGTGATTCGAATGAAGGAGTTCGAAAGGGAGAAGCGGTTACGAGAAAGAGAGCAGAGGCTAAAAGCAGAGGCCGGCAAATAGAAGCAGCCTACAGTAAAATTGTCTCGCATTTTTACGATTTAGCGTGACGGTTTTACTCCAAAAAGATTGAAAAAATCATGCATTTACCGTCTTTGTATATTTTATTACAGTAAACAGGAAAGCTTTTGATATCAGAATTGTGTTTTTATTTTGACTTACACACTTTTTTTCAATTGAAATTACTATCCAACATGCCCGGTGGTTGAGTTGGGTAGGAATTGGTACTTTGTGACTTCCAAGTACCAAACATTGCTTCAACGGTCACAAATGGGAGACAATACGGCAAGATGCAGAGGTCTGTGTCATCTTTCTGTAAATAACAGTTGAAGATAACAGAATAGTGTCAAAAGCTTGTACATTTGTTTCGCAGGAACTGGACGGCGTGGACACGCGAGCGCTGACGGTACCGCGGCTGCGCCGGCAGCTGGGCGTGGTGCAGCAGGAGCCAGTGCTTTTCGACCGCACGCTGGCCGACAACATCGCGTACGGTGATAACAACCGCAAGGTCACCATGCAGGAGATCGTCGCGGCTGCAAAGGCAGCCAACATACACAGCTTCATTGTATCACTACCTGATGTAAGTAGTTTCTCAACATTTCGATGATGATTTTTGCTCGAGCACTGATAAATCAAGCAAGCTATCTTCACAAACGAGATTGTCATAACCACAATATGGACGCTTTTATGCAACGCCTTATTACAGGGTTGGCAAGGGTTATAGTGGAGCGTCGTAAGGCGTGTCAAATCTCAGAAATTAGGGGCAGTCAATGAATCTGCATAAAACTGTTGGACTGCATTATAAAGCTCAAATTATAAAGTAAAAAAAAAAAATTGACCGATCTTGATTACAACAATTTACTGATGAGAGGGACAAGGGGAACAAAATTAAAGAATTAAATTTTATTTAGGTGTATTAAATGCTTAATTATTGCGTATTTATGTATCAAGTTAAACACTTTCCCTTTTTTTCCCAGGGTTACAACACAAACTTAGGATCAAATGGCGCCCAGCTGTCTGGAGGACAGAAACAACGAGTGTGTATTGCAAGAGCCCTTATCAGGACCCCGCGCCTTCTCCTCTTGGATGAAGCCACGTCAGCGCTGGATGCAAATAGCGAAAGGGTAAGGAATCTTGCGCTAAGGACCTTGAACTAGGGATCCACTTTAGATATGCATTAAGTATGCACAGATTTGTAATCATGTATGTTAACTTTCCATATGTGTCAGTCTAGACAGAATTGAAAACCAAATTAAACTTAATTTTGGGTCACAGATTAAGTTTGTGTGCGCATTCTGAAAACCAGTTACAAGGTTAGGTTCCAAACCTGGCTACTTTATCTTTACGAATGATATGTAGTGACAGAGAAAAATTTTTCATGCAAACAAAATTTAATATTCATAACTTGTTTCGTCAGGCCGTTACAGAAGCTTTGGACAAGGCAGCCGAAGGACGCACATGCATCACCATAGCCCACCGCTTATCTACTATCAAGGACGCTGATATCATATGCGTTGTGGAAAAAGGTACATATGTATTACTTTTCATATAATACTAGCTGTCACGGCGAACTTTGTACCGCCCCGGTCTTGGGGTAAAAAAATTAGGATGAGGGTAGGAGTGTGAAAGATACTTTACGACCTATTCTCACATATACCACAATAAAAAACAATAAAATCGGTTGAGCCATTTCGGATAAGTTCGACCACAAACACCGTGCTATGAGGTTTTTTGTAAAATATAGATATAAGATTTATAAATAACTAGCTGAGCCGGCGAACTCCGTTCCGCCAATATATACCTAATATATATAGTCAATAAGGAGATACATAATCGGGCTTTGCTCTTGAAATCGTTTTTTTTTTATTTATGAATACGTGATATTTTAATACTTATTATCCTTTTCTGGACGAAGACAACTCCAAAAACACAAAAATCATAAAAATTGGTCGCCCGTTCTCGAGTTATAAATGGTGTAACTAATACGACTTTGTTTTATATTTATAGATAATACGGCTCCACAGTTTTTGTAAATATTGTATTAATTGTGTCGTAAATGTAATTTTATTGGAACTCAAACACTACGATTGGGCTGTGATCTGAGTACGTTACTCCAGCAGGAAAGTGGCTCCTAGAGAGATATGAGTAGAATAGATAATTAGTGTGTAATCTGCTGTGAATGTGCGCAGCGTAAAAAAAATGTGCGTGTTGTCGTTTAGGAATAAAACGAAAAAAACAATTCCTGCTGGAGTAACGTTGTTCCAGCAGGAAAATTCTAAACGAATGATTAAAGAGAGAAATATTGTGCATGGGCAGAAAGCTTATATTTATGTATGAATTCATCGCTTTTTTGTAGTCAATCGTATTTGGTCGGATAACCAGCCGTTATTCAGGGGTTTTGATTTTTGTTTATATATTTTTATATGCGGAACATTTCAAGCTGTAAATTATCAGTATGTTATTTGAGCAGAGGCACTTATTATTGGTTTATACCTGCTCATCTTGGGTTGAGCAGGTTTCTTGTATGTCGACGTCAAAGTTATGACACCTTGGTTTTGACTTTAACTAATATTATTCAATGACTCATGTATGTGCACTTTTGAAACTTTTTATGGTAATTATATGTATCAAGAAGGACCGAATACAGTTTTCAGTAGGCGAATACGTTTTTTCATTTAGGCGTTGCGATTTTTTTCCGGAACTAGAAAAAAGCGGGATTGCTTGAAATTTATAAATATTTTCTTAAATCTAGTTCTGTCACAAATACGCACAAATCAAGAGCTCTTCGTGTATGTTTATACCATAGATTTAGGATGTACAAGATACACAAAGACGGCTCAGAGACATGACCAAAATAAATTTAAACATGTGTTGGTTGACGTCTATGTGTGTGTTAAAAATAGTGTTGTCAAAGACGCACTTTCACATTATCGACTGATTCAGTTGTATACTAAAATAATATACGTATTTAAAACGCTTTTTTATACTTTTGATTCATTATTTATGGCATTGACTGAAATCAGTAGTTGTATATATTAGGTAAATTGGAATTAGTCGGGAAGAAATCTCATTCTAAGCAGTTCTATAAACAATGAGATGGTAAAATTCTTCGTATATTCAGCGTGTAAAAAATTAAAAAAATAGAAATATGTTCTATGATTTATACTAAGACAAAAAGATATGACTTTTGCTTTGACTGATGTAATGAAATGGAACAAATAATATAATAGCAACTTTTAATTTGGTGTCATTTAGTTATTTAAAAATAATTATGTAGTGCAACAAATTTTTTGCTGCCGTCATTTGCCGTCAATATGTTTGCTGCAGATAATGGAGTTCTTACTGGGACTCCAATCTGGTCTGTCTATAGTCCGCATCCACTTTTTACACAATGCTGGGTTGCTTGGAAACCTAGAAAAATTATCAGTTACTTAACTAACATATTTACGGAGATAATGAGTTCCCAATGTGAATATAATTATATTTCAACATAACTTGGCTAAATAACTTTGTATTCATGTCATGATGTCGCTAAAAGACGATTAAGTTTTTATCGATACTCGTGACGTCACCGCTTTGTCAAGCACTAGCGTAACCAAACTATTTACAATTTTACACAATATTTTCCCCAATTCTGATTATAATTACTATGTATACTTAGAAAGATCAATTATAATCAATATACTATTGTAAACATATTTTTCTAAACTGATTACTAGCAACAATTTGACAAAATATGGTTTGAAAAAATCTAATGATAAAATCGTATTTACCTGTTAAAAGTGTATTTATTCGGATTATTCCGTCGTGTAACCTCACAATCACGTACAGAACAAGTCACCTCAATTGCACATTTAATATTCTCGATTATAATCCAAGGTTTAATACATAAATGCAGAAATTTAACTGCGACGTAGAATAGACCGGGACGCTATGGCCTCTTACTCGCAAAAACATTGACATATAGGTACTTCATTCGCTGTCTCTTTTTCTCTCGGGCGGTTTGTATTTCAGCAGGATTTCTCGCTCCCACGCTTTATGTATCTTTTGCGTAGTATAAAATTCTAAATCTATGGTTTATACTACAGGCGCACATACAATGGTTTCAGAGATACACGATTCTGCAAAACGTTACTGCAGCAGGAAATGCAATATCTTGAAAACCTGAAGACTCACATAATATATTTTTGGCGCACATTTTTGCACAAATATAAGCTTTCTGCCCATGCGCAATATTTCTTTCTTTGATCATTCGTTTAGAATTTTCCTGCTGGAACAACGTTACTCCAGCAGGAATTGTTTTTTTCGTTTTATTCCTAAACGACAACACGCACATTTTTTTTACGCTGCGCACATTCACAGCAGATTACACACTAATTATCTATTCTACTCATATCTCTCTAGGAGCCACTTTCCTGCTGGAGTAACGTAGGTACTCCAGTGATCTGCATTATGGGCATGGAATGAAACATGTACCATCATACACTCTAGGTACTTATAGATAGATGTACCAGCTAAACGTGCCATATACAAGCATTAATTGACAATGTACCGATTAATAAAACAATACATGATTCATCCATGGAGACCTTAATGACAGAAAATGCTATCAATGTTATCGTTAAATTTTCTCTTACTTGATATGACTTTTTTGAAATTTTATGTTTTTTCCACCATATGCGTAAATCAGCTTTAATTTTCATTTTTGAATTTATAAAGCATTGAAAGATCCTGTAACCTAAAACGAAGTAGATTCGTACATACAATCGTGACAGAATACCAGTTTTGAACCATTTATTATAGCGAGATTTTATCATGATATACGTAAGCGGAACACGCTTACATAGACTCTAGAAGTGTAGATATATGTAAAATATTTTTATTTACAGGTGTGATAGTGGAGCGCGGTACACACATAGAGCTGGTTGCCGCGAAGGGCATGTACTGGCGGATGTGCAAAGGACAGAACATAGCCTGAAATGTCCATTCACATAATCAATAAACGTAGTCGGCCAAACCAATAAAACAAACAAAGTTTTAGTAGGTCACATAATGAAGTGATCAATTCTACTATTTGGCCATAACATGTACATACATGTAATCTTATGATAAGAAATAAATTATCCTACAACTTATGGCTGAATGTTATTTTAAAATGTCAAATTTGATATGTAATATAAGTTACAACAATGGGCAATAAATCAACAAACATTTGAATTTATCGATCTTAATGCAAAGCTTTATATACATTTATTTATTTAAGTAATCCAAGCATTTTTTTGTCAATATCCCCCTTTAATGAAAGAGGCGAATACCTTTGAAACTACGAATTATAATGAGTTTTAGTCAACACTGCCTTTTAAGGTTTTGTTTCCTCGAGTCCAATGCATTTCTAAGACATTATTTTCCAACCTTGTTTATTTTAGCCGCCTCGACCAAAAACAACATGATGATGTCTTAATTGCAACTACCACGGAACAAATATTAAGTGGAAGTGCCAAGTGGGCGTGGCAGTAAAGCCACAATACTTGTAATATAAATTGTAACGCAAGACTACGCGTAAACTGCTTGTGTCTAAAATTTTCTCAACATTTAAACTTGGATTTCTATAGGTTTTAACTACTTTTTTTGGGATATAGTAAATTTAACCCTTTTTCAAAAGGTTGAAGGTATATTTTCTAATGTAGAACTAACGAAATAAGCTGTTTTTGACTAAAATAAGAATGGCCAATCCTGTTCATTGCTTATCTGTAGTGTAATATAAATATTGTGTAGGCGTATTTGTGTGAGTTTGGCTTCATCGGTTCTCAAACTAATTTTGTGACATGCCCCTTCTACTAGATTTTTCATTCTGTGGTAGGTGCAATTTGTATTCAGATAAAGCACAAAACAGTCGATTTAATATCGGCCAAGCATCTCGGTCGGTCATGGTGTGTTAACAATTATTTTGTCAGTAATTTTTCTATTGTTAGTTCAAAGAAAATAATTTTAAGATAGAATACAGATAAGCAGATAAATAAATGAATAGCAAATATCTGTGGTACCATAGTTTTATTTTCGCATCTTTCCATCAGACCTTTTCATAATTTTACAAATTCTATTCACAAAATCATTCCTGGTATACTTCCAAATTTGACGTTACCCTGTACCATTCCACATAATTTTAAATAACTACTAACTTGCATAATGGCATAAATGACATACAATACGAAAGTTCGGTAACAATTTTTTGTATTGTGTCGTGTTGTAACGTATATATTTGACCAGATGTTACGTTTCGAAATCTATATCTAATCGAAATCTAAGTAGTATTATTGAATTTCAGCAATAGTTAACAGCACAATACAAAAACTAGTATCCCTTAAAAATTTATTATGATTGTCAAAATTGTATGATACTAGTGAAAGATAGGGCGAGAGTAACTTGTCTTAATATATATACGACAGTTCTCTCATCAACATCCTTTTTGATAATAAGAATATGCTCAGGCTACAACTATATTGTAGTACAAATATTGTTGAAAATTTATTAGAAGAATTTGCATTAGGCATTTTTCATTAACAGGATTTTCAAAGTAACATAAGACTGGTAAACAGATGTAATTCAATTCATATCAATAGTAACCTATTTAATTATAAAATATCTGAAAAGACAATGTGCGTAATGGACGACTACTATGTGAAAAATAACACTCAGCTGCTTCAGTAGTTTGTATCTAGTAACCGAATATTATGCAATATAATCTCGTAATATATAATTAAACACCTTTTCTCTCATTCTAACTTTTCGTTCATTTAAATTAAACACTAGTGGTATTACAATCTTCATCCATTCTGCAAACATTGTCCTTTATTGCAAGTAAACAATTAACAATAAATTAATCATACAGCACAAATTATAACCAACTATCAACTATTAATGGCATTTGCCAAACATAATAATAATATTAATGATATTATGATTATCTAATTTCATAAATGTCATATGAAGAATGCATAATGCTGCTTAAAATACATATGAACAATATGGCAAATTGAGAAAATTTTATTATAAACTAATGTCACTTATTTCTAATTCCACCTTTGCAATCCTGTGCACCATTAACAGCGGCGACATACATTACTCACAGCAATGAAGCCTTCTTGGAATCCGCTAAGATACCCAAGAGACCAAAGAAGGGAAAGCATCGGTACGGTAACTAATATAGAACAATCAGTCGAACAATTCAGACATTTATTATTCAAGTGATATATGTTAAATTAAAAATCTAAGTATCCTGCAAATTTTTATTTTAAAACTAGCTGACCTGGCGCACTTCGTAACACCCCGTTCTCGGTTTTTTCATTACCCATTTTTTTTCCGTGCAACTTTTTTTTTTCTTTCATAAGAACCTTCACCTGATAATAACAAACACAACTAATAAATAATTAGCGAAATCGGTTCAGCTGTTCTCGAAATTTGCGCTTAGCAACACATTCAGCGATTCATTTTTATATTATAAATTTTCAAGGTCAATTCCAGATCTCTTCAATTGATTTCGTTACGCAAGATTACTTATTACCTTAATATCTATCAATTTCGAATTCATGTGGAATACCTTTATTAGGACAGACAAACTTCAATATATAACAACTTGCTAGAAAGCCAGCCGACTTCTTTTACAAGGATTCATATGTTAATATAGGCGATTTCAATATCGACATCGTCGTATCCAATTCGAAAACATTATATCAATCCTCTTTTAAGACAGTTAATCCAATAATTTTGCATATTACGACCTTAGGAGTAACCTAGATAAAGTAAACATTAGCACAGCCCCTAGCCCTCAGTGGGCATATGTCTGTGTCTGACATGACTACCTAGTATGTTCTTTAAAAAACTAAAAAGCAAACAATATATATTAATCAGTTGATATATATATAACTATTTGATTACGTCAACTAAAATAATAATGACTGATAACGTCTTCCTCGCCGACACTTTAACGAGGAAAAACCAACAGTTTTCTTTTGTATCATCATTTAGACATCGCACCCAGCGAATAGCGTAAACCATCCAATCTACCTGTATAAATGGCTGCCTGTACATAAACTAACTCTAAAAACTCTAAGCAAACAGGCATTCAGGTACTTTAATTTATTGAGAAGATTAAAGATATTTTTGTATATTTTGTAGCGCCATATAATCATCCTTGGTACGAAGACGGCAATGATAAATTCCGATAATGGAACACAAGTGCAATAAAGATTACAAGTGGATAACGAAGTCTGTGTGGTGCTACCGTCATTGCTGCACATTAGTACTCACACACACCTTAATAATCTTACCACGCACTTTTTAAAATACCACATAATATAAAAAATATAAAATTATCTCTTTAACTAAAATAGCGATATTTGTGTCAATCGCACATTGATAATGGCAATGTTAAATAACATTTAAGCTCCGAAATGTTGTTATTATATTTACCTACATACCAAGAATATAAGAAACAGAATTCTTACATAAAAAAATCGAATTATTACTTTTTTAAATCCCTTAACACTACTTTAAATATTTTATGTAAGTATCGCAAGGCAATCGATGATTTTATTGCAATTATCTTTTATTTAATTCAATTGATGGAATTTCATAGTTTAATAACTTGAATCATAAATTTGTAGATGATTAACATGGGCAATTTTTCATGAAGGCGATATCCAAAACTTAAAATTAAATATTTAAATAATAACTTACTCTCATATTTTAACATAAAAAAGATATTATTATCCATTTTACTGTGTAAAATGTCAATAAAAAAACTATTTTAACAATATACTCTCAAAATAAAACATCTAGACCTTAATAACAGAACATGGATAAAATAAAAATGATTACAAAATAAGCATTATAACACGATTCAATACGGTCTCATCTTCAAAAACAATAGTATACTAGATTGCAGTTCGATATTTTAACAAAACATTCATATACCATAAGTGAAGTTAGACATCTCTCAGAACCTACCATATATTACATAAAAAACAATATTTTTTTACAATCGATTACTGCGAGATCAGAAAAATAACTAGCTACTTCTTAAACCTGTGAAATTTTAAATATATCAATGGCACGAAAATAATTCGGACCTATGCAACATAATGTAAACATTCAACGCTCTCGGCGGCGGAATCGGCGTTCCAACTTAACGTATAAATTGCACGTCCAACTTTAACTAAGACATACACATTTAGAAGTCAAAAGTAATGTCCCAGAGATTACACAGCCTTAAATAAAAAGTAACCAACGTACATCGAATCTAACATACATAAATTATCCGAAATTTGTTTTATACATGTAGTATTGGTAAATGTATGAAATAAATTTACGCTCATACCAAGAAGTTTCACTGCCTGCCACTTCTCAAATACTTAACTATGTATTCACTACTGACAAAAGTGATTAACTAGACAATGTTAATATGGGTACTTACAATATGTGCTTGTTTACTATCCAAACTCACAACGTTAGCGCTTTGGTTTTCAAACAAATAATATAATAATATTTTTCATTAAAAGGATTAGATCCGTTTTATGTACATCACTAACATATAATAAGTTTGGTTTGATTACAATATGAAAATTTAACTACTTTCTACAATTCTAAAATGGTGCACTGTCATGAACAGACTTGTTATATAGTAAAATGTCTTAATATCGTGATATATTGAAACAACACATACATTGTGAAAAACTTGATTGGGGCACGTGTGAATGAAGTTAAATCTCGTTAGTCCATGTCACAACTTAGCGCACGAAGGGCGGCAGCACCATTATAATCTAAAGGAGCTAATTAAACCTAATTAGACCACACCGCATTCATTACAGAATTTCAAACATTAGCTGCCAAATTTTATTTCCCGATTCTTAAGCACTTAAAACCGGAAAGAAACTACGATAAAAGAGACGAAAGCAACGTTTTCGATGAACAGCGTTTACTGTTAAATGTAGAAAAAGTTGCTTAGGTAGGCCGTCGCGGCCATGCGGAGATCAGGGAATGAACGCTGAGAGCGATACTCACTGAGACATATGCTGGTGATGTCCGCCACTAGAAGGAGCGTGCTGATGCGGAAGCTGTTGCTGCTGCTGGTGTTGTTGTTGTTGCTGCTGTTGTTGTTGTTGCTGCTGCTGTTGTTGTTGTTGTTGTTGTTGTTGTTGCTGTTGCTGTTGCTGTTGTTGCTGTTGTTGCTGTTGTTGTGGTTGTTGCTGCTGTTGCTGCGGGTATCCGGGAAGGGCGCGGGGCACGTTGCCTTCATACACTATTTGTGCTGGTAAACGCTGGTTTTGTTGCATTTCTTCCGGAGTCACGTACGGATTAGGTACCTACAAAAGTAATGACAACACGTTTAAACCATTAAGCGAAAACTCAACTACAAAACTTAATTACAGGTTGTGCAGGTAAGCTATTTAAACTTCCTTAGTCCTATTAAGTTACATTACACTAAATATATTGACTAAAAAGCACATTGATGTGTTTGTTCCTTACACAATGTTCCATGTAACATAAAGAACTCCAATCGCTAAAGAAACATCGATAAGCAAAGGTAATAATCAACAACACATAAATTTAACGCAGATCGTTCGCAAACAGTCTGAATGGCATTTTTCAGTTCTGCTAAAGTGGCCATTCTTCCGCGACGATGGACGTTAAAACCGTATGATTGTCGAAAAATGAAACCACCTTGGCGTCTTTTTCTGATGTCTTCCATTTCACCGTGCATTCGAATTACGCTCCTCTTTTGTTCTCATTGCAAATTTAACTTCAGATTTGTACCACGGCCCTTCTACGTTTTGGTGTACTTACATTTATCAGTGGCTGGAGAATGCCGAGCCTGGCCAGCAGCAACTGCTCCTTCACCTGACGCAGCTCCTCCTGCTGGCGGACGATCATTTGCTGCAGCTCCTCGTGCTTACGTTGTAACTGCTCCTGCCACAGCCACTAGCTCGCATCACATGCCCAAAGTAACGAGGTATTCACCACCAAGTGGTCAATATCGAACTATCCTTTCCCTAACCAAGGCCTTACTTATCACTCATCACTACAGAGGACGGTAATTCTACCTTGAAAATAACTTTGGCCCAAATTAGTAAAACACTCATGGTTCTTGCCACATGTAACCGCTCTGGTAAACATCGTAATTAAGGCTTGGTAGCATAGTTATAGGAGGCGCAATCTTGTTTAAGTAATTACATTATCCAAAATGTCTACCATTCCGTAGCCCTAAGGTCGAATTAGGCCTCGTTTCAGATTCCTTGCCAATGTTTACTGCCAAAATTACAAATAGTTTGTGGAATTTGGGTTACTATTGTAAAATTGAAGCTACTTTCAATTTACATAATATTCTTCCAAGCATAGTTGCACATCTGAATGATATGCAAGACTTTAATTTTATTATCTCGGTATTTAATGCAATTTTCATTCGATTAATAAATAATTTCATTTGAGGACGAGATCGTATATCTTTTAAATCATATCTATGCGATACCTAACCCTTAAAATTCATAGAAAGCACATGCTTGATATATAAAATAAAATACACATACATGCAATGTACATACATTTTGTATACCCTTCTTACTTATATGTAAATTAGACGAGATAAATTAATTTCTTAAAATAAGCTACAGCTACAACCTTGTGAATAAAACAGATTAATTAGAAAAGTACTTTAACGAATAAGTTTTGTAATTTAGTGCAATATCTTCATTCTCGTAAAAGCGTTGCAGCTTCAAAAGGGTACGTGACTATAATTTTACTTTTCAAATCATTTTTACTAACTCTTTTTTAGGGTTTTGAAACCAATGCTGCTAATGCTACAAGTAGCATTTTTGAGTAAAGAAATAAAATTAGGAGCCCCATTTAACAACTTAGAACTTAATTTCAAGATGGATGATTTACAACAATCCACATCACTATTTCTTTTTTAGTAAGTAGTTTATGTAAGTAATTAGTATAATTGTTTTGGGATATTCAATTTGAACAAATATACTCAAGTACCCTATATTTTATATCACAACTACATAAAATGTGAATACATTTTTTTATAAAACATAAAGATTAACATAGAGAAGCTTGGAAAAATAATGACAACGTGCCTATGAAAATAATAAACTTAAAATTATTTAATTACCTGAATATAGCAAAGTGAGCGTAAGAACCAAGGACGGATGTGATCAAGGAGTAGGCAGGCATGATATATTACTCTTAAAATATTTATAATTTGAAGTTCTACGGTGTTTACTTTTATCAAAATACTATGTAACAAGAGCAAACCACAGCTAATATAATTGTGATTGTTAAGTTGCGACTAAATATAACTATCAATATTTTTAAATAGAAGCTAATATTTTTAATCAAAGTGCAGTCTCCCGAGCATGGATTCCCAAACCTTTTGTGACGAGCCTCCTATTAATATTATAAATTGTTACTATTATCTACGATCTACCTTAATAAATTACATATAGAAATGTTTATCCCATCCGTGCATGTGGTACGTATAGTAGGATTTATTATTTTTACCATAATTCTCAAATCCATATAATCCATAATTGGCAGAAGGGGGGAGACTAAAACCCAAGAAATGGAGCTGGCTTAGATGAGAGGACTGGATTAAAAAAGTAACGACAAATATAATCACTTGTACAATTATAACCCCAACACCCATGCCTAGTATTTTATGACTTTTTTAAAGTATTTTTTTGGTTTTTTCACGCTACTGGAAGGCACGCTCTATCGGTTGGGAAGTCCTGCTGTAAAGGGTCAATTCAAATTTGCGCAGGAAAATAGCCAATTAACGAGGTCTCAACCAATGCATCATCAACCGTAGCAGTCACTTAAGTAAGTGAAATGTCGCGAGTCGCCAAGTTAAGGTCAAGATGGATTTGTTATGACTGTTTGATGTCAAAGTAAAGAGAGAAATAAATTGTCTACATTCCTAGTGTGTTACTTGCTCTAAGCGAGAAGGCGTTTTTGATAGTTCTACAAAATCTACTGCATAAAGTTTGCTACAATGTGTTGAAAATCCTCTAGACCGAGGACGTAATCAGGAATAATTGAAAAGGTATTTTTGTTTTACTTAATACACCATTTGTTGTTTTAGGTACACCACGGATTTTTTTTTTCTATTTTATCTTGAGAATGCTTACAACACATCTGCAGACAACTACGCAGGAGGTACCATTATAGAACCAGTATCGTATTGGCTACTTCACAATAACGAATATCAATTTAGAATGCGCTTTTTATATAATGTGAATTGACCCCAAAACTCAGTACGATAGTTACAGTGGCAAATTATTTGAAAATGTGAAAAACAATTATTTTTACTGCCAGATATACAACGTGTTACAAAGTACCCCGTAAAAAATATAATTAATTATCAAAGCCAAAAATTTTGTCAACTCTAGTAAGCTATCATGTCTGGGAACCAGATTATTTAACAAAAAGGCCCACGTACCTATTTTACCTAATAATTGTCTACTTTAATAGTTTTTCTATTTTTCATTCATAAATGTTTGCTACCTCAATACAAGAATGTCATTATACTCAAGTACTGGCTTAAAAAAATGACAAGTTGGAAAATAAGAAGTATATTGTCAATTACAAATCTTTAAAATGTTTGTCATTCCGCCAATAACGTATAAATGTAGGTACATTCTGCGTAGTTTACACTATAATTTTACTGAAATATTATATATCAGTGAAAATAATATATTTTTATTTTTTGGGGGTTTGTTATACAGCGTTACTACGGTTCATAAATATTGTGAATGGCCTCGTTATAAGGCTCCTTTCGGCTTTACGGGTAGTTTTGTAACACCCTGTATAAAACGGGTCGCATTGTACACTCACCAATATTCTATCATAATGGTAATATTACTTGCCCATCTTTAGTACAACTGGAGGTGAAGTTCCAGAATCGCATCATATGGGTATAATATTTGTATCTTGTAGGGGAAAAAAGAAAACAAAGTTAGATTTATTGGTGTTCATTAAACCATTGGGAATGTATCCCGCCTCTGAAATGTGGATTACGATAAATATAATTCTATTATCGTAGTCTAATCGAAGAACAAGATTCATTAAATTTATTTTTTTCGTTGGTTCGTTTAAATTCGTTCTCTACTAAAACCAAGAAAGTTTGTGTCTATTTCATTTTATTGTAGCTTAAAGATCATACATTTTGTACATATAAAGTAATCACTCTCAGATTAAATAGGTCTTTTCGGTCAGATTACTTTTTAATTGTATTAGAAAACTCATATGAAGTTAGAAACGCGCTGTACTCTGCTATCGCGATATTATTACCTATACAATGTATAGATTCAATTTTAGACTGACTATTAATGCACAGCCCTACCTACATAATCTAGGACCACTCACATATGAATTGGTTGTTGGAAATTCAAACCCTAAGAGGGTGAAACGAAGATTAAAATGTTGTATGAAATTCGGTCATTACTGAAGATAAAGATTTTTGTCTGACAATGTCCTATGTTATAATAATATCGACGGGGTAAAAGTAACGAGCTTAGAGTAGTATCCATAAGCAATATACAGTTTATGATACTGACTCTGAAGAATTTGAATTTTACCACTAAATTCTTTGAATAAAATATATTTCGAATAAATATTATTCTTAAATTAGCCGTATTAAAAGAATGTCAATCCCGAATCAATACTTGACATGTTAATCATTTTTACACTGTAATTTAAAACGACTTTGACAATAGCAAGAAGTACGGCCACAAATGTGTGCTAAAGGATGTCTTGTCACACAAATATCTCATATTGTACATTTGTGTTCTTTTAATAAATCAACCCTTTGCATTTTAACAAGGAGCCCCGTTAAACTTATACAATGAGTAAAAAAATGGTCTTAACAATGGATGAATGGATGGATCTTGTCGTGTAGGTGTTAAAAAATCAGGATCGATAATTAGCTTAGATAATGGGTCGATCAAGCTTAGATAATCTTACACGTAAATGATATGTAAGGAAAGTATAGGTATAAGTATAATACTTAATGTGCGCCCTAAATTTTGTTGAAAAACAAAAATGAAGAAACTCAGTTATATTAAATACACATCACTTAAAAAGTTTTAAGTTCTATCGAAAAACATAAAATAACGTTAACTTTTTTTTTAAACATCCAGTAAACTCCTCAATACATTATTAATACATTGTTTTATTTTTAAGCCTGATTAAACGGAAAATTATTTCAAACTATGATTTATTTTTATATTAATACTGGTATCCTCACGTAAATAAAATGCTGATATGTCCTAAGCGCACGCGATTGTAACACTCGGAATCATCCAAATAAGGATGTTTTGTTTTTGTTTGTGTCTTAGGGGACACTTCGTTGTGGTCACTGGGTTCGGAACATTTTTTCGGTTGAAATGTACGCTTAGGAAATATCTTTAGTAAAATATCCTAGCTCAATGACAAGATGCCGGCCATATCGATTAATGATGTGACGTGAATAGTAGTCTCAATCTCTATGAGTAAACTTTCCGATTCCCGTCATACGATATTTTTTCTACATTTAAATTAGTAATAAATTTAAGAAGAAAAATGATAAATCGTGTTTACATTAATTAATGGAGATTTTAAATATTTTTTTACAATAATATTAGCGTATAAAGTTAAATATGTTTGAAACTGAATATTTTGATTCTTTAAAAGTACGACGATTCATGTTTTGTAGAATGCCCTTGCCTCTACCTTGAACTGAGCTTTAAATGGTCTGAACTTGCCGAAATAAATTATAAGTTGACTACTAGTCTACGCCGCCGTAAAACGCGTCATAGCGGCGCAAAGTTACTGTTTATAAAATATAATTTTCATGTTTATATATTTGAAATTAAAGGCACGCATGCTCAAAAGTGGAGACCGCATTGTATAACTAAATGGAATGATGATCTGATTATTTCTCAGATTTAATTTTTTTTTTTTTACTTTTTATGTTAAATGTGAAGAGAGGGGGAGGTCGCCCAGCATGAGAAACCTTCATTTTTCCTGTAAATTAGGTAATGATAGAGATATATATATATATAAATATATATATATATAGACAGTGGTATGTTTTTTCGAATTAGGTGAAGAAATGGGATGGTATATAATAAGCTGGGTAGCATTCCCTCCCCCCCTCTCCTTGTGCGTATGGACCACTGGCTTTTATTCAATTCCCATAACTCAGGCGTTACTTATTTAAAAAGAAATGATATTTACGTCCACAGTAACTTTGTGAAATAATATGAATTTTCACATGGATTTCCAATAAGATACCTTATAAAACTATACCACTTTTAGTGAGGTTGTATTTTTCATTGCTTTGCTTCATTTTAAGGAACAGCAAAATATTTTACGTACATTTTATAACACTAGCTGTATACGTTTTAATTTTTTTTTTTTGGTAAAATGTGTATTGATTACATTTTCATTGTACTCACGTAATTGATATTGTTGATATACCTCCAGTTATGGGAATTCAATACTAACAAATATGTCGCAGGGTTATTGCAAGCAGCATAACATTAAACTTCGTTATCGATATAATTAATTGTTCGAATTGTCGTCAAAATCTATATTTTCGACACTATGGTAATTAGTGAAATCTACGTTATGGTATGAATTGAAATTACATTAAGGATTCATTGTCATTATCTTTATACTACTTCTAAAACATCTGCTTAGATTATGTCAAATGATGACCATGCATATAAGTGGGTGCACTAATGTGACTCATAAAAACAAGGAGTCACTTTACTAAATTTGCTGGGTGGGTGCGCGCGCATGTATTATAGTCAATAAACGTATTTAGCTAAATGTTGAAACTATACGTACAACGTACTCTTTCGGTAGGTACGGCACTAAAATTATGTTCTCAGAAAGGCATGATCATTCACATTTGACGTACCTTCGCGATTAGCATATTACTATACCATTGCATAGTATATTTACTATTGCAGAGTAAACTTATGATGAATTGCATGATGTTCTAGCTTGCAATAGTGTTTATATTTTATATCCATTTAAAATAAAATTTATACCGGAAATTTTCTTAATAGAAGGATTTCAAAATATGTTCAGAGTATGTTTTTACTTTGCTTGTAGACTACCAACACAAGTATAATACAGTAGACTATCGCAAGCTGTCACAAGTGCCATCTGAATTTGACTCTACTTATGCAACATTGTATTATAAAGTCTTAAATATAGCCCTGCGACGTATACGTATATTGCATTTATATTCTTCTGTATGTATTTAAAGTATCACAAAATAATACAACTTATTCACAACACCATTTGTAATATTTACTTACATTGTGGCACGGCATATTGGAATTCACGTCTATTGCCGAATCCCATGCCAACTAGTGGATATGATCAATGTGTTATTTTATGACTAAAATTTCAGATAAGTTTATTATAAAGTGTGTTTTTAATGTCCAAAGATGTAATCAAATATTTTCGATTTTTATATCTTTATTTATCAATATCGCGTTTCAAAGAAATTAATAATAAAGGATGTCTCAGAAGGTTAGTTTCTTTTGTTTATAAATATGGGCCCAATACTACTAATAGCGTATTTTATTGATTATTGGTAGGCCCTATCTTAGGGCGTTTGCGACTTGCGACTTTTTGCAGCAATACAAACCGCGATTAAGTCTCGATGCAGCACCGATATATGCGCAAAACATCTACCTTAACACACACGCGTTACTAAAAGCAGCGATATAATCGCTATGCAGCCGCGATTCGGTAGCTGGACGCATAGCTGGTGTGATACAATCACGATTCAAACGCGATACAGCATCGATACAAACGCAACGACAAATAACATTCAGTATTGCGACGACAGCCACAGCGCGATCAGTTCGTGCGTGTGCATTGCTACTCATGTGCGGCTGCTTCGATGCAAACGCGATGCAGCAAACGCTACAAACGCGCGTTCACACCGATTCAAACGCGCGTATGAATCGATACAAATTCATGTTGATCGCTGGTGCTGAAGGATAAGTTTTGTTATTTTATACTTTCGTTACGAATCAAGAACGCAAAACATTCTAAGTCAACCTTTATTTGCAATAACTTAATAGATGGTGAGAAAAGATAACTCAATCCTAAAATTTTCATAACAAATAATGAAAAAAAAAGGATCATATTTTTTTTACTATGTATAATAGTCATAAATGGAAATTGATGCTAATTGTTTACATCTTTGGATATTACCATAAACTCACTTTAACAATTTCATAAAATTGTAATCAATTTGTGAATATTAATTATTTTTCACAATATTGTGTGTCAATAAACAATCACTTCTGATACGTCGACTGACTAATAAAACTGGACATTAGTAAAGATAGAGACGCTATACGCCACGCCAGTCGCGTCCTTAATTATTAATTTCAGTCATAAATATGTATAAACATACTATCTATATTTTGTATATATATGTCAGTTAGTAATCCAACATCGCACAAGAGTTATTTATCGATGTCATTGGTCTGGCACGAGCCCGGGTATCAAATCAAATGTTTATTATTTCATTGCTGTTACTTACTGTCACGCATAAACTTGACGGAAGGAAATGGCAAGCGCACACATAAACTAGATCCACAAGCGAAGTATCGCCGAAAAGCTATTATATTAATTATGACCAAGATTCAAGCGATGATTAAGGTGCCAGTGTTTATTTTTAGAATATGATAGATAGATATAAATTACTTTATATTGTGTACCAGTAAGATACGTGTGCGTATATTTTAGAGTTGAAACTATCGAATTATATTATAATAATTTACAAATGTTAGGTAGCACGCAAGTATATTTACGGTTACCATAGTTTAATATGCCAATAAACATTATTTTTGATACTCTGGTTAAATTTAATAAAGCCGAAAGTCGTTTTAGCGCATATCTGACTGAAAAAGAATCGTGCACGCCTTTATTAGGAATTGCATTGTGTTAGCTTTATTAACACAAAAAGGGATGTTTAATTTGATTTGAAAACATTATCAACATTTAATATCAAAGCATCGATCCCGTAAACTAGATAGCGGACTACGAGTTGTTGCTCTATCTAAGGCAAGATCTTTGATTCGATTTGAAGATCCCTATTGTGTTACGGTGTAATCGAGTTGATGTTGATGGTTCGACCGTGCAGGGGTGACACCTCACCTGTATCTGCGCCTGGTCGGGCGAGACGATGACGGGGAGCGGCGGCAGAGGTAGCGGCAGCACGCCGGGCACGCCCACCGCGCCCACGTACGGCGCCGGGTCCAGGTACTGTGCGCCGATGCCGTGCTGCGGCACCAGGGCCTGCTCTACTACCTGGAATTACAAGGTAACCTTTTCCGTCATGCGCTTTCTCAAATACAGTTATTTTTTTGAACTGAAAACGACAGCCTGCGTACTCGAAGTCAATAAAAAGTAAAATACTGATTGCGATTTTCATGTTTTAGTTTATGACGTGGTACTTTCACTAAAACATCATATATTACTAACTGTAATGTGTACACCATATATGTGCTAACTGTTCCCGCGGTTTCATTCGCGTTTATGACTAAAGCGTCGTAGCTTAATGTTAAATAGCCTTCCTCAATTCAATACAAAAATATTTTTTCAATCCTAATCAGTAATTCCTGAGATAAGCTCGGTCAACCAAACAAACTCTTGAACTTTATATTTATTTATATTGTACATACATATCATCACACCCGTAATCGCCAAAGGTGTAGGCAGAGTCAAAGGGGCAGGTAATCCCCTTAACCACATTAAACTGGACTGGATTAAATGGAAAATAAAAATAAAAGTAGTAACAAGTGGCTAATTCGGCGCCTACCCAAATCAGTCAAACACCCAATACCCAATATACCATTAGTCGCCTTTTACGAGATGTTAGGCGAAGAACACAGTTGGCATTCTTTTTAAATCCAGGCCAACATGGGATCTGCATACTTTTAATCCGTATAAAATAGGGTACATTATATATTACTAGCTTATATATTATATATATTATATATTACTAGTCCTTTAACTTATATAGAATATAAGCAAATCAAACACAAACACCGGTTATATATATCTAACATCTACTTCTAGTCCCCCAAGACGTTTAAACGGCTCAGGATACAGACATTAGACACGGGTCTCGAAGGCTCTCAGGGACTGTTAAGGCTTTCCCACCAACCTCACGCGTGCTATTCCTCTGCTGCGAAGTCCTCGACTCGCCGGAGAGGGAGGCGGTGTCGGAGCCCCCAGCGGCATACCGCACGTGCGAGGTCCTCGGCCAGGAGGCACCGGCGGTCGCGGCTGTGCAAGTCGTCGCCACCGTACCTGTGGTGCTGCCCGCTGATGCTGACTTTACGGACGCGGGCTATAATTTAAAATACTGTTAATAGACATGTTTTATTAAGTATAAAATTGCTTTTTTGTCCATATGTCACCGAACTACCTGTCAATCTGACACTTATACCTCGATCGACTACCCCCGCTGTTTTGTTATGTGTTCTGTTAAAGTTTATGTAAAATAAAAGCCCTTCAAGTAATCAAAAATATGTATAAAATCCGTTTTAACTGTATCAAGACACCACGGAAATTAAGGAAAACTTAACAATATCTATTAAAATAATTAATTGTTTGATATGTTTACGTCTTACAGCAGTATCGACCACAAAATAATCTATACTATCGTAGTTACAGAATCTTTCTGAGCGATATGTTCAAGATATAACGAGTAACTAAATTAAATACTGATGACTCCTCCGTGCTTCAATAGGCAAACAATATAAAATCTCTGATACTTTATTAGAAAGATTCACAGTAATCGGCTCTTTAATATTAGGAGTATTTTATTAAAATCAGGATCACCTTTAATCTATGAAGTAGGTAAATTAGTTTGCTAAATTGATCAAAGCTTTAAGTCATCAGCCCCGAGTAGAAATAAATTACACTCATTCTGGAACACTTTGTAACTATTTTGTTTCTTGATAAGATAAGATAAGATAAGAGGAGCAACAGTAAGGCTGTTGCTCTTGTTATTTTGACAAAGAGTAGATTCTAATCATGGTATAACAATTTTCGTTGTCAGCGGCAAGCCAGACAAAACAAATCAAAAACAAATCTGCATAAGTACCTGCGAAATGGTCTGATAGGAATTGCCAAAAGCGTCGCTGGCGTCGGACATGTAGGAGGGGGACATGGCCACCATGGCCTCCTCGGCGGGAGCCTCTTTCATCCCTCCGGCGCCGCGGTTCACCTCGGCCTCGCTCACCGTGTCCGCTTCGGCTCCCTCCTGCTTCATGCTCTTAGCAATGTCGGCGTAACTGCAATATACGACTTAAATGTAATACGCACGTACAGCAACTAACTATGATTGTTACTATATCTATATGTATGTTAGTTAAAACCTAATTCATTTAGCAAATGTCCACGCCGGCGGCACCGAGACGAGCGTGCTAGCGGCTTGCTTCAGTTCCGGTTTAATAATAATTTCATAATTTCAGTTCGTGTAATATATACCAAGTAAAATTATATGCAACACCAGGGGCATCACGCGCGGGTTGCCGAGAACTTCGATAGGGACTTTGTATCACAACGATAGCTTTCCCGGAAGGAAATTCCTTTGAGACCGCCCAGTACGCGAATGTTTGAGCATTAAAGTATGTAGGTACATGAACAATCTGCAGATATAATAGAATACCGCTTCCGAACTTGTTATTGTCCGAATACTACTCTGGCTACCCTTTCGGAGATTACGGGCGTGGCGATATGTATGTATAAATGTAATAAGCATGCGACCCCATCGCCCGCTGGCGAGAGTTGGTAAGCTTCGCACCATGAAGAACAACAACTCCCGTCAGTGCAGTCAGCCTCCGCAGGGCGGCTTGTCACGAGCCGTTGCTGGGTGGCGACACCACAGACCCTACCTCCAGGGGGACCACACAACCTCACACACTCACAGACAGTAACGGCGCGCCTCTGCGCTTGCCTTGACAGGCCGGCCAGAGTGGAGTCGCAAGAGCAGAACCTATGATCCAGGTTGGAAGTGTAAAATGTCATAACGCCAGGGGCACTTGACTGTACTGCCCCTGGCAAGGCACCCCGCATTTTCACCTCTCTACAAACTTAGCTGCTTCTTAGTGTTGCCCCCTTGCCGCCCGTATGGTGGCTAGTTAGGAAGCACACGTTTTGGTTTTACAAACGGCGAGTTACCACATGTACTGCCGGAACGACAAAAATTTGAAGATTTTAAATTGACAACATATTTTTTTTTCCAACTCGAATTTGTTTTAAGTCAGCACTTGAGTATAATGACATCCTTGTATTGAGGTAGCAAACATATAAATGAAAAATAGAAAAACTATTAAAGTAGACAATTATTAGGTAAAATAGGTACGTAGGCCTTTCTGTTAAATAATCTGGTTCTGCTGGTCTGCTTTGATAATTAATTATATTTTTTATATGGTATTTTGTAACACGTTGTATATACCCAAATAGTACAAGTATTAGATGTAAAAATGCTTTAAATAAAATATGTATTTCTATTTAATGGGTGAAACTAAGTTTCGGTTTACGCTAGGATTGTTGCCGAAGGTTAGAATTTGGTTTCGGCAAGAATCTTATTTGGGTCGTACAATAATTTTAAGTTACTCCTAGAAAATATTTTTTTAAATTGCGAATAATAACAATAAATACCTTACTACGCGATGCGTGCAAACAACGAACTCTGGCTTAGAGTTCCACTGATGGTATGTAATATAGAAGCGAGTCTGAAGCCAAATCCACTGCTGTCCCTTGGTCAAGAAGCGGTAGTAGCACGATGTTAGCTCCCCTTTTTGCATCACTAGACAAACAATACAGCAGATACATTTACTGATAAATTAATAGTAAGTTTTGATTAAAAGTAAGTTTTAAATAACATAGTGAAGAGATGTGCTTGTGAAAAAAAAAATTCAAATTTAAAATGAGTAAAGGAGAATGTTTACACAAAATTATTAGGTTTTATAAAGTAAAACTTACACGCTTCGTGACAATTGACGACTTTCTCCAGATCGTCGAAGTGATAGTAATCGTATCCCGAGGTCCCCAGGACCTCGAACGGCAGATACCCGATGATAGGAGGTGCGCGGTGGTCCAAGAAGAGAAACTTCCACTCGAGACTGTGGCGCGAAGTGAACTCGCTGCGGTTCGAGTCGACGAGGGAGACGTCGCGAATCAACTGCGGGGTGAACAGGCGGCCCGTGCACACGAAGAGCAGCCTGCAAGCAATGGATACATTGAATAATTGGCGCCCTCAGTGGCGCAGCGCGGGTGACGATTGTGCACGCGCGCATCGACCCGAGCTGTATACTAATTCAAGTATATAGAGTGTAATTCGTCTTAAACAAATATGAAAGAACGGTCACAGTCTGTAATTATAACTTTTACTGAATTAAAATAAAAATCCAGTTAAATGCCCGGCGTAAACTTGTTAAATGCAGGTAGTCTAATATTATGTTTACATTAAATGTTTGATTTTATTGGCTGCCATAGTTTGTTTGACCATTAACGGCAAAGGAGTAGGTACCTTTGTAAACCAGTTTAATGCAGCGTTATTTATGAAATAAATAACGTTGCATTAAACTAGCGTTATTTATGAAATAAATAACGCTGTCTGACAAATGTCAAAAACTGGAATTCAGTCAATGTTCCTAGTTATGCGGCCTTAAGACACCCCCGGAACTAATATTAGAAAGAAGTGCCAAGTGGGCGTGGCAGTAAAGCCACAACACTACGTTGTAACGCAAGACTACGCGTAAACTGATTGTGTCTAAATGTACACCTTATTCCTAACATTATAAGGGTTATAATTACTCCAATTAAAATACGACGCCATCTATTGACGACAAGAAAATTTTATTAACATTTTAATTTAGATTACAAAAAGTATTAACTACTTTTTAGAGGTCATAGTAAATTAAACGGATTTTCAAAAGATTGAAGGTGTGTTTTCTGATTAGGATAATGAGATAAGCTGTTTTGGACTAAAATAAGAATGGCCAATCCAAATCCAAAATGTAGTGTAATATGTGTTTAGTGGCGTATTTGTGTGAATTTGGCTTCATCGGTTCTTATAATAATTTTGTGACATGCCCCTTCTACTAGTTTTTTTCTGTTCTGTGTGACAGCCATTCGATTCTTTTTAGTTCGATAAAAATTATAGGTCAGTTATATGGACTTTTTTATTTATTTTATTTCGAAGAATCCTGATTGAAATAAAAAAAAATTTAAAACTATGATAATTAATACTGGTATTATCACAATAATATACAGATATGTCTTAAGCGCGCGCGACTTGATAACTCGGAAACATCTCAATAAGGACGTTTTGTTTTTATATGTTTCTTAGAGCAGTGTCAATATACAATTAGGAAAACATTTTTTTTTAGCTTACAACATAAAAAAAACAGTTTTTACCTAATATTAATCAGCATTTAATAGTAATTAAAAATATATATTTATTATTAATGAACTCGCTCGTACGCTCGCGTGTTTTACATCTGTGTAAGCATTTTTCTTCCGTCCGTTTTCCTTAGCTTTATGAGATAACCTTATTTTTTATTATTTTATCAATGTTGTCAAATATAGTGCTATGTGAACACCACCACCACAAACACGTTGTAGTGACAACGCGTGGTGTTCAACCGATAAAATGTTCAGAACCCAGTGGGGTTCCGAACATTTTATCGGTTGAAATGTACACATACGAATTTTTTATTATAAAATATCCTAACTCGATGACCCGATTTACCAGATTTTTTTTATTTGACAATACCGTTGATGACACCACACGAGTAATACCCAAACCTAATTCAATTTAAGGAATAAATTATTTTAAGACCCTACATGGTTCATCAATTTAATTTACTAGCTGACCCGGCGAACGGCATACAAACACAAAATTCATAAAAATTGGTCCGCCCGTTCTTGAGTTATAAATAGTGTAACTACCTAAGACGACTTCGTTTTATACATATATATATAGATTTGGACATTTTGTGTTTTAATTGATTTGAAAACAATTAATAGTTCACACCTGACTATTTTTATACAAAATCTATAGAATCATTCGTTTCGACAGCTCATAGAAACATTGACATACTCAAATGATTGGCAGTATTATTATCTATCTTATTATCGAAAAGAATAAAACTTAAGAATACTAACCTAGAGCATATGTATATATAACAGTACTAATTGTGCAAATTCAGTTACATGACACGAATTAATCGTATTTCAATTTAAGCTATAGATTTACATTTGCCTTAGTTTAATATATAGCATTTTTGTATAAATCAAGAAGAAAATATGAGGGCAAGAACAAAGCTTTCAGAAGGAATTTGTGTAAATAGAAATGTAGCAAGATTATAAAAGTGGCGCTTTGAAATAAAATAAAAGTGTATATGAAATCGTGTGGGAACATTTCGCGACAGTCCTTACCCATTTCGAGTTCCTGTATACAATGGAGACAGGCTTTAGAAACTTTTACTTTGTTACGAGCCAGACGGAGGCAATGTTATTGTTGTACACATTTTTCCACAAACCTTGACTCGTGGTCTTGTTGGTATCCGCCCATTTCTTCATTCTCCAGGTGTTCCATATTCGCTCCTATAAATAAAAGGTTTGTTATTTTTTCTTTTTAAACTTACAGTAAAATTACCTAAAGATATACGGACGCAATACTACCTTTTATAGTTTCTAATATGTTGCTATCACACGGAACGAAGGCGTTAAACATACAATTATGTTCGGTTCCATAATATCAGGCATCGCAACACTAGTCATATCATGACCTCATTCCATGAAGAGTGTGATTTTTGTATATGTATAGAAACAGTAAAAATTATGCAACCGAACAAGTCTATTAATTTACTAGAATATTAAGCCGCGAGATGTTAAATATAAGACAATTTTATAAAAACATATTTTGTGAACATTACAATGTTTAAGAAAAAATTAAATTAAAACAAAATAATTTGTAGAAATATATGTCTCCTTACAGAAAAAAGCAATCGTCCAAAAATACTCACGAAAATGCCCATTAAATTGAACCAACTCATACGTCGGCTCCACTCGGAAGTCAAGGTTGCCGCGCCGCAGGTGACACTGGAACCGGATTTCGTTATCTGTAAAGATGCAATTCACAATGTATAATATTTTGTGATTTTCTGTACTTACCAAGAAATTAAATCGATAAAATTGATGATACAATGTAAATATTCACGCGGGCCACAACATCAATGCACCGCATCGTTGCAATGAATTAGTTAAAGCATAGATAAACTTCACGGTTCAGTGACAGCGCACCTACCTAAATATAATTCAGTGACTAAATATTTCATTGACAAGTTAAATAAACTCAACGTCTAGTTTATACGCTTCAAACATGACATAAAATTACATAACAAAAACTTACTACTAAATTATATAAATATGTAAATCAGTTCATCAGTTAGCATGTAGTCAACAGGTCTAAAGTCAATCATTGTTCAAGTCCGTCAATTTATTAACAGCCCGATTGCAAACTATCGACTTGATGAAACACTTGAACGTTGAACATCTTGATAACCAATTGCATCCTATTTATTACGATCACAGAAATATATAACAGTATCCTAAAAAATATCTTTGCATATCACATAGGCACACGTAAATTCCATTATCATCTTTATAAGACTTAAGAACCTGTTTTTAGAGTTAAAGCAAGTATTGTAGAATAACTATTGACCCATATATAGATCAAATGAGAAAGCTGATTTTGTATAGAATAGCCCACAAACTAAAATAATAATTGTTGTGGTAAGAGTTTAGATTTCATATATACCCTCTGTCAAATATGTAATAGATAAAGTTGGTAGGGTTACTTTGCATATAATTGTTATATATGTTATACCTAAAACTTTCTTATAAATAATTTATATTGCGTCCATTGCAACAGACTAACACAGTAGGAAATATTAATTTATAATATGACAAAAAGATATACCCCTGCACTCATAATATATATGTATATGCAGTCCTGCACTCTGCAATCACAAAAGATACTTGCGTTTATCCAATTGTGGTCTGTTTATAGAGGTGCAGATCAGCTCTATACATCACAGAGGACGAGTGGACATAAAAAGGAAATAACCAATCTGTCCCATTGGAGGCTAATCTCCTATTTGATATCGAAGCGCGTACTACATTGTTAAGATATATCTTCTTTGCATTAATTCTTCTGTGTGATTTAAAACCTACTACTAGCTGAGCCCGCTTCGAATTCGGTCTGTTGCCTAGAGCCTGCGTCCCACGGGATCTATAACTTGTTCGGGATAATAATTTAGTCTAACTAAGTCTCAGACTTATTATTTTTCAGGATTTAAAGGCGTGCCAAATTTAATATGTAAATAGTACAATCGGTTAATTAGCCTGAAGATGTAACAGACAGAGGAACAGGTTCAATCCTACACATATTTAATGATTAATACTCATTATTATTGATCTGAATGCTGCAGAATATCGAAGACAAATTCACTTTAAAATCAATAATAAAAATAAACATTTTGACGGAATCAATAAAGGTGTCTTTTATAATAAACTTCAAAAGGTTGGTACCTAAAATAATAACTGTCAATTATGTCACGTAACAGCAGATGCGTGTTCTTGACCATAAAAAATGTTGCATGATCAACCTAGGATTATACCCAACAGTTGCATGAATTGTTCATTAGTTGAATAGTTCATGGCAACTACGGGATAGAGCAATAGGGCTGCTATAAATAGTGCTCAGTCTTGCTTGCATTCATTTTCTATGGACAACATGTCGACGTCCTATATTTCAAAGGTTATTGACAAAGCAACATAATATACATACACACACCTAAGCTATTTAAAAACTCTACAAGAAATAATTTATGCCATATGCGCTTATGCATCAATATGAGTAAAATCAATCGCTGCAATAACCGCAACTTCCCATCGAATTCGCGCACATTGCATTAAAATTCGCTATAGAATATTTTAAATGTGTCTCAGCAAGTCCAAACAGTTTTTTACAAGCAATTGTGAGGGGGTTAATTGGTAAAAATCCATAAAGACTGTAATAAATTGATTTTGCAAAGACTTTTACTTGTAATTAATTATCTGCCCCATTCTCGGATTTTTAGCTCTTTAAGATTTTCTTTATTATTTTTCCTTTTTAACCACCACTACATTAAGGAGCAAAGCAAAAAAATTTATATTCAGATAGGTCCAGTCGTTTCTGAATGTCAGCAAGACTAAGAATCAGCAATTCATATTATATATAAGATAATTATTGTAATTTTAACTAAAAATGATTATCATAGGAAGAGCAAAAAAAAAATATTTTTATCTTAAAATGAGATTCATCTTCTCATTGTGGTTCACATATTTTTCCCTCAGTTCATCTGTCACCCCTCAAGCATGGTACGATGGTAGTAGTCAAACAATAAATAATTTAAATACATTATAAAAAAAACAAGATTTCAGATATGTTTAAAATTACAACAGTCATATTTTTAATAAACAATCTATCATTTTACTACAAAATAATGCATGTACTTAGAATAATTTCTCATTCCCACGCATACAAAGTTCACATACTTATGCTATATTGCTAATAAGTTACTTACAGAGCAAAATTCGCAAACAAACAGTTGCATCAACAAAAGTTTATAACTTCTCTGTATGCAGAATAACTTGATCCTTTTTACAGCTCTCATATATGCTGATTGATGACCCTATATTTACATTTCTCGTATTCGCTCAAGCATAGAAATAGAAACAGAAATATCTTTTTACATGTAGGCTCCACAAAAGCACTTATGAATAGTCATAATACAAAAAAGGGATTCTACCGCAATGTAAGAGAATTCATTAATAAATTATTTTGATCATAATTGCAACAGCACAACTCGCTTATTTCATTATGTAAATTATTATACAAAAGTTCGCTCAGCAGCATTTTTTTACTTTTTAGCTATTGTTTTATAACATACCATGCACTATTACAGCACCCCAGTCCCATGCTGTTTTTAGCTTTATAAATAATAATAATAAGACAAATGGTGTTCCTTTCCTTGCAAATAGACATTTGTCACTACTTTTTAACCAACTTCTTTGCTATTTTATCTCACCCAGCTCAATTTTGTGAATGGTAAAAAGTGGACAAAAGACTTATAGCTCCTTGGACTCAGGGTACTCCTTCTGAGATTATGGGCTTACATACATATTTGAAGGAAAACAATATAAAAAACGCAAGCAATATAATATATGCAAAATGCAAGCAATATTGGTTTCACATAATGGGATGTAAATATGAACACTTTTTATGTAGATATTGTAAGTTAAATATAAAATGCAATTACCTTTTCCAACAGGCTGCATTGGATCCACTGCTACGCCCGGATTTTGTAGCAGGCCATACAATTGTGGCCTATCTTCCTCATATAATAAATCAAAGATGCTTTTGTTTACAATATCGGCCTGAAATGTACAAAAACATTCTAAAATTACTTTGTCAATAACATGTGATTGTTTTTTTATTTATTTATATATATTTATTTATTCTATTTATATTATAGATAAAATGAAAAGGTTTACCGGATTATGTCCTAGTAGAGATGTTATGCTTTCTGACACATAATAGATTCTTCCTGTGGCAGAAAACACCATCATAAAGCTTTCTAATGCCTCCAAAATTAAATATGTGAATTCTTCATTTGACAAAAAAGATGGTTTCCAATCTTCTTGAACATCATGAGCTCGAGATCTCACAGTTATTTCTAAAAGAGTTTTGGTCCAGTTAATACTTTGTGCAAAGGTTCTCCTAAAATTATTATTCATATATTTCCTTTAAGAGGCACCTCATAAGGCCCAACTATGTAGATCAAAATTTTGGTAGTACACCAAAATAGTTATAGGAAATAAATGATTCAATATCAGTCTTTTTAAGATCAGACCCATGTTTGTGGCAGACAATACAAAGATATTTCTATAAAATATTACACCCATAATCACCCAGCTTACTGAAATTTATTGTTTTATAAAGGCAAAAGTGCAAAATATCTTGGAGCCTTACCAGTGGCGTAGCGTGCCTTGGCGGGGCCCCGTATAAATTTTTTTTGAGGGCCCTTATGAAGGGTAAAGATTTCTCACAAAAGAAAAAAAAATGTTTGCATAAAATTGATCGAAATATTTATTCATCACTAGCTGTGCCAGCGGTGTCACCCGCGTTTATAGTTAATATTATAAAAACTATTTCCGTCATACATGATTTCTATGTAACTTTAACCATTAAGGCTGCACACGCGACAGAAGCTTAAAAATGGAGTAACTTCTCCCGTTTTCCCAACGTTTCCCTTCACTACTCTGCTCCTATTGATTGTAGCGTGATGAAAAGTATACTATAACCTGCCCAGGAGTATGAAGAATAATTGTACCAAGTTTCGTTAAAATCCGTCTAGTAGTTTTTGTTTCTATAAGGAACATACAAACAGACAGACAGACAGACAGACAGACAAAAATTTTACTGATTGCATTTTTGGCATCAGTATCGATCACTAATCACCCCCTGATAGTTATTTTGAAAATATATTTCATGTACAGAATTGACCTCTACAGATTTATTATAAGTATAGATAATTATCTATCTGTCACTTTTTCAAAATGTTTAACAAACAATTCAAATTCAAATGAAATATACACTCTCCTTGCTTTTTTTTTCAAAAAACTGGTTTATTAATTTTGAAATTTTTTATTAATTTTTGCTTACGCACTTCGGGGGGCCCTATGCCCGGGGGCCCCGTATAATTGATACGGCAGATACGGCAGTAGCTACGCCCCTGAGCCTTACATTCCCTTGATGGGCACTTCAAAAGTGCAGACTGCAAAGGCTTTCAAAACTTTAAAGGCCATGGTGTTGCTTTTTGCTTTAATACTAAAGCTTGCATACAAAATACATACCTACACAATTGTCTAATGAGTAGGTTGATTCTAATGACCTGTACTGAGGCTATAATGGGGCTTCCTTGTATGAATAAAGAATTTATATTTTTACAAATGCAACCATTATAAATGGAGACCCCGATCTTTCTGCATATCAGAAATCCAAACAATTAAATATGTATGGATATATTAAATTACCAACATCTCACCATTATGGTTCTTCAGGAATGATATTGTTGATTTAAGAACAGTAGATTTGTCCATTTTTCTATTATTAGTGGAGACCATGGTGCTCAATTCATTTACAAGCATATTGAACTGGTCCCGCCTTTTCTTCTCACTGAGATTGCGCGTCCTCCTATCAAATGAAATTTACAACTGAGCAATCATTTACTGGTTCCTAAATTGAAATAATCTGATTACATTAGAATAAACATTTATATAATTACTGTTTTAGTACTATTGTTTAATTACACAATTCAGACTATAATGTGTACATGTTGAATATTTGTGTCAGTTTAAACCTGATAATTGATGATTAACAAGATTTATGCTAAGTATAGCTGCTCCCTATTTGATTTTTTTTACATTTTATTAGGTGTATACCAGCACCAAAAGCATGTACTCTGATGATTCATGCATCAAAAGTGGAGAACCTAGGATGCTGAATTGGGAACAAGTGAATCTGAAAATCAATAGTGAAAACTCTACTCTTGAAAGGATGTGCTAGTAGACTCCCTTTGCGCTACACACACTTGTGTCTGTATGTTTATGTATATGTGTCTGTTCTGTGTGTGCATATAAAAGATGTTTAGCTAAAATATACTATCTAGAAATCTATGTATTAATCATCAATCAATACATGCCTCTTAGAGTCATCTTTATCATCTCCGTCGTCATCCATTGTCGGGAAAATTTTGGACTTAAATGCAACCACTTATGCACCTACAAGCATGGTATGGGTATAATAGCCCAACGGCAAGCGATCTCCAATTTCACAACTAAAACAAAAACACGAGCTCACATTCAAAACCTATTTCAATTCACCGTCGCAGCTGTGTTTACCACCCTACCACTAAAGCAGGTCACTTTATTGATATCACATAAAGTTGAACACTGACTAAAAAACCAAGAGATGCGCACTACCGACGCGCTACAGAAACACTTTATAGCATAAATAGTCAAATTTAATGCTTACTAATAGATTACCTTATAAAAATTTAACTAGCCACGTAATTTAAACGAAATATTCCACTAAAAATTGCGCATTATACATACTGTAAAATTATGCGAAAAAATTATTGAGCATTTCGCAAAAAAACAGGACCTACCACAGACAAAACATAAGTTGTCAAGTTGTCTTGTCAGCACTATTCCTTAGTCTGAGATACAGTGTAGAAAAAAAGGAACTACGTAAATGTCTAATAAATTAATTAATTAGAGAATAAATAAACGTTTATTTGGCACAAGATACAATAATCTAAATTAAATCGAATTTAAAATTTGTCCCTTAAATTTATAATACGTTGAACTGTTGCTAAACCGACGGTAATGATGACGCTAAGTTGAAACAACTACTTATGATGAAAATTTAACTCTTTTCTTATGAATTCTTCAATTACATACGATGATGCTTCATTTGCCCTTGGAACCAATAGCGCCATTTTTTTCATCTTTTGATAGACGTTTTTCCTTCAAATAAGGTTTGCACTCCTTTCTTTTATTTTCTATAGTGCTGCAAGTAAGTACTCAAAAATTGTCTTTGAATCTAAAAGCTGAGTAGCTGATCTACACGATTAACTCTATTTACAGTGTTACAGTAAAAAAAAATCTATATTCTATGGACATATTGTAATTTAACATGTACAGGAATTTCAAGACGATGGAACCAAACCTCCCCAACATGAACCCCAACAGAAGTGAGCGAAGTTGATGTTAGCATTTAGATGAACTGTTAGTCGAATAGAAATTAATTTTTTTTACCCTAACGGATATTGTTAAAACTCTGTCTCTTAGATATTGTAGTTAACAGTCTAAGTAAACATTTACTATACATATAATATGTTAGTCTATCATGTTTCTTTAGCATAACAAAATAGTATCGCAATAGTATTTTCGTGCGATCTCTACCGGATAAACGGTAACTATACGCGATGCAATGGAACATTAAAAACTACGTATGTCCAAATAAACATTCGTAAATGCTTCGTGTTATACAATACAATGCCTATAGCCTTCGGTCGCAAATTATTTTTATAGGAAACCAAAGTGTTAGAATTCCCTTCGAAGGATATGTGAATACTAGGAAAATATTGACACAAGACAATAAATCTAATCAAAACATGAATATACATGGTACAACCAAGATATTACAAATAAATAATAGACAGATATAAAATAAGCGCTCGCAATTTGAATTCTCGAAAAAGCCCCACTTTGGGGTCTTTTTAACCGTCGACTAAAACGGAGGAGATTAATCTAAAGTCAACATCCGGCCTGTCAGTCAGGTTATAGCTGTCACACGAATGTGATTTATCTGACTTTTTTGATGTAGGTCTCAGATCAAGTCAGGTCCCAAGTAACACAGATAGCAGTATAAGGTCTTAGTAACAGCAAACCCGGGAGCGATAAGCTTAAAAAGCTGTTGATTAATGTCTGAGTAAACGTGTACTCAGCTCTTATTCAAGCAAATTGGGCACACTTTTAAATGCTTTAATTTGAATAATAGCAATATAAAATCTGAGTAGTAGCAATGTAATTGTCCACATAGCTTAATAACGTCTGAAAAACGGCAGTCGTTACTTATACACAGATGTTTTATCATGTTTATTCAGATAAATATTTGTGGCTGTGATATTCAAAAACTACTCAGCTATAAGCACATTTGTACCACACTATTTCAAACAAAATGTGTGTTTCCTTCAAGAAATCGTTGACATCATTAATATTTATTAAGATATTAATGTGGACGGAATGAATACTTGGAATTGTTAAGTAATTTTTAAAAATACGAGTTTTAGCTATTATACAAGTGAAATAATATTGCGCAAGTAATTTTGTCGTCAATAACGTATGTCCTGTAACTATTGGTTTTACGCGCCGCTTCAATATCGAAGTTTAATGATAGAAATAAGTTAATGTACAAGACAGAAATAAGGCAAAAAAAAACTTTTAGCGTAATTCCTTATTTTAGTGTTTTAAAAGTAATAATTAGTTTATGTATAATACTCGAATTTGTATCTGAATTAATAAAACACAGCATTTGATAGCAAAAACAATTCCAAAAACATTTTTTTTTGAGGTTATAATGGCGATTCCTATAAATCTGATTATTAGCTGCTCACGGAGCTGTTTTACCGAGCTGCTGCTGAATAATAGTTTTGACTCGTCACATATTAAGCCTTTATTTGGCAAAGCGCGGTATGGCGGAATAATTTCTGAATAACAGTTGAGTATTTGTTCACATGTTTTATTAAACAGCTTATTAGGGTTCAAAACAGAACAATCAAAAACTAGAATTTCGTGGAAAAATGATTAGGTGATCGATCGAACTTTATTATTTAACTATTATATAATGCAATCATTTCACTTAAATAAAAAAATAATAATTAAGCAAATGAATTAAAGCTATTTAGGTATACCAATCTAACGTAAAAAGGATGTAAAATATTTTAGTTTTATTTAGAAAAAAAGCTGTGGTAATCATGTTTTTTTTTTTTCAACTTACGTAGGTACCTATGTCTAGTTTGAGTTAACTACTCGTATGTACTGCATACCTTATTAAAATGCTAAAAAGGGAAAAGAAACGAGGTCTCTTCTGGTTCCCCATCTATTCTAATGATAATGTAGCAATTTTTCATTGTCTGAAAACAAACGGATATTATACCTACACTAGCTGTGCCAGCGGTGTCACCCGCGTTTATGGTTAATATTATATAGACTATTTCCGTCATACATGATTTCTATGTAACTTTAACCATTAAGGCTGCACACGCGACGGAAGCTTAAAAATGGAGTAACTTCTCCCGTTTTCTCAACATTTCCCGTCACTACTCTGCTCCTATTGATTGTAGCGTGATGAAAAGTATACTATCTGCCCAGGAGTATGAAGAATAATTGTACCAAGTTTCGTTAAAATTCGTCGAGTAGTCTTTGTTTCTAAAATGAACATACAGACATACAGACAGACAGACAGACAGACAAAAATTTTACTGATTGCATTTTTGGCATCAGTATCGATCACTAATCACCCCCTGATAGTTATTTTGAAAATATATTTCATGTACAGAATTGACCTCTCTACAGATTTATTATAAGTATAGATAAACGGAAACCTAAAACAAAATTAAACCTAGCTAGATAGATTAATTGCCCCCGAAACCCCCTACATACTAAATTTTATGAAAATTCTTGGAGCCGTTTTCGACATTGAGATTACAATATAGATAGGTATACAATAGTTTTTTTATTTAAAGATACGTATTAATAATATCATAATGACACATAATTTGAGTATACTATACAAATTCAAAACCTCGGACACAACAAAAGGTAGATTTATACTACCGCATTGAATGTACTACAAATACAAAACGCTAGAATAAAATGATTCGGACCGCGCGTATTTTTGAATTCGTTAATATTCTCATCTGATTCATCTCCACTAGATGTGTAATCATCGTCACCCACACAGTCTGTATATGAAATTGCGGGTACGGAACACTCTTCTATGTACGATCGCACTTGACTGTTAAGGTTAGCTTGACCGCTTTCTTCCACAGCTAGTTTACTAAACACTATGCTGCCTACGCCCAACTTACAACAACTAACGTTTAATAAATATCTACAAATAAAGCAATTTTCAGCATTCTTCTGTGTAAATACTGTTTAACTAACTTTAAAACTGCTAGTTTCGGTATAAGAATAGAAGTATGTGTAAGAGAGTTATAAACTATGTCTACATTTCTTTTATACCAATATAAGCTTAATTAGAACCCAGAAAATACTTTTTATCAGCAGCTGAATAATTCGCAAAATAAAGAACCTTATAAGATTTCAAAATAATATTAACCCTTTAAAGCGCAAGATTTTTTTTATTAGTTTTTATTATTTATTTGAATTTATATAAAAATATAGTGAATAATGATGTCAAAAAAAATAATAAAAAAAATTCTGCTATTGCAGTTTTTTAGAAATTGGATGTATCAAATACGTTACATTGCACTTCATACGGAGAAATAGCTTGTAAGTGGTATGTATCATATTTGTCACATTGCTCTTGAGTTAGGGTTTAAAGAAAAAACAATAATATACAAAATAAAAAAATATTTACTTTTTAAAACCTTACAACCAAATACAAAAATATCAAAATAGAAACATTTAATAAATCTACATACTTATTTCGAATAAAAATTCAAAAAACAGTTTCTTTTTGGGACAAAACATAGACGCAGGTCCTATTTTACGCAATGAACGTTGGTTTGCCCATCTTTACATAATCGGCATCTCCCACGTTCTCTCATCTTTGCAAATTGATGAAAGTATGATTGAGATGAAGAAAGAAATATACCGTTATTGCAAGAGTGAAACTAAAGCTTTAGTGAAAGAGAAGCGTGAACGAGTAGCTGTGAATGAAGAAGAGAGGCTGACGAATAGTTTCGAGGCTAATTCCAAGCTCTTTTGGAGGAAGCTAAGAGGTCTTGGGGGTATTCGTCGGCGTCCAGAATAGATAAGATTAAATCTAAAGCTGGTGATATTCTTGCAAACCCGAATGAGGTGTTAGAACGGTGGAGTAAATATTATGAAGAAATGTATGAGTAGATATGTCTCGGCTGTTGGCACTGAGAGTGAGGCTATGTCTGATTCTGTTGTGCCAGTGATGAAGACATCACAATACGAATGAGATTAAATCGTCTATACGAAGTCTGAAAAGTGGAAAGGCCGTGGGAATAGACAAGGTATCTGCGGAGATGATCAACCTAGGTGGCACTAACGTCCAGGACGCTTTCTTGTTCTTGTGCAATCTATGCTGGAGAAACGGAAAGGTCCCGATGGATTCGAGACGGGCAGTCATCGTACCTTGGTCACATATGGACTGTGCCAGCCATAGAGCCATCAGTTTGATCAGCTTAGCAGCAAAGGTGTATATTAAGATTATTGAGAGGAGAATAAGGGTGAAATCAGATGAAATGTTGTGGGAGGCACAGGAAGGTTTTCAGAATGGTAGAGGATGCACGGATCAAGTCTTCTCTCTTTGCAACATCGTGGAGAAGCATCTGGCCAAAAGCCGGAAGGTTTTTTTCGGTTGTGTGCATATGGAGAAGGCTTTGACAGAGTTGTACGAAAGGACCTTTGGGACATATTGCCGAGATATGGGATTGATGGAGCATTGCTTCGTGCTGCACAGTCCATCTATGTGGGTTGTACGGCATGTGTGCAAGTAGAGGGCAGCCTGTCACCCTGGTTTGACGTCAATATTGGCGTCAGATAGGTATGCGTGCTGTGTGCTCTGCTGTTTATCCTATATCTCGACCATTGTCTTCGGAGGATTAGATCTCTGAATATTGGAGTGCGTATGGGTGACTTAGTTGTAAACACCTTGCTTTACGCGGACGATGCCGTACTTTTAGCTGAGTCGGCATCGGATCTGCAGCAACTAGTCACAACATTGAAAGATGATTGTAAGGAGAGAGGCTTACATTTGAATGCGAAGAAGATATAGATTATGATGGTGTTTGAAAGAGATGAAACCAGAACGGATACAAGGATAACGGTTGACGATGTAGTGCTGGAACAGGTGAACGAAATTGTATATCTAGGATCTGCATTTAGTAGAGATGGGGTACTCCGCTGATATAGAAAGAAGAGTGAATGCAGGGAATAAGGAGAATGATGCGTTAGGAAAACTTCTAACTTCTAATAAAATATTAACAGGGCGATAATATTGTCCTGTTAATATTATTATATTGTTTAATACCTACGCCAGCCCATAAAAGGGTTAAATCATAAAAAAGACCAGAAAATATCACAATACTTTTTTTTCAGATATTTCGCAACGTATCATCGGTAATACAGAGTGAACTACAACTAGTTTACTGTATCCTGCGCAATGTATTACGGGTGATACGTACGAAAACTCATGTAGATTACGTGAAAACAAAACACAATCAAATGTTATTTTCATTTGTATTAGATGAATGAACTTACTAAAAAATCATTCGTGCTGTTATATTGCATAAACATTCACTATTTTAATTATTAGGAATAAAAAATTACCGAAGGTCCGCGAGCTCCACGATGAGGCGGCACCATTTTGTAATTTAGTGACAGATAGTGCGCCGGAGTGGCTTTTATTATTTGTTTACTAGATGGCAATACTATATATAATAGCACAGTCAAGTAATTTAATCAAAAAAATATCTCAATTGCACAGAATATTTTTTTGTTTACAATGTAACACCACTAATACATTGCGAAATAAAGGGTTAAAGCTGTTATTCAGATACAAGCATTTTAAAACCGAATTTTAACACTATTATTCAGCATCTAGTTGCTGAGGGTACTTTATACAGAATATAGCATTTTTAACAGCAATAAGCTTAATAATGTTTGTATAATAGTATTGTACATTACGTTTATTCAGCTTGTTATCTTTTAGCTTACTGTTATGCAAATTAAAGCTATGTGAAACTCTGTAAGCTTAGAAACGTTTGTGTAATATTGAGAATAAAAGTTATTACTAAGCCTTAAGAAAGAAGCCGAAATTATACAAATTTTACTAAGCTTAAAAAATTATAATAGCCGTAATACAACGTTAGTCAGAATTTAGCTATTTCCTTAACTGTAACACAAATGTTACGTAACTATTAACTGTGTTATGAGTCGCATTAGTACTGTTATCATGCTTGTGTGTTACTTGGGGTACTACATAAATCATGATATTTGTGAATGTGGTGAAATATATTAATGACCCACCCCACCAGAATAACACCTACGGGAAGCAGCGCACCTGTTCCAACAGAAGACGCACCTCATATTACACAACACCAATCGCAGACAGTCTGCAGTGCTACATCAACTGGAACTGCACCGCCGCCTGGCTGTGAACCGCGGGCTGCCCGTAGGCAATGCGATCGCCGGAAAAGGCGCGCGGGAACCGAACGGTCGGAGAGAAACGACGCTAATATAACGGTTAACGCGCCCCCGACCGATGGGTGCATGACCCCGAGTATGCCGGGTGGTGTGGGGGTTAAACCGGCACCGCACAGCAGACTGGAAGTGGCGACACACAAGGACACAACACCGGCACCTACACTTCACGATAGGAGGCCGAAGTAAACTCGGGAACCCAGGACCCCCGCTGACCCTTCCGGAAGTCCTAGACAGCTGCCACCGACCACCTCAAAACGAGCGTGTCTAGAAGACACACTGTCGCCTGGAGTGAAGTCGAAACGGGCGAACCTGGACCGAGCGTAGCTACGACTAGCTACGCAAATGTAATAAAGTCGCATCTGATGATAACCATCGCTGCTCTCCCACCATCAGGCTTGACAACGGAGCAAGCAGATCGCCTTAAACTCTCCATTGAGGAAAGTATAATTGAGTCTGTCCTTGCCCCGGAGCCCAACATCGGGACCCTGTTCGCAACTGCATTCCGAGGGAAGCCCATCAAACAACAAATCATGCCCAAAAGACTACAAAAATTGTTGACAACAAAAGCTGTTTAACAACCAAATTATGTATGCACCTATACCCAGTCCATCTTAAGAATTTCTTTTTGAGAGTTCACATAGAACGTAACTGTTACAGATAAAATACAACTTCAATCCGCGTATCAACAACAACAATCTTATTCAATTAGCTTATTTAATACATATAAAAAATGTATATTATAAAACTGTAAAGCAATAGTTTTTATATGATAGCTGATAATCGTTTTGTGTGTAAAATGCAGTTACGTTCTATGGCGACTGGTGATGGGATCATTTTATTCGGATGAAAATAGTGCATCGATTTACAATCGGTTATAAATGCTGTGGCGAAAATATCCGAACGTTGTTTCGGAACGCCATCAGTTTATACCTCTGAGTACTGAAACATATGGAGACGACCTAATGTTCTATACGAACAATATGAGATTCTATATGAAATATGATTAATATCGATATTGTATTCATAAACCTCTATCTCTCTTTTTAACAAGTCTACAATACTGCACGTAAAAAGAGACAACAACATATTTGACTTAACTATTTTCGGTAACATCATCAAGTGACGTCGTAGAAATACCTAAGTGAAGCCGGCTTACCATTTTAGTTTCTCGCTTTAAGTTGTCAATGTCAGTGGAATTTGTGGTGTATTGTGCCAAAATTGATAACATTTGTGATTATAACATAATCTAACTTGTAACATTTAAAAACATCGTCATAAATAAATTTTTCATACATATAGTATGTAAATAAGTAAAGTGGAATGACACTACACAAAGGCGCCATATTTGTTTCTTAGTCAAATTGGGCTTCACTTTTTCTTAGTTATGCCATCTCCATTAGTTTCAGTACTCAGAGGTTTTTAATGGTTTATACATATTTTGACAGACGCATAAAATACCGCCACATTGTTTATTTAATAACTTTTCGTTCAAAACCTTAATATAAAGGTACAGATTTCAAAAATGTTGAATGTGTACATAAAAAGTGTTTAAGGTTTGCAGACTAAGGAACAGTACATATTTTGATACATAAATACATTATTATTTCTTCTAGTAATAGCTGTTCTTCGAATTCAATAGTATTTCTACGATTTAAATTGTTGTTATTATACTGAGAACTGTATCACTAGCTGTCATTACATTTGACGGATTGTTTGTAATTATCTCTGGTTTCTAGTATGCGATTTTGCACACTCCGTGGTGGTTGTGTCAAATTTTGTATTTTTGGAACGTTTTTCCAATAAGTTAAGTGTATTTACAAATTATTTTGTAGACTACGAAGCAGATTGTAATATGTGGCCACGTGTAGGCGGGCATGTGGGCCCGCCAACGCCACTCACTCCAGAGGTAATTAACCCTTTATCTTTTTGACTTGTTTTCAATGTCTTTACCAGCAAAGCCGGCGGCTTCGTTTATTGTTATGTGTTTACTAAAGATGAGGTTTGCCAATCGTATCTAGCATTGCGTAATGATGGAACTGGGGGTTCTTTTACACATGTCAATGGGTGCCTATCCTTGCCACGCGGTTATTACGTAAGGAAATTATGTAAGGGAGTAATGCATAGGGATGAGCAAATGGGCGGGCCTTATAATTAGAAGTGTATAAGTTTGCGTAAAAGCGCGCTGGTGGAAGCCTGGTGACTGCGTGCTTAAACAGCGCGGGGTGTGTAAACAGACAGCCGCGCGCCGTGTTTCCGCGCCGTCATGATAAGCGAAATACAACAAAGACCTTTGTCCATTTTCTATTGCACTGTTGCATAATTATTATATAATTTAATAATCTATAAATGACTTACAAATGGTTTAAACAAAACCAGATCTAAATTAATAACTTATGGTTTACCATCAATACATAGTTTTTTCTGATATACATTACATTCAGACACTACATAACAGCCTTTACATAATATCACTCTAATGCAATGGTGCTGTAAATTAACCTTGAATTGTTATGTAGTGATCATAACAATTTCCGGCAAAAAAAATAAAATTATTTATGCTTCTGTAAGCATGTGTAAGCCTACTACAAATATTTAATCATTATATACTTACACAATAGCAGTAATATTTTTTGCAATTAATGCTATGAAAGTATGAATGTACCCATAATATCTTATAATTTAATCACTTTTATTTGACTTTAATAAATGTTGTTTAACAAAACAAGATCTAAATTCAAAGCTTTTGGTTACATTGAGCAACAGTTAATCTTGTTTTGACTGGCATACATTTCATTCAGACACTACATAACAGCATTTACATAATACTCAAATGCTATGGTGCTTTAACCTTGAATTGTTAAGTAATCTTAACAACTTATGGTAAAAATTTAATAAGTAATTATTCATGCTTGAGTAAAGCCTGCATATATTAATGTAAAGATATAATAAGTTATGGTAGAAATACAATTTAGGCGAATATGTTGCACTATTTGTGTAAAATATTGAATATATTAGTATATAGGAGCAGTACATGATTTACATTGAAAAAGTGTTTTCTTGAATAAACAATAATATTTGTATTTGTATGCTTTCCACTTTACAAAATAAACTTATACTTTATATATTAATTTTAATTTATAAATTAACTATCATCTTATTTATGCTCATTTAGTTAATAAAGACATTAACAGTTTTACATTGGGTTTTAAATTATATTGAATCTATGTTTTATTTAATTAATAAAAAAAGGTACTTAATTATTATTAATACATAATTTATATAAGCAAGTATTGCCATTTCAAAGTCAAAGTCAAAGTCAAAATATTCTTTATTAATATAGGTTTCAAGGAAACACTTATAAATCTTCAAAAACAGGTAAAGCCAAAGCTATATGATTCTATAACCGGTTCGGAATGTTGTATCTATCGAGAAGAAGCCGGCAAGAAACTCTGTAGTTACTCTTTTCAATACGATTTATAGAAAGGTATATGAAACATAATTAACTTTGAACCATGTTTTAGTGTGGGCCTGTTGTAGAGTATCAAAATAAAAATATATAAATCACAAACCAAAAACTTGATCAAAGCAGACCAGTCCCCAAAGGCGGCACCTGTTCCCAAGCATGACGTATGTGTCAGCCATCGCTTCATTCAACCGTATTTTAGGGAATGTAACAACCCGCCACATTGCGCCACCACCCCAGCGACATTTTAGTGAGCATGACTACTCAGGTTAGTCAGAGAATAATAAAAAAGAATAGTAACAAGCCAACTATAGAACACAGCTCAAATGTTTTTAAACAATGTCATATAATTAAAATTCAATGAATGAATTATTATAACTATGCTATGTCATCATTAATTTCATCAAAATTAGAATTATTGGATCTAATTAACTGATTAATAATTCGTAAGCCATCGGTTTTTGTCATTGAAAAAATCTTCAACTTTATAGTAACCCCTTTGCATGAATTTTTTTTTATGTACCGATTAAACTTATTTAATCAAACAAATTGAACGTCTTTATACCTTGTCCCACAAATTAATTACTAATTTTACTTAAACTTAGATTTGGGACAGCCAGCTTATGCTTGTTTCTAGTATTAATGCTATGACTATCCTCTTGTTAGAGATAGAATGCATGTTTAAATACATACAATAAACAGTCAAGAATGTATTGAGATGCCACAGTATGTTGATTTCCTTAAATAACTCTTTTTCGCGAGGTGTACGTTGGTACATATAATTGCCCTTTTTTGTAGTATAAAATTGTTTGGATATCTGCTGCAGATCCCCATAAAAGCAGACCGTGGGACATAATGCTATGAAAATAGCTAAAATAAACTAATCTAGCCATTTCTACAGCAGTAAGATTCCTTATCTTCCTAACCGCATACGCAGCTGAGCTAAGTCTTCGTGCCAGGTTTAAAACATGGGAAGACCATTGTCATTTTGAGTTTAGAGTGATGCCAAGAAATGGTGTTTGATTAGCGACATCAATGGACTCATTTATTCATTATAACTGTAGTACTAACTTGCCTCACATTGAAAACTTCACACATTCAGTTTTGCCGGAGCCGGAGCTCCGGCTTGCCGGCGCGGACAGCTACTCAGACACCAAAGAGGTGGTAGGCTTTTGCCGCCGGCTTTTATCACCACCCTCCGGACAAAGACATGGCGCCAAGCGAACAGACCCCAATGTGTGACGCCCCTAGTGTTTCAAACTACCTTAGTCTAGGTATCCGCTTACCAGCAGGCGTTCTGTAAATGTATTTGCCACCATAGCCTCATAAAATACAAGTTTTATCTTTGAAGTTCATTTCTATGTAGACCCTATAGTCGACTGATTTAATAAGGCGTTGTCTACGACATTGCAACAAATTTTAATGTTATCAGTTTTATTAAACTCCTACACGTCGAATATATGTCGCGATCGTGTGTTCACGCTGCAATAGTTTATAATCGCACTGCAATAGTTTGATTACGGTAACCGAGCAATGTAAGTAGGTGGTACACAGTGCAAGCGAGGCTTGAGCCACAGAGTCAGTATGCCAGTAGGTCGCATTATATAACCACACCGCTTACTTCGTTTTGCGTAAGAACCGTTGTAAGCAATAGCACGGCAACAAGATGATTTATGTGTTCTAACTCCTGTTGTACTTTAGTTGGCAATATGACAATAACGGCAAAGTCATCTATAAATGCCATGCAAATTAACTGGTAATATATATATTTTTTATATAAGAGAAGGCACCCGAGCAAGGGTCACCTGATGGTAAATGATCATCTTAGCTCATGGTCACCTGCAATTTATAAGCTCTTTTCTAGACGTAATTATATAGAAATATAAATTTTCAAATAGTATCCGCTCAGAAATACTGCTGCTGGAAGTTCATTCCACAGTCGTGCGTGGTAAAAAGTTCCGTTAGAATAATAAAATTAAGTTAATGACTGAAAACTAAAATGGTCAATCAAGTGCTTATCAAGTAGGTTGTCTATTATCGTTGGGGTTATTTTCAAAAGGTTTTGTTATTATCAATGCATTTACCTAATAATAACCTTGAAAATAATTATTGTTACTTATTACCTATTTCTTGTGTTATGATCCGTGTAAAACACATACATTCGATAATTAAGAAATGAAGGTGCGTTCGTTCGCATTTGAACCGGCGTTTTAACATACTATATTTTTATTAATATAAAAGTTTAAACATTTATTTGTTAAAGTATGTTATTTACCGTTTAACAACAAGTTTACCACCTAAAACATTAAAATCAGTCAAAAAAACAATTAAAATACAAAAAAAAATATTAAAATAGGTCGACCTGTTACAAAGGAAAACGACCACTAATTTTAATAATTTTATCAACCGTTTATACTGCTCAAAATGAAGACCATAATATATAAGTTAAGAGTTATCACCAAGAAATAAATCCTACTGTCTCCTTAATCCCAAGCCACTCATCACTATCGCATAAGACTGACAGTATTCGTAATCATCTGTCTGCCATCCTGCTCTGCTTCACCTTGTCTCCCTGATATTATTTTGTCATGGAGGTAGATCCGCCTCAAAAAAATCATATTGGTATACAGGATATCTTGGGATACCAAGACTCTCGCTAAGCACAGTTGTGACATTTTCCCTAGCGATTTGAAGAATACATTACGAAAAGATTCTCTCATTATTCTTATGATATAATTAAATATTTACGAAATCCTATCTGCCATATATAATCACTCCCCTAGAGGAAATTGAGTTTCCAAAAATATCATCTTCATCAATTCTGTTCTGCATGGCGTACTACTATATCAAATACATGCATGGCTATTCTTCATCATCTTCCCGTGCTTAGTCGTGTCCGTTTAGACCAGTTGTGCGTAAGACTTATCATTGGGTTCACAGGAGGCCTAAAATTTTTTATTATAAAAGGTTATTTAAAAAGGAACACTCCTGTATCCAATAGCAGGAATCTAATAATTTAGCACCCCTCATACTCCTTCTGTACCACCACATTTGTCTTAACAACAATTGACACTATATACTTAAATACAAAAAAAAGAACACAACGTTAATTTTATACCACGTGGTAACAATAAATGAAATCAAGGTTGTCGTAAGTCATAAAAGTTCGGGAACCGCTCAGACCGTGATCTAGGATTTAACGAGTCTGGTAATTACATTAAAGACACTCCTGATCTGACATTCTTTAACCTTAGATAAGGGTACCAGACACTCTGGATCTTGGTTATACATCCATAGGGTTTGCACGTTTAATCATAATGTTTTTTCTTACCATCGAGTTAGTGATAAAAATACGTACATAGAGTTGAAAAATGCCAACGTTTGAACCAGGACCTCTCAAATATGAAGCGGGTATCCTTACCATTGGCCTCTTTATGGCTATTCTTACACAATCATTTTTACACATTATGTTATACATATGTTTATATGTATGTAATATACTTACTCAGGGTTTTATTTTAGTTCCATGTAGTTTCATACCGTATGCATCATTTATGTTTCCACAGAATCTAATTAGTAAAATTATTAATTGTACAATAAACGAGGAGAGTTTAATGTATTCTGTAGAATTTGTATAAAATGTAAAAAAAATCACAGATTTCGGGCCTCACACGACTATCGAGCACATTGGAAATGAATCTACGGAATTTGACTTTAGACTATTTTCCGGGCACTACAGGGACTTCAGGGAAAACCCTTAATCCAAAGGTTTTTCTCAAATTTTTGATATCATTCTTCGTATATAAAATATCGAGCGCAAAAGTCAAAAATTCAGAAAAAAAAATTTTTTTTTCGCTATTTCGCCCATGCTCAACGATTTTCGTTTTTGACTTTCTCAAATAATTATTTTTGACCTTACAGCTGTCGTGAATACACGTCTTTTGAGCATTTTTAACCGACTTCAAAAAAAAGGAGGAGGTTCTCAATTCAACTGTATTTTTTGAATATTATATCTTCACAACTCTCCGGGATATATCCCGGGACATATCCAATCCCCTTATATGGAGATCGCACTTTTTCGTGAAATCGGAGCCTACACTGGAGCGAACGAAAAGACATTTCCAATGTCAATTAAATTCCCCATATTTTGCGAAGTACTTGGGCCGTCTGGCGCGAAGATAAAAGGCGCTTTTTAGGATTGAGCATTCTGCGAATGTCGTTGGTGTCAGACTGTCAACCAGGTCGCACTCCGATCTATTAAGGAGACACGACGGAGTTCTCCTTATCGTAGGTCAGTAACAACGTCGTGCCATTGTACTCAGTACTACATTGTGCTCTAAAACAATAACGACACATTTAATATTATAGCAAATGTGTATTGCTTCTGATCAAGTATTTTCTAAGTGTTCTGAGGCACGTGCATATAAACTGTTCTAGATATAAAAAGTTATTGTATCGATTGGCATTTGTTAGATTAACTTTCAAACCTATTTAATTTTACCTTCAATTGTATCTAATCAATAGGGTAGATATTCTAAATAAGATTTCTAAGAAAGTCGGCTATTCGAGGTGGGTCACTTATTTTATTAAATAACTTGTTGTAATGTAAAGAACGTAAAGATAAAGTCGCACTGTTAATTGAACGAACTATTGAACTATCATGCGCAGAACTCGAGCCGTCTATTATTGTTTGTGCTTATAGACACATTTTTGAATCCACTATGGAAGAGGTATTAACATAAGTAATTTTAATAAAAATATTAAAATTACTTATGTTAATAGGACTTTAATATTAATATTTTAGATGTATGTCAGAATACGGTAATGTTTTGAAATCTTTTTAAAAAGTTAATTTACATCACTTGTTCTCACAGGCTACTAGAATTACACCTACGTCAGCTACCTGTATAGACAATATTTTTAGTAATTGTAATGTACTTACATTAATTTTGTAAATACTGACCAGTAGTGGACAAATTGTAACGTTCGAATACCGTCATGCCACTTTTACTTGCAGGCCAATTACAGCCCATCGTGTGGACAGATTTAAGGAAAATGTGGGTAATAAAATTTCATTAACCTTTTCCACGCCACGGTCTTCTATAGAAGACAAAAGTTTTCGTGCCCTCCACGCCACGTCTTTAACCTTTGAACCGCCGAAGTGCTGATCAGCACTTACACCTATAACCGCCTAAGAGCTGATCAGCTCTCTTGTTACCTGTGTTCAGTTTTTTGCAATTTTTCCAATTAAATTCAATGCAATAGAGTCTAAATTCTTCTATTTCTTATACCCTGATAAACAAACTATTCACTCACTGAATGAATCCCTTCGTACGACCAATGCAACCATTACTAATTTAACGTTGGATCTGAACTAGAGGCAAAATGGCGAGTTTTTGGAAGTGCAAGTGTGATTTTCAGATGAATTTATTTATGTGATTACTTGCTGGAAACATTGTATTTTTTTAAAAGTAGATTACTTTGTTATTGTTATATAAAAGGAAAATAAATAAAACGGACATTTTAATAAAATTATGTAATAAAATCGCTTTCTTTCCTACCGTGGGTGCAAAAATTTAGTGTTGTCTTTTTTGCCTGTAAAATTAAAAAGGTTTGAAGTGCATTCAATAATGAATTATAATACAATAAGGTACATTAACTATCTATAATTCAAATAAAATCGTTAGCTGCATGTCGTCCGAGGGATTTATTGAAGTTATTCAATAAATTGCAAGCCTAGTGCCTAGCGCGCGCTACGGTCGCGCCATTGAGCGGCAGACGAGGGGGTACAAAGACTCGGGTATCAAAGCGGCTGAAAGGTTAATAGAAGACAAGAATCTAATCACAACATTTTCTAATTAAAATACATAAACAAATGCTTTGTTTTTTTATGCGTACTTTTAAGATTGCCTAAAACCCTAAACTTACATTTATATTTTAATAGGAGCCTTTGTTTATTTTTAAAACAGCAAAATTACAATATCCAAAATCTTTTTACTGTCCCAGGCGCTATAGTCTTTATAGGAAGACACCTAGTGATGTGGTTACATTATAAATTTCTAAGGATTCATAAACACAAAACATTCATCAAAACACTTAATTCTAATCGAAATGTTGAGTTTGAAAGACAGTGTAGTTTTATATTTTTTTTATGAAATTATATGTTTCCACTACACTTTAAATACACACAAAGTACCTATGTAGGTAACTTTGGTTAGTATTGATATCGATATTGAAAGATCACGTCTCTGCGAGACGAATAGATATCGGTGCTTTGTGCGCCATAGACATCAATAGAAGACAACCTGTGACGTCATAGACGTAAGCGCGTCAAGGTCAGCGTGAGATAATGAAGACCTGTGAGGTTGTTTGTTATTGTTTTTGTGCGTAATTGTAGCAGATATAACATGGATGAAAATGACGATTGGATTAATAAGACCAAATTGTTATTTGAGCCGTAAAAGCAACAAAAACAGGGTATCGCTATATTATATATATATTCGCTACTTTATCAATCAGTATTCGTTACTATAGTATGCCAATAAATAGATTTTTATGATAGGAACCTTTAGTTCATGTTTAAAAATGTGAGTAACTATATACGTTAGAAAAAAAACAGCTGTTTCATAATAAACTTCTAAAATGTTTGGAACAGCAGTTTTTTTTCAAACGACTTCAGAGTTCGGCCTTCTACAAAAAGTTGTTTGAAATTACGAGTACCTACTCTTAATTATTTAAATTTGTGCAGTGATAAAAAAAATCATCTATATTCGTAAGTAACGACTCGTTACTTTTATATAGATCGAGTAATCGTTAGTAGATAACAAATACATACTGCTTTTACAGCTTTAGATGTTATCATTCAGTTATAAACTGTTATGCAAAAATTTAATAATTTTTATTCTAGGTACTTTATTAGGAAATGAAAAAAATACTAGTCGATTAATTAAAGAACGTGATTATGATGGTAACAAGTAGAATTTAGTTAGTAAGGTTAAACAAATTTGTGATACGAATAAATAGTACTAGATCATAACCATTTACTACGTCATGAACAATGACGGTTTGTTGGCATATAAGGTACATTGTAAGGTGAACGCTAAACAGAAATGTGTATTTATGTTTATCATAAAGCAACATGCAAAAGTAAAAAAAAAATTACGACAACACTATGGACATCCCTAGAAAAAATTGAATTTAACGTGCTGCGAGCGCCACGGTCTTGATATGAAGACAACAGGACAGCGTCATAAAACAATAGGGATGTATCTAATATATTATGAGTAAACTAAGTTAGTAACGTATCTCTTTAGTTATTATTTAGTGTTTTTTTTCTTTTTCACAGTACTGCAAATCTCAACTTATAATAAATCTGTAGAGAGGTCAATTCTGTACATGAAATAAATTTTCAAAATAACTATCAGGGGGTGATTAGTGATCGATACTGATGCCAAAAATGTAATCATTAAAATTTTTGTCTGTCTGTCTGTCTGTCTGTCTGTATGTTCCTTATAGAATCAAAAACTACCCGACGGATTTTAACGAAACTTGGTACAATTATTCTTCATACTCCTGGGCAGGTTATAGTATACTTTTCATCACGCTAGAATCAATAGGAGCAGAGTAGTGAAGGGAAATGTTGGGAAAACGGGAGAAGTTACTCCATTTTTTAAGCATCCGTCGCGTGTGCAGCCTTTATGGTTAAAGTTACATAGAAATCATGTATGACGGAAATAGTCTTTATAATATTAATCATAAACGCGGAGGACACCGCTGGCACAGCTAGTCTTAAATAAAACAAGATAACGAAATACGTAGTGATTTTTATTTATCCGGAAAATGTGTTGAAACAGTGTCAATAACAATTATCGATATTTCAATCACTCCCATCACTACTTTTTACTATAGAATCGTTATACATTTATAGCGTGGCGCTGGAAGACAACGCTTTTGAAATAGGTTGGCGCCGAAAAGGTTAATACGATACGATGAAACATAGCAAAGTTATTCTATTATTTAAAACAGGTGATAAAAGTGACCCGTCTAACTATAGACCTATATCTATATTACCAGACTTAAGAAAGATTTAAAAAAAATATATACTTACTCAGTTACTATCTTACTTTTCTGTAAATAACTTATTACATAGGAAACAGCTTGGATTCACCAGGGGTAAATCGACCACTGATGCAGGAGTAACGCTTGTAAAACATATTATTGAGGCGTGGGAGGGCAAGCAGGATGCTGTAGAATTTATAAAATCATACCTAAATGACAGACTTCAAGTAATAAATGTAAACGGAAATAATTCCCCTGGCACCCCTTTAGCTATGGGAGTGCCCCAGGGATCAATATTGGGGCCCCCTTCTCTTCCTGTACTATTTAAATGACCTACCCTACTATACGAAGGACTTATGTGATAGGTACAGTATTATTTGCTGATGATACTTATTTTTAAAATCGATAGAAAGAAAGACAAGTTTGATGATGTAAATAATGCTGTCTCACAGATACTATATTGGTTCACAACCAATAATTTATTACTTAATGTTAAGAAAACCAAATGTATTAAATTTTCGTTGCTCAATGTAAGGCAGATTGACACTAATATTATTATGAATAATTAACCTATTAAAGTTGTTAATTCCACCAAGTTCCTTGGAATCGCAATAGATTCTAAACTTCAATAGGCTCTACATATTGCTGCCCTGGCAGGCGGAGTCTTAGTTCAGCTGCATATGCAGTGACTCCGTGGGTTTTTCACTAACTCGACACAAGAGACTGGACACACGCGTGTCTAGTTGGTGAAACTCAAAATTAATATAGCTTATTATTTCTACATCTGGACACGCTAAGATTTTTACGTATGTCCACATAGTAAAACTTAAATTAAATTACCTTTATGTTTTCGCTAACTGGACACACTCAGGTTTTTTGTAAAAAAAGGTACAGTCAGGTTATTAATTGTCTTGTTCATAGCGATTTCATTAAAAATAACCTGCCTTGCCTGAGGTTTCAACCTAAAGGATTTTTTTTGAAATAAAACAAATTTATAACAATCAAATAATTTAATGATTTATTTATATAATACATGCTAATCCTAATATTACAATAGCGTAAAATATTAAAATATGTAAAAATATATAAATCATCACTTCGATTATCACAGAAAAATCAAATAAGGACATTACTACGTCATTGTCAGTCACTGTTGTCGGGAATACAAAGAAGTATAATAAAACCGGTTGTATGTTGATTATAGGCACCAGTGTCAAAAATATATATTTTTTAGGTCGCAAATAGTGATTAATTTTACAATGACCATTACCTGTTTCCAGCATCGGGACATTTAGTGGCCAATGATTTTGTGACACAAAACATTTATATAGGTGACTGTACTTTGTCGTGAATTCGGGGAAAATGCGAATGTGTGTCCAGTTAGTGAAAACATAAAAGTGATTTAACTTAAGTTTCACTATGTGGACACACGTAAAAATCTTAGCGTGTCCAGATGACGAAATAATAAGTTATACTCATTTTCAGTTTCACCAACTAGACACACGTGTGTCCAGTCTCTTGTGTCGAGTTGGTGAAAAACCCAGAAAAATAAGGAGTCTAACTGATATAGAAACGTGAGCGTCAGAATGGCGGGTGTACTTCTCAGATTAGCCTAAACATGTTGCCGATATTTGGTACTTTCTGTGTACTTTTACGTACCTCTTCTGAAAATCTGTGTACGGATCGTAAAAAAATCATCTTTCCTAATATCACGTAAGTCTGGGGTGACTGGGATCTTGGACTATTATAATCTTTTCTATGTAGTGGGATATTTTTTCTATTCATCATAATAGTTATTGTTGCTATTCGCTTTGATAATTATCCTAGATTGAACGTAAAACAAAGTGATTACATACTCAGATTGGATCATGATTCCAAATTAATTAAGACAAAATGACCTTAATAGGCCAAGACTAAAATGTTATTCTTGGAAGCAAAATACTTTTCATAGCTTTTAATGTATATGTAAATTCTTCTATCTTCACCGTACCTTACTTTTATTATCTTTTTTGTTCCATTTAAGTGGTTTAGTTGTCGTTAGGCGACCACTGAAAACCAGGTCGTGGTGTCAGCTATTAGCACTATGACAGGATGCTATTTGGAAGTCATATTAGCACACCATAGATTTAATTAATTTCTTTTTTTTTCACTTTGTCTGTAACTTCTTATTATGTGCTAAATAAATATTTTTCCTTTCTTGCTTTCAAATTTCAGAAGGTTCTATTTCCACCCACTAGCGAACTAGTTGTATAAATTAGTACCTACCTAGTTAGATTTTGGAAATGTATGTTTATGTTCTAGGGTACATAAACATGGATTTCCAAACTAGGGATTTGCACTATGGTCTCTCGTATATGATGTACCGTCCTTATCCCTGGGTGTTACCAAAGGCATGTTCCGCGGTCCCGTTAACTTATTCAGCACCTGCCCGCAACCATGCCTGCTTACATCTTGGAAGCAATCTAAAGAAGAATATCTTCTTGGATATTGGCCTACGGGAATAGGGCCTATCCTGTTATTACGTGTTTTTCAGTCCGGGATCCCTCGGGATTTGGGGACTGTGAATTATTAATATCCTTAATAGATTCCTTGAAATCTATTTTCAAAAATCTTTTTTTTTTTCGAATGTACTCGTAATTATACTCCTGAGATTGGAGTCAAGATATAATAATGCACTTCCAAAGAAATTGAGGATGATCTTTAAATTTTAGGACCGAATTCAACGTGTTTTTTTGTTTTCTAAACGTATTTAGTTAATAACGCCTTACTTTTCTTATTGTGAATATTGTATAGTGCTCTGGACGTCAAGGTTACTTTACGCATCGAATGTCTCTGTTTAACCATTATAATATATGTATATCCATAATTTTTTTATTAGTAATAAAAATGTAAAAAGTGAAAAAAGTGTTTACCTACAGCTTAAACAATGTATTAAAAAAAAAGAAATATACGCGACGAATTGATAACCTTTTCTGTTTTTTTTTCGTCAGTTAAAAAGTCTTTACAATAATGAATTTATAATAAATTATGTTAATGGTTTCTTTTTTTTAATATCAATGTTATGCGAGATCCCGCAGGATTGGTAATTTTTAGTCCCGCAGATACTGGAATAGAAGGCCTGCGGAATTGGAAGCTCTATACGAAAATGCACTTTCGGGATTCATGTTTTCACTTCAAATATATGTATAACCATTTATTTGAGAACCAAATTCCAGCGAATTCCGTTCCGTAAGTAGTTTTCGTATGACACGTCCTCACAAATTCCAGTTTGTACCTTTAAAAATAAAAATTAATCGTCGGAATGTATGTACACGCGCAATAGACCGACTGCACCAAATCGAAAAATGTATATCGGGAAGTCTGTAATAATTACCTAATGTTTGTATGCAGGTAGATAGTTTATAGGTTAAAGACCTAAGAACGGCATTAAAACTCTTACGGTTACGGGATCAACGGGATACAATTTTACTATGTACCCGGACGTAATAGATAAAAATTAATCTCAGGAACGCGTACGCGTATAACTTGAGAACGACTGCACCCCCGTTGGATAATATTTTTTTTGTTGTGTTCGACATTGTCTGTCAGGTAAAGGTTTGTACAAAGAAAATATCTGGGAAAAGAGTAAAAATCCGGGTATGTAATCTTTTCAACTTTTTTTTTATGTTAAACCCCAACTTTACGGTTCTGCATAAAGCGTAATTGTAAGCGTAAAAACGCTGACATCGATCAAACGTACGATTTAGCTTGTAACTCTAGAATTTAAATAACAATAATATCTTGTTTTCAGTTCTATTTAGGTTACACGAGGAGAGGTATATAATATCAGAACTATCGGAATTTGCTGAATAGCATAACAACGGTTATGCTATTCAGCATTATACTTGTATCCACTGTTGGACCTTGATTTAAATAATTTTAATAAAGTTATCGTATGTACACTTCTCTATCTTAAACTAACGTCAACTTGTGTAATTACTGGCTATGATGTGAATTGATTTTTGATTTTTGATCTCAGAAAACAAGAGAGGGATTAATAAATAAATACAATAAGGGGGCCGTTTTTACGGTATCTTTTGACCAAATATGAATAATAGGGTAACCAAAACTGTAAAATTTATTTCGCCAAATTGTATTACTTCATGTAGACCTAGAATCTTGAAATTTTACAATAAGCCCTTCGCATAGCCCAAGTCACAAATGCAAACTACGAAAACCGAAATTTTGTGTTTACAGTACTATAAAAATATAGATTATGTGCAATTATATACAGCCTAGTCAGTCTTGCTTGAATCGCGCTCACGTAGTATGACAAAGATACAGGAGCTCAAGTGAAGCTGGTCATTCCACAGGACTGTACATAATGTTCAGTACTTTCGTTCCCGTTCAGGGCATCCTCGCTGCGCTTACTCACTCGTATTTGCCTGGATTTTCGTATTGAATTTTAAATAAATAAACGAAACAGGGTCAAGGACCTAGCTAACAAAATACTTACCAGGGTTACTTTGGAGGTTTTTTTTTACCTGTGTTAAAAATGTACAAAAAGTAAAGTATGAATCTTGTAAAGTTTTTCCTACAAAGAAAAATGTTGTGATTGCTTGTGGGTAAGTTTCAGGACACAGTAGTCTCTGGAACAGATGCTACACAACAGCTGAATTTTACACAATCCGAGCCGCGGGGAGATGCTTTATACTATAATAAAATATAAGATAAATGTCATATGTGGACACGTCAGTCGCTTTTCACTCGTATTAAGATGATAGGTCTGAAGATCAATTAGGTATATCTGAAAAAAAGGCATAGTACAGTTTAAGGAATTAATCACTTCTATGGCCACATTATACTTGTACTACTGAGTTCTGATAGGCCTGTCGCTATAGTTTGAGGCAACTGCTCAATTACGTACAACGTAAACAGAAATCATCTAAATGAAACACACAGACTCAACATTTTTGTTAAGTAAATATTTGTCTTTAACAGGTAGACCGTTTTGAACTGATGCCTTGGAGGTCGTCCCCGCCGCCAGACGAGGTCAGGACAGGGAACGCACTCACACACGTAAGTATAAGTTATACCTATATATCAGACAATATCACATTCATTGATATGATTCCAAAGTAAGTAAATTCAAGCACTTGTACTATGAAAATTAGATACTATGAAGGTATTTAACACACCCCGTTCCGAGATAAATATGTGTTTTATCTTCTGTATATATAAAAGGCATCTGTTATTGACTGACTGATCTATCAACACACTTAAGGGCCTGCGCTGGAATTTCGCACGCAGATAGTTATGACGTAGGCATTTGCTAATAAAGGATTTTTCATAATACACACCTTATGGGGGTAAAACGGGGTTTCTAAGTTTGTATGAAGAAACATGATTAGATAGACTTTTTTATTAGAAACTTTACAGAAGTAATGTAAATAAATAAGTAGATACGTAACGCTTTTTTAAAATGCAACCCCTAAAGACGTGAATTAAGAAACATAGGGTGCCATATCTATTTTTTAAGCATTCAATTGTCGGTGAGCGTCAGAATGGCGGGTGTACCTTTTAGATTAGCCTAAACATATTGCCGTTATTTGGTACCTTCTGTGTACTTTTACGTACCTACCTCTTCTGAAAATCTGTGTACCTACGTCCATACAAAGATATTTTGAATATTAGGTACACCCGCCATCCTGGCGTCAGAACCGCGGGTGTACTGTAAACCCATATATGTAAATTAATAACTGTTTAAGTAGATTTGGTACCTCTTGTGTACCTGCAGAAACAAGCTTTAAACAAATAAAATACGGTATACTTTCTGAGAAAATAAAAAGAAATCTCTTACATCGTTACTATTTAATTAATTAAAACAATCTTCGGTAATTGAACGCAGAACCTCTATTATTAGACATAATATTAATATGCCCATACCGGGATTCGAACCCAGAACCACCACATTAAAAGTATATGTACATATATAAAATAATTAAAGAAGATTTTTTTTGTTAAAAGTAAGGGTATGACATCTATAGTTAAATTTTATAATTATAGCTTACATAATCAAAATACCAATACCTACACATAGGTGCGCCACTATTATTGACCTGTTACGACATACTAGGCAAGGGATACAATTGGTATTTTTTTTAACCTCATACCAACACGGGACAGGTATAGATTGTAAAAATTCATTAATTGTCACAAGTGCTGAATTGTCGTCAGGTTCTGTGAAAAACTGAATAGGTTTTCGGTGAGTTATGGAAGTCCGACCGGCAATTTGCTCGCGTACCGACCGTAAAACCAACCCAATGCACTTCGAGGTTATTTGTAAAGTGAAGTAATTCTTGTTTACCAATTAATTGTACGACTTCTTTTATAAAAAATGACGCATTTTTTTATTTGTTTCTTTTTGGACTGTGATAGCTTAATTACAAACACGCCTCATCCAAGTCCCGTTAAATACCGAGTAGTTTTTTTTTATGTATGTACAGATTGTACTAAGTCGGCGGAGAGGGATATTAATATCGTTAGAAAACCATATTCAAGTAACTTTGGTTGTGTAACTATGATCCGATTTGTCGGATTTGCTAGTTCATAAAGTACAGATGTAAGATCATCCTTCAAGCAAACAAATATAGCGCTAGTAAAATAATTATGATGATCTTTTTCTATACATACACATTAATTAATTTGTAGACATTAAAAACAAACATTTTAATGTGTGCTTATTTAATTGAACACTTTTCGATAACAAAAAAAATACTTTCGGTTTTTTTTATGTCTTCTTTGTTGCCCGGTTCATTTTTTTGTTCGTTTTGGTTAATCTCCGAATCGGCAGAACTGATTTTGATGAAATTATGAATGGGCGGTAGCTGGTTTCTACAAGGAGTACCTTAGTCTACTTATAGGTATTTCGGAAAAAGTTGCGCGCAAAAAGATTTCTTATTGCTAAATTCCACGCGGACGAACTCGCAGGAATCTGGTAATTCTTTATAACACTAGGAGGCCTTGATTTTAAATTTAAATATATAAATAATGGAATATATTTATAATAGACTTGTCGATGTTATATGTATTCATTGAAATGACTTTGATTACTCGGAACACGAGTCCTTCGTTTTCTATCACCGAACTACCTACAATAATTTTAATTGACATAAATATTAAATCAGTCATATCACGCGGCTCTTCATTTTAGACCGATAGTTGACTGTTGAGTAATTAGATTGATTACTCATTGTTCCAAAACTTATGACTTGAGTGCCAATATAGACAGTCGTATATTTAACCCACTGCTATTGGTAAGAGTTATGCCATATTACTTAATTAGTTAACAACCAATAAGTCTATGGACGATTTTGAAACAGTCCATATAGATATTTTCTGCCTAGTAATAAAATTGCAGTTCAATAAATTATAAAATGAATGATTTTAAAATGTAGTCGCCCGTTACGAAATATGTATACCTATCGCTCTAAAAAAACGAATAACGTTTGCAAATGTCTTATTATCAATCATAACTATCTCATAAAATGGTCTGAGACCTTAAAAATATTCTGGCTATGACATCGCGGTATACAAGATGAAGAGTTTGTTTGTTTGTTTGAACGCGCTAATCTCAGTAACTACTGGTGGTTAGCAATAAACGTTAATAGACACCGAAAATGGTGTTTTTGAATAACTACGTGTCCTCATCATCTGCGTAGCGCTACGCCCGAAGTGTGAACCTGCACACCTCGCATATGAGGCGCGTGCAGTTACTACTAAGCCACCACTCTCTGTTTCACTTATTTGTGCTTATGAGAAATAATACTAACAGGATTAAATGACTTTGTGAACTTGTGCCAAACGATACGCACACGCCATACAGTTTTGAGTAGATTTATGTTAATTTGAGGCTTTGTAAATATTTTTTGTCAAAATATAACATGGCATAAAATCTATTGCAATCGATTCTAATAACGATGCTGTACAGTTGTCAGGTTTCGTAAATATATATTAAAATATAAGGTTGTAGGGTTTTTGTGGTGCCATGCTGATTGATTATGTATTTACTCAACAGCTCTGCTCTTGAAAGCACCCGCCATTTTTATGTCATTACGTTACGGTTTGATTACGCTATCTATTAGAACATAGGTCTTTGCACTCTGATCATGAGTTGTGCTAACAGGGTTCAATAGCCTTGCCTTTATCATCATCAACATACCCACATAACAACATTATTAAAGTAGGTATAAGGTTTTCCACAAATATAATCTAATAGCATAACCTCACGCGCATAATCCCCGAAGGGGTAGGCAGAGTCAAAGGGGCAGTAGGCCCCTTTAACCACATTCAGCCCAAAACAAAACTGCGCTGGGTTAGATAAATATACAGTATACAGTAATGTATACAGGTTATTAAACTTAGTTTTATTGAGTTTTGTTTATCATTTCGTATTAAAATTAATGGCCTTATGAGATAAACAATAAAGAGAGTTAGATTTTGATGTATGTATGTCATTAATTTTTTGCATAGTTCGTACCTACTTGACCTACTTACTTACTCATTTATAACATTGGCATAACATTATGTATGCAAAGTAATAAAAGTAAGAATACCCATGTTTGTAGTTTAAATATGTACTATTAAATCGAGAGATGACTGAAGTTTCACGGAGTAGATGTACTCAGTCTGTGCGGTGTCTGTGTCGGCATAGCGGTGCGGTGGGGCCGGCGCAGTGCAGCACAGCCCGCCGCGGCGCTCGGTCGCGTCACATCGCCGCCTCGGTCGCGTCGCACACGCCTGTCCGCCGCAGTAGTAGCGCGCCGCGCCGCCCGCCGCTTGTCGGCAAACCGCGCCTTTAACCGGTTACCGCGTTCACTAGGCCAAGTTCACATTGTATCCACTCTGCTGATATCGCAACCGGCAACTGTTCCCCAACAGTAAATACGCCGTCCTTTCTACATTTTATCCGCTAAATTATTCAGGTAAGTCAAATATATGCAGTTGCGAATATCTTGTGAGCGTTTTAAACGCTCTTTGTGCTGCGAAACGGTCAAACGTAACGTAACATTTTTAAATGTCCTTTATTACTACAACAGTAATATGTATACAGTAATTGTATATTATTAGTGGCTTAAAAACAATATTCTTGTCTAGGACAATGACTACGACTGTGTACGATACGTTTTTCGCATCGATTGGGACATGTCTGGCATGAAAGAGATAACTAGACAGTATTTTGATGTGCCGTCTATATCGCTCCTGCTTCGATTCGGCGGGTGCATCGATGCAAATTCCCGGGCCTTAATGAGCGCAGGCACCAACCGCACCCAACAATTGATTTGTCTGGACATTCAGTACCGATAATATTGATATGGCGCGCGCAATACTAATTATTACCTTATGTGTACAGATTAATACATGTGTACGTTGAAGTTTTTCGTAGTGGCACTTACTATGGGATATTGTTATTCAATTGAGATTAAGAAATTTGTACTATGATACAGTTTTTTATAATATATATATATATATATATATATATATATATATATATATAATACATAACATCACGCCCGTAATCCCCGAAGGGGTAGGCAGAGTCAAAGGGGCATGCCCCTTCAACCTCATTTAGCCAAAAATAAAGCCGGGCTGGGTTAGATGGAAAATTGTGAAAAAGCAGTGACAAGCGGCTAACCTGTCACCTACACAATCACACACCAAAAACCCCATATACCATTAGTCGCCTTTTACGACATGCTAGGCAAGAACCACAGTTGGCATATTCTTTTTAAGTCCCAGACCAACATGGGACAGTGGGCTGGGTTGGATGGAAAGCTGTATAAAAGGAGTGACAAGTGGCTAGCTCGTCGCCTACTCAGTCACATACCCAAAAGCCCGTAAACCATTAGTCGCCTTTTACGACATGCTAGGCAAGAGCCACAGTTGGCACATTCTTTTTTTTTGTCCCAGATCATCATGGGCCAAGTCCCAGACCAACATGGGACAGTCCCAGCTTAATAATACAATATATATTTTGTATTAAGTTTTTTTGCTATCCACGACCCAAAGCATTATTTGACAATATTCAAAGTCATGTTATCACATCCGTCATTCTACAACTCAATATACTAAGTTTTAGATTCATGCTCACTGTTTATAGGTATACAGTTTAGGGTGTGGATTGAATTCTATATATTTATAATTATAACATATTTACGTGTATGTGTTATCATAGGTCGTCTATCTTTTGTCTGCAGGCACTTACTCCACGCAACGCGATGCAAAGCTCAAGCCCGCCGCACGCAGCTTCTTCCTGTGTTCTGTCGACTCACATCTTTACGCAGTCTCTACCTATCACGTGTCCTCTATTGCAATATCAACAACCGCTTGAGATGCCGCTTGAACCGCGCAACTTGCCTTGGAGGGCCCACCACAGGATGTATCAGAGAACGCAACATCCGTACCGGCTTTTGAGCCTGAGTGAGCGAATGAATAGGTACAGACCTATTCTGCCTTCCCTGCAGGAGGAGGAGTCGCCGGATCAGATGTCGAATATAGAGGTACAAGAGAGACCCGCGCGAATCGTGAAGCGTCAAACTATCACTTATACCCCATACGAAGACGCCCTTCAAATGGTTGACATACCTGACGAAATGAATCATTCGATTTACGGTGCACCGTTTAATAGGACGCCGAATGACGATTGGATGAGACGGAGGCAAAGCCATTGGCAAGCGGATGAGCCCGAAATTATTATATCATCAGACGTTCAATTGCAGACTGATCACGACGAAACAGGTTTAAATTCGAGCAGTCTATCAGTACAAAATCTCAGGCAGTCTAGTTCTACTGAAATATCCGAGTCGTCGACAAACGACTTTGAAACGGCATCAACTCAAACAGAAATAAGTCTCAGTCTACATAATGAGAACACACCTGATTGGTACGAAGAAGAAGTTGCAAATTATTACGATAATATTGATTTTGTCGAGCCTCCTAACTCATCATATATTGATACTTTAGGAAGTTACAATAAAGAACCCGTTAACAAAGAACAGGATGAATGCAATAAGTTACTTATGATGTTAACTTCGGCGTCAAAGCTACCATTCAAGTTACACCCTCGTTCAATGCCGGTGCTTCCAACTGCTACGTTCAGAGCGCAACAAGTGGCCAACAGCGTGATTCAACATGCTCGCATGAACAAAACTATCGATGGGAAGGCGCTGCTTTGCCTCGACTGTGATCTTTTTCCCGAGCTGCCTTCCACTGGAGACTGTGGCCACACAAGGTGCACCAAGTATGTCGTTTCTACTGTTATTATGACGTGAAATGTTGTCTATTTATATCGTGTCATATTTTTTAATATTTATTTATTTAATTAATATAATATTCTACAGGTGCATTGAGATAAATAGAAAATGTCCTTGCGGAGTTCAGGCGCAGATGTATCCTAATGTCAACACTGTCATTCAGTATTTGATAGGACAAATGCTGTCAAATCACTCGCCTTGGAGGTAACTTTATTTTATTACTAATTCTTGATGCTTCGACGTTTTAAAAGATGTCTAATGATTAAATTTATTGGAATTATTTCTCGGGGATTTTCTCGTTGATTAATTGAATACAAATATTTTGTTCAACAAAAATTTGTTATTGTCACAGGGAGCGCTCAATCCAAGACAGTCATTCTAAGCTGCATGATGACGCGGAACTGACATTGCCGACTAACAAACTAGGTGAGATTTTTGTGTAATTTTCTCTAGAGCCAAGTTATAAAATAAAATATAAATATCAGACTACATCACATACATCGGACTTCGAGGTAAGTAGCTTAAGCACTTGTGTTACGGATATCAGAAGCAACAGTGTTATTACAAATATATACTTGAACTAGCTGACCCGGTGAACTTCGTTCCGCCTAGCAGTCAATGACACATAATCGGGTTAAATAAATTGAGATGTAAGCTATCTTATCTTTCCAGTTGGATCAAACTGCACACGGTGTGCAAATTTGATTAAAATCGGTTAAGTAGTTATGGAGTCCATCGCGGACAAACAACGTGACGCGTAATTTTATATATACTTGAATAATATTGGATATTAACACCCAGATACAGAACAAACACAAGTATTCATCACACGAATGTTTGTCCTGGGTGGGGATCGAACCCACAACTCTTGGCGCATAGGGCGGGGTCATCATTACCGAATGCGCCATCGAGCCGGTCAAAGTCAAAGCATTAATAAAATCACCCATGAAATTGGTGTCATACTGAGTTCAATCCTTTTTTCGACTATTTTGATTATTACTAGATTTTGTTGTCGTAAAATACCTATATTGTGCAAATAGACTGCCTATACGTATATTCAACTGGAATATTATATTGTTTGTCAAAATTAATCAATGGTCATATCCTCAAGAGTAACAGTGTTACGCCATTTAATAATTACGTCACAATGATCTCGTAATCGCGACTTTTGTGCTCTTTAAACTCATTATTATAATGCTAGCGATTTTTTATTGTATCTCTGATGCCATTTGATCTTATATTAACTTTACCTTTTCATTGATGTATGTAGCCATTTAAATAAATAAAAAATATATATAATGTTTACATACTGTGTGACCACAGTGAAGTTAGTTGGTTTATGCTATTTTTATTTGCTTTTATTGTAATGCAAAGCGACTTATACTTTTTCATTCATTGTCGTTATTATCGATGTGCTGTGTGCTTGTAACGAATGTATAAAAATTATTTACACATTTTTACTTTTGACTTGATTTTCATCATATCACCGACGATGACTACACTAGTGCAAAACTCCAAGCACCCGTGATTCATCAATGGATCTCATATATTTTTATTTTTATTTTGCACGTCCAAGTATCTAAATTAATAAATATTAAAAACAGCTCCATATACCACCGGCAAGATGAACACGGTGAAATAGGGCTTGTACAATTTGTATTCGGTTGCTAACTTCAGAAGAAGCCTAATGAATGAAGTAATTATAGTATAAAATAAATACATAACTGCTTGTCGCCAGTCTCGTGGGCGTCAGCGGGTATAATCGCGCATCGACAAGGCTATTATGTAAATCGGCCGTTTGTTTGTTACATTGCGGTTATGTAAGAACATTGTCGGTGCAACGGAGAGCGCTGGGTCGGTCGCAGGTTACGTTACCGCCGCAATATAGGTCGGTGCGCGCGAGTGAAGCGTGCGCCTCAATAAAACGTTCTTGGATATGTCGGAGTAAATAAAACAAATTAGCTGCTTACAAATATCCTAATTATTATTAGCCAAGGAACTTATAAAAAAATCCACGTGGATTCAGCTTGTTATTCACTTAATAGTCCAAGAAATAGACCACACAAGTAGACCTTTAAATACGAATTTTGAGGTAAATACTTGAATTTTTTGAATTTTTATTGTATTTTTTTAAGTTACTTTGAAAGATTTAAAAAAGGAAAGGTAAAAGTTTTTTTTATAATCACCCCCGATAAGGTTTAACAAAAATTATTTCTTTATTTTTTCGCTCGAATTAAAATTATCCGAGATTATAGTAATAGTCCAGTCAGTTTGCCATTTTGACTACTACATACTTAAATCGCAGTCAAATATTAAAGGCACTTTGTAAAACACAAACTTTCTTAATTACTTCGCTCTCATTTTATTTTCGTTTTTCAAGTATGCACAACTACCACGTTTTAGATCTATTAGCATCTTTGTCGGCATGGAAATTTTTCAATCAAATTTCATCCCCTTTGTGGTTGAATTTTCACAAATTTGTTCCAAGTGCTAAGTTGATCTATATAGATAAAAATTACGAAATTTAACCGTAGTGTGTAATTTAAAAGGATTTTAACGGGGTTTGATTTTTCTAATATAACCAAGTACACTTAGTACAGATTTATTAAGTTATGAGTGCCCAGTTCAAATAGTTAAGCCTTAGGCCTAAGCTCGCTCGATGCCGGCGGAGCTCGGAGCGGCGAGTGGGCGGCGCGCCGCTCGGAGTCTGAGTTCATTGAGTCACCTATTTGTGAAAGAGCGGCCGCAACCCGCACAGCCATCGCCTATTTCGCAACCAGTATTCAAGTTGCTCTTTTAATTAGGTTCTGCTCATGATGCGCTCTCTCAAAGTTTTTGCAATTCTTAAACTCCCCTTTGTCAACCGACTTCAAAAAAAAGAGGAGGTTCTCAATTCGACCAATAATACGGTCCTCTTTTTTTTTTGCTGTGTGCTGCTTTAGAGGATTTGAGAGACGTAATCTTTAAGTTACGTTTGAACATTTAATATATTTGTTATGTGTAAGAATGAGGCACTTTTCCACGATATTTTACTAACTAACAAACTAAACTTCACGCCACTTCCCTAGCGGTGTAGGCAGAGAGAACCGAACGCCATATGGCACGATCCTATTTTACTAAATTTTGTTTTTAAAGTCCACTTTAGATTACCAAAAAAAATATTGCTTACGTATTTTTCTTTTGATCAGCAAACTAAAAATGATTAAGATACAACGCGTTAAAGTACCGCGTGGCGTTACTAGGTGCGTAAAATTTTACCGTCCAAGTGTAGTAAAGCACCGCATTTCAGATCTTTGTCATTTTACGAGTATTATATAAAGCAAAAAATACGTATTTAATATTTTTTGATATAATCTAACTTACGGACTATATTTTTTTTAAGTAAAATACCCCATTTGCCTAACAAGTAACTTAAACACATTTTGTTTTTGGCCTAAAGTGTTGGAAGATGCTTGTTGCTTCTTGGATACTGCCTATTACTTCAGGGATTCTGAGGATGATATATATATAATAATATACATATGTATCACCTATTAGACACACTCATACAACTTCCGTACTAACTACTACTTTACTTGCTGCCAAGGTTCTGTGACATAATTTTGTGGATGGCTTCTTTTAGACAAAAGCTACTTACATACACCAAGTACATGTCTAATTGACTTCGAACCTATATTACGCGACATTAAACCAGATTGTGACACATAACCATCTATAACTATAACAATATTCCAGTGGACTAAAACTGCGGTTGCAGTGCTAGTTCATATTTTTCATTTATTAGCTGTTTAAAGGCCTGACACAAATAAATGCGGTACGGGTTGCAGAATTGTTTTAGTTCGTAACAAGCCACAATAGGAGTTTGTCAAACAATAATTGAGGTGCCGTTTAACTTTTGCCCGGTCCGCCAGATCTAGAGCACGCTGTAGGACTTTGCTCGGCTTCCAATAGGCATCCTTATAACGAAACCTAATTATATGCAATGCAAAGTCTTTAATGGAATAAAAATCCAAGCGAATCCTAAATTAAACTTTTACATATAAACTTTGAGTTTCGACGTCCAAGTTAGACTTGGACATATTTTTTATAACATAATGAATATAAAACACTAAGTCAAATTTCAATAAAGTTACACCGTTATGAATAACTAGCTGTGCCAGCGGTGTCACCCGCGTTTATGGTTAATATTATAAAGACTATTTCCGTCATACATGATTTCTATGTAACTTTAACCATTAAGGCTGCACACGCGACGGAAGCTTAAAAAATGGAGTAACTTCTCCCCTTTTTCCAACATTTCCCTTCACTACTCTGCTCCTATTGATTGTAGCGTGATGAAAAGTATACTATAACCCGCCTAGGAGTATGAAGAATAATTGTACCAAGTTTCGTTAAAATCTGTCGAGTAGTTTTTGTTTCTATAAGGAACATACAGACAGACAAAAATTTTACTGATTGCATTTTTGGCATCAGTATCGATCACTAATCACCCCCTGATAGTTATTTTGAAAATATATTTCATTTACAGAATTGACCTCTCTACAGATTTATTATAAGTATAGATATGTTTATGATTAATTCGATATTGTTTTTAAATTTCTGATTACATGTGAATGAGAAGTAAGCACTTGTGTAAATCTAATATTTGTCGCAATAAATATATATTTATTTATATTTGACATGGAGCGAACCCGTTCTCATCGAAGCTTTATTCACTTAATGGACTGTTGTTACGATTAAGAAACAAGAAGGGTTCTTTATTTCAAATAAAAAAATAGTAAAGTAAAAAGTAGCTTTTATTTCCGATTTACAATAAAACATTGGGTAGGTAAGGACCAGTAACGATTAAAAATACAAATTACTTTTAAGCATAATGTCTGGTTCTTAAAATGCTAAACTTTTATGACCTTGATTGCTATTATCTTGGTTTTCATTTAATTACAGTAATTGTGGTACCTGTTATTTGCCTCTTCTGAAAAACACATTCAAAACCAGTTCTTTATTCTTTTTATTCTCGTGTTTTTTTTTTTAAATTTTTATTAGTAATATACAGCGAATTTAAAGTAAATAAAATCCTGTAAACAAAGCCGGCTTGCTTAAGGGTCAGTGTAATATTTTAACAGAACATGTTGTATATAGGGTACTTGGTTGATCATGAAAGGCTTAGGTCGTTGTCAGCCGTCGATAGCGAACTTGAATAATAGTATGACTCAGGCGCGTAAGAGATGAGCGGCTAGCGGGTGCCTATATTATATTGTTCGAAGGTGAAATCACTTCGGAAGTCTCATTCAAAAATATCTACCAAAATAAATGAATATTTAATTTTGATCTGTTATGTAATCAATCAGTGATATCTCTGACATTTTTTAATATAATTATAAATATATTTATTAGAGAAGCAAATAGTTTTAATAGTTACAGATAAATGAAACACTGCAATGTGGGATTTATTTTAATATAATAACGTTGTACGTTACGGTATAATATATATGCTTATAATTTCTTGCTTGATTTTACAAAAAAAAAAAAAAATTCTGCTACATCTAATGATTAAAGATTTATTAATAATTCCCTATTTTGCGCACACAATATCTCAGTTGTTGTTGAATTAGGTATTACGCCATATTGGTAAATTTGCTCCCTCTGACTACCGGTTCTATACTACTTATTATATCTAATATATGGCTTGCATTTTTAGCAGTACAACTAAATTTATTCTAAGCCATTCAATTTATTTTCTTTAACTAATTGAAGTATAGATTTATTGGATGTAATACTGAATAGATTTACTGGATCGGTTCTCGGTGAAGGTTAAGATCATGCTTGAATGGGCTTGACCCGCTCGGCGCTCATCGCCCGTGCCGTTATTATTACATAATGTAACGCAGACTCTGACTTCATTCCGAGTTATGTAACGTTGTATTATGTAGCACCGCGTACAAATGTCAGAGACTCATTTGGATTCTTGTCAATATTCGCCGAATAATAAGTAAATTAGTTGTTATGTACAACCCGTTTTCATTTGATGCATATTGTTTAATTACCAAGTTATTCCGTTTAATATTTGTAAAGGGGGTTTAGTAGTCATTATTGTTTGCTTATTTAAATCCTATATCCTAATCGGTCTTGTGCCAAATTTAAGGGCCTAAGGACTATATTAAGCACTAGCTGTGCCAGCGGTGTCACCCGCGTTTATGGTTAATATTATAAAGACTATTTCCGTCATACATGATTTCTATGTAACTTTAACCATTAAGGTTGCACACGCGACGGTAGCTTAAAAAATGGAGTAACTTCTCCCGTTTTCCCAACATTTTCCTTCACTACTCTGCTCCTATTAATTGTAGCGTGATGAAAAGTATACTATAACCTGCCCAGGAGTATGAAGAATAATTGTACCAAGTTTCGTTAAAATCCGTCGAGTAGTTTTTGTTTCTATAAGGAACATACAGACAGACAGACAAAAATTTTACTGATTGCATTTTTGGAATCAGTATCGATCACTAATCACCCCCTGATAGTTATTTTGAAAATATATTTCATGTACAGAATTGACCTCTCTACAGATTTATTATAAGTATAGATAATAGAGCTGGAAGCTAATATGATTGCATCAGGCAGTAAGATTTCGTAATAATCTTCTTTGGTTTAGTCGCTCACTTACGTTGTTTGTTATTAGTTTTGAGTCTGTATTTATTTATAGTTCATATAAAAAAAAGTTGATACAGTCAATGTTTACAAATTTTCCTTTCGGAAACTTTGGTAAATGCAGACCATAACGAGCATGTTAAAAATGTAAACTATAAACATGTCATAAGCCTTATTATAGTTAAACGAGTATGCCAATTTACTTTTTACATTTTATGAAATGCCGATGTCTCATATCACATAAGCGTGCTACCTAATCAAACATATGAACAATCGCCACTAAGGATGTATTTGTCGATTTCAATTGTACGTCACATAATCGTCACGACTTTGAAAAGTCGTTATTAGTGTCGTTACGTCATCTTTGCCAAGTGGCGACGATAGAGACGCATTTATACGTTGCAGTAATCTCGATGCGTGGCGGTAACGAAGTCAAGGGCGCGCGGTAGGAAAGCGCGGCGCTCGGCGCAACGGCTCAGCATCCGTTTTGCAATTATTACTACAAAACAATGCAATGTTTCGGTCGCGCCGCTTTGTTTCCCATGCACAACGGCGAAACAATTTCCCTGCACTCGAATCTCGTTACGACGAATAATAGACTAATTTATCTAAACAACTAGCCATGTGTCTGGTGGCATTTACCGGCATTACCAATTTTGATCCTTATCTTGCATTTTAAAGTTTCATCCTTTATCCTAGAGGCTAAATTGTCGAAATGACTTCTTAGTGCTCGCATATTTTATAATACCTGTATTATATCTGGAGTTCAGATTCACCGGTCTTATTTACATGTATTAGAAATGAAAGAAGGAAAGCAATTTCCAAATATACATATGTAAGTATAAAATAACAAATATAGTGACATAAACCGGCGTTTGGTTATATGTACATTCGTTGCCAACCCTTTTTTGTGATATAACTCTTTTATAACTTTACCTTATCACAAATAGAACTCCAACTGTGATTAAACAATAACTGTGTTTCAATTTAAGGCAAATGCTTACTTTGTTGTCGGCAAAGCAGATGCAATTAAAATTGGCGTAATTTTTCGCTTTGTTGCTTGCGCTCTTATCTCGAAATAAGGTTTTACATTAATAAATTCAAGTATATACAAGAAGTAATTAAAACCACTCTCCAAATTTTAATATGGCATTTGTTAGGAATAGTAACGATATACATAGTTTTTTTTTATGTCACCTAGTACAAAAATATTAGATTGTGTCATCACAAAGTTATCTTTTAGAAACCTACGTTTGTAGATACTGCTTCGCTTACTTGCTTATCTACTCTTTATTTTTCATAAATTAGTTATGTATTAACGATAACTTAGGCCTGGAAAATTTTGGAGAGTGGTATTAAATGCATCTTGTATATACCATAAGAACATAACATAACATCACGCCCATAATCTCCGAAGGTCTCTCTCTCTTTAACCACATTAAGCCAAAAACAAAACTGGGCTGGGTTAGATGGAAAATTGTGAAAAAGTAGTGGACAAGTGGCGTTTGCATAATTGATAACTTGATTATAACGTCATGCGATCAAAGAATGGTGATGTTAGAAAAGGACACCCATTTGTTGCTCAGTCGATTTGACTCCCTCACAAATTTCTGAGTGTTTATCCCAAGCTGGGTAGAGCAAGCTCATACCAGTTTCGATCGCATGGGAATATCATAGAGCCTATTGCCCAATAGATTTTTCAACGGACAAAGCTGTGGGGCGCCTACGACGGCCGCGCCGGACCAGGAGGGTAGCTTTCGGTCTGCGCCCCAGCGGGCCGGACGCCAACGCACGGATACCGATGCCACCACAGGTAACCCTTCATTTATTTATCAACATATCGATATCTGAAGTGCCATCTGACGGCACTAGCCAGCGTTTTGCGTATTTGTCCAATGTCTTGTTTTCCTGGTCTGGTAAAATTTTGCGTGAAGACTGCAATTTTAGTTAGATTTCTAAAAAGTAGAATTTCCTAAAAAAAACAAAGTATCACATTTCAAATTAAAATTATTCTGCACCAAAAATAAATATATAGAATATCAATTTCTATAGAATGCGACGAAAAAGTCTTAAGCGGCTTCAAGTGACTTCTAATTTTAAGGTTACATACGTGACATTTACAATGGATCAGGAACATTTAATTCGTATTATTTGTAAGAAAAAACCGGCCAAGAGCGAGTCGAACTCGCGCACGAAGCATTCCGTACTATTATCTTTACAACATTAGATACTAAACAACTAAATATTCTGAGAATATCTAAGTCCTATGTTGGTCTGGGACTTAAAAACAATGCGCCAACTGTGTTTCTTGCCTAGCATGTCGTAAACCACTTGACTCAGATTTATATCGTGCAGCTCATGCATATTAGTCATCATTATATCATCACGCGCCCACTTGGCAGTTTTATAAACTAACATTATAGGCTATGGAATCAAATGTTATTATGTTTACAATCTTCCAACAAAATCATTAAAAACAAGGTCACTTTTTGTACATTAACTCAAATCTTAACAGTTATAGAAATATTTTAGGCACTAAAATTTTTATAGAATGTCTATTATTTAATATTTAAAATACTTGTAAAAACGCCAGACGTATACAGTTTTCGGTTTAATATATAGTATATACTATATAAATATATACCGCTATAACAACAAATACTAAAAACAAAATAAAATAAATATATAAGTGGGGTTACCATACAACAAACGTGATTTCTTTGCAATTTTTTGCTCGATATTAATATCGCCAACAGATAGACGCTTAAAATATTTACAGAATATTAAGTTGTTTAGTGTCTTATGTTATAAAAATATATTGGTACGGAACGCTTTGTGCGCAAGTCCAACTTATAAGGTATTTTTTAATATTAATTAAAAAACATGCTATAAAAATTTTTAAGTGCCTAAGTATATTTTTTTAGTATTTATTTTTGCAAATATCAAATACTGCGCTGTAGAAAAATAAGCGCAAGCGCTGTACCAGAATCAGGGTTCCCGATTCGCACATTAACATAATTTTATATACATATGTGATATTTTAACTAGGCTAAAATAGATACTATAAATTCGTCATCAGCTCTTCGGCTACTTGTGGAGCAATTATATAAGTCTTAAGACAGTAGGAATAAGGTATACATTTATATGGCAATACTGACAAGCAATTATGTGTTGACACGCAGAATTGATGCCTTGCCCACTAAGCACTATATGCCAACAAATTATTTCGTAGTTAATATCTTGAATTAGTTAAACTCTCATGTATAAGCAAACTCGGTAATATTTAGTTTCAAATTGTTTTGTAATCTTCAAGGATTTTTGTGTACCTCAATTAATATTTAAATTGTAATGTCGTTGTCATAACATTCTATCTTATTACGTTTTCACGTTTTCATATCCGTTGAGAGTGTATGCTAATACAAATGTGACTGGTTAAAATACCACAAACATTAGCAAAATGGAACAGTTTAAGATTTCATAAAATTACTAATTGAATGGTACGCATAAATATACGTGTTTTGAGATTTGTAAGCGTCGGAAGGGACACAGACCAGTGGCAGATTGACCGGCTCGGGTCTTTGGCCTCCCCCATATTTCTTCGATCGAATAATAAATAAGAACTTTAAATATATGAACATATGTGCATAAATACTGCTCGTATCCCTCAAAGGGGCTTCGTTCAGCTTTTCCCGGGCCCCCGGGGGGATGAGTCCGCCGTCCGATATGTTATTGGTTTTGTTCTGTGCGTTCAGGTGCAATTCGAGTACGCGCGGCGGCTTTTGGCCGTGGGCCGGTACCGCGACGCAGCTCCGCACTTCGCCCGCGTAGCGGCCTCATCGGCTCCCCGGGCTAAAATTGCGCGCACTTTACTGGCACAGGTAAGTTCCTATATTATGATCACTAATTTTGTTGCGGAGTCACAACACCTTATATCGTTACTAACTGTTTGTTTGTTGCTCCTTCAGGCCTATACTACTTAACCGACTGCTATGAAATTTGGTACGCCTAATTTAAAGGACATAGGAATTCAGGAAAACATATAGATATAGATGAATCTTAGGCGAAAGCTAGTAATTAATATAACCTATTTTTTATGCCATTCGTAATTAATGTGCCCTCCCATGGTGTCACTGTAGCTACTTATTGGGATGTGAGAGCTTAAATATGTATTTCACTTGGTTGTGTCCCCAAGGGTGCGTCACATTTGTAACGCATGCCTCTGCATCTTGTATGCAACTTGCGCACGACTTTATGCACGATTCGACGCAAGAGCCTATGACTTTGTTACTAGGTTTTGATCCTTTTGTTAAAACCTAGTAACAAACTGATGGGCTAAACATAATTGCGACCTGATTTGCTGCATGTATAAGAACTGCACGCTCAGTTTGCGCCATGTGGGGTTGGCATGACTTTCATGGTCCAATAAAGGTTTATCTAAACAGCTGCAAGACAAACACGCATGCGGCTTGCTAGTTACCCATTTGCCCGATCCGGACGCACCCTTACAATACTCTTAACCCTAACAAAAATTTGGATTCTGACTAAAAATTTACGACCAAACGTAACAAACGTAAAAAAGGTATTATGTAACTTAAACTTAATAGTATGGCATTGCACTGCATTTCATTATGTCTGATTTCAAAACCCTTACAAATGAATAATAATCTCGCCAGTCGGCCGAAAGTATGAACCTCTAAGTATTTAGCTATATGTATAACAACTCATTTACTGAAAGTACTATTGTTTTATGACGTTGTTCAACTTTGTTTAAAAATAGCATTCAACTTTTTGTACCTACGTTAAGAAATTGTGTTACGGCCCTTTTGTTATGTAAAGCAAGTGGCTGTTATACATGTACATACATAACATCACGCCCATGATCCCCGAAGGGGTAAGCAGAGTCAAAGGGGCAGCATTCCTCTTCAACCACGTTCAGCCGAAAATAAAGCTGGGCTGGGAAAATTGTGAAAAAGCAGTGACAAGCGGCTAACCTATCGCCTACACAATCACACACCCAAAACCCGATATACCATTAGTCGCGCTTTTACGACATGCTAGGCAAAAACCACAGTTGGCATATTCTTTTTAAGTCCCAGACCAACATATACCTAACATCTGTATAGTATGCCTAATACTGCTTGGTCCTAAATTTAAATCCACCCCGAGACCTGGTAACACTATTACCGCATCTCGGGACTATTTTAGGGTTAATATTACGCCCACTTATTCCGACCGTGCTATTCCGGACTGGCCACGTCCGGCGGCCACATCGCGTGGGCGCAGGTTCACTTGCCTGATTAAACTTTAACTGTTATTTATTATGTGCTTGCTATGACCTCGCGCAATGTGCTTGTCACTGAAAATGTTCACGACGCTCGGTAAGCATCCTTTTGTCATTACACGTCGTAAATTGCGACATCACAGTATTTAAACCTTGGTTACTTCAAGGACTGTCTAATTGGCACCATCAAGATCAAAGTTTTTCAAATGGTAATCATTACTTTGTGGGTACGTATATGTATAATAAAAGAAACTCCGAGTTACAGCGTCTCTCAACAAGTGTTCTTTGTAGCATACTTAAATGTTGGTTATGGTTACACTTCCAGATCATAATGGTCCTGGTGGAGGGCAGTGACCTGCAGCGGTTGACCCGCGAGCTGTTCCGCTCGGTGCGTCTGCAGGCGGCCGGCAGCTGGCTGAAGGCCGGTGACCTGGAGTGCGTGCTGTGCTACCACACGTACACGCGGCCCGTCACCACGCCCTGCGGACACACCTACTGCCGCACCTGCATCGAGCGCGCCCTCGACTACAGGAAGGCGTGCGCGCTCTGCCTGTGCCCCCTCGATGACTTTGACCTCGCAGCCGTGAGTATCATCACAGTATGATCGGCCATAAGAAAACCGGTATAAATTTGGTAATACCTGCTCATGTTTCTAGCTGACGTGGGTGCGAACTGCTCAATTGCTACTAATGTCCATAGTTTGTTTGATATCATCCGACACCAGACTATACTCAAGACTCTACATATAGTTCAATTGACATGCGTCTATTCTATTTTTGGTTCAAACTGAGGACCAAAATACGGTTTGTTTGTTGATTTCAACCGTAACTTAAAAATAACACAAATAGCTTAATAACAGTATATGTCACTTATCACACACACAGGTGCGTGAGACAACATTCGTGATTGCTGCACTGGAGTCGATCGACGCGTCGCAGCCACCGTTGCCGCCAGACCCCGACGTAATCCCCATCTTCGTTTGCACCGTCGCTTATCCATCGTAAGTACACACTAACCATCTTTGCTGAATAGGTCTGTTTATTGCCGGGGAGAACGAATAACAGGAATGAATAACTATATATGTACTTATAGTCCATAATTTCACGTTAATAGTTGTGCATCCGTATAACAGCCATTCGATTTTTTTTCAATTGGATAAAAGTTCAAGGGCAGTTATGTCTTAAGATAATCGCAGATTATGTATTAAGCGGACGTGATTGGAAGACTCGGAATCATCCAAATAAGGATGTTATGTTTTTGTTTGTGTCTTAGGGGACACTTCTTTGTTTTAACTGATTTCGGAAGATTTTTTGTTTGAAATTTACGCTTATGAAATATCTTTACTAAAATATCCTAACTCGATGACTAAATGCCCGCCATATTGACTAATGATGTGATGTGAATAGTAGTGTCAATCTCTATGAGTAAACTTTCCGATTCCCGTAGTATCCAATTCATGCGTTATTTTTACTAAATTTAAATTAGAATTAATTTAAGAAGAAAATTTACAAATCGTGTTTACATTAATAAATGGAGATGATTAATATTTTTTTACAATATTGTAAGCGTTTAAATTTAAATATGTTTAAAACTGAATGTTTTGATTTGTAGAAAGTACGATGCATGACTGCCTACCCCTTCGGGGATTATAGGCGTGATGTTATCTATGTATGTATTTTTGTACGATGCATGAAAAGGAGTATTGACACCTATCACGGGAATCATCTTACGTGAAACGGACTTTAGTGTCAAACCCTTCATTGTTGCATATTGTAACAATATAGTTCTCCAAACATCTAGATAGGTGTTGTGTCTCGTATACCTAGGCTTGACTGGACTAACTGTCTCGGTGTATTATAAAATATATACTTAGTGGCAACAATAACTTCGTTAGAGCATTACTAAAGTAGCTGTCGTCGTTCTGCAAGTATAAGTCGTCATATAGTCTTCTTAAATAATTACCAATAAGCATTTTAAAGGACATAGGACCCATTCGTTATAAAACAAACACACAACCGCATTAAATCTACTCCTATTTTAAAGTTATATAAAAGCCCATAATATATTGGCCGACTACTACGCAATGAACATTTCAACCAAATGTGCTATTCTATCAGAAACAGTAAACAACAATATACTTAACATTTTATCTAATGTTGTAAAAAGAAAATTAATTATTCTTACACAAATATCCTACATATTTTTACATACAAAGAAAAGTCTCTTTTAACGATATTAGATCTCGACAATTGTTTTGATAAATATAACATGTTGCCAAACATTGATAACAAAGCGTGTTTCACAAACAGAAATAGCACGCCACGGACAGAAACGCAATCGTCTAAAAATAAAGTCATTGGTACACGTGTAATTTAATAACAGACTTTGTAAACATCGAGTGCAATCTTTCAAAATATACTTTAATAAGGCATTTTTAAGAAAAGGGCTTCATTCGTCATTCCGGCCTAGCAACTCAGACTTTTCTATTTTTACAATAACTGTGTATCCTCTTTACCTAGACATTTTGAAACCGGATTTGTACGAATGTTTATACTATTTTAAAATAGCGTGTACTTTAAGCATTTACAAGATTTTATAGTGTGTAGAACATACAACGTTTTTTGCATAAACGCTTCATGAGTAATGTAGGAATCATATATTTCTTATTACTTTACTTTGTGAAGATGATGTTCTATTGGTGAACACCATTGTGGTTAAACGTTTGATAAGGGTATTAGATTGTTTACATGTTATTGATAAATACTAACATTATTAGTCTTTGATAAAAGCTATAGATCTCCATTTTGGTAAACTAATAATGAGCTTAGGTAGCGTATATAAACATAGAGAATGGTTTGTGATCATTACCTATTCGCTCTTTTAGTTCGATACGGAAAGAAAGAAGTCTAAGCACTCTCAATCATTTTGCTTGCAGCTATATTAGGAATGCTCTGTCCATCTTTTAGGTAATCTCTTCATAATTAACTTTAAAAATAATGTTAATAAACTTAAACAAATATTTGATGTTGTGTATTTTTCAACGCACTATTCGGACTACATATTATTAAATATATGAATAAATAAATATCAGACTACATCACATACATTGATCTGACTTAGAAGTATTGAGCACTTGTTTTACGGATATCAGAAACAGCAGTGGTGTTACAAATAATATACTTAAATATTGGATATTTACAGCCAAACACAAAGCAAACACAAGGATTCATCACACGAATGTTTATCCTGGGTGGGGATCGAACCCACAACTCTTGGCGCATAGGGTAGGGTCAGCACCAAATGCGCTATCGAGCCAGTCATCATAAAGCTAAAAAGAACAGACTATAAAGAAATGAAAACTCAAATTCGCAATGATATTTTATTATAAGGTACGTTATGACGTATTACTTTTTTCTATTGAAATATGAATAAGCGCATACGCTTATTCACATTAATAGAAAAAATCATTTTAGTACCAGTGACAACACTAACACTTTTTCATTAATTAATTATACCTACCTATAACTGTTGACTGGCCCGTTGGTCGAGTGGTCAGAGACCCTGGCCACGAAACCAAGGGTCGCGGGTTCGAATCCCGCTAGGGGCAATTATTTCGTGTGATGAACATGGATATTTGTACTCGGGTCATGGATGTTTGTTTATAAACGTATTTAAGTATGTCTATTCGTTCGTTCACCTAGTATCCATAGCACAAGCTTATAAGCTTAGTTTGGGACTAGGGAATTGGTGTGCCAGTCTGAATAATTTATTTATTTATTTATTTCACTACATCGACAAATAATAAAAAAAAAGCATAGCGTGATTTAAGCAATACGCAAAAAGAACATCAAAATACAAAATAAATGAAAACAAATGTCACTTAACACATAAATAAACAAAACGTCCCAATTGGTACATTTTCGAGTCTTCAAATCTTGCTTGCGCTTATGACATATCTGCGTTTTATTTACACGTATCATTGTTCTTACGTCAGGATCCCATGCCCGCTGTTCATCTTCGATCCGCGCTACTGGCTCATGATCCGGCGGGTGCTGGAGTCCGGCTCGCGCAGGTTCGGCATGGTAGCCTACGAGAGAGACCGCAACTACTCCGACTATGGCACGGTGAGCGATCAGTGACAAGAAACACGCATTCAAGAGATATAAACGGCAGTTGGGTTGCACATGCCCAAATTATACACATCGATAGATTTGATAGGCTGATTGCAGATTTAAAAAAATATGTAGTCCGGTCACAGCTTAAAACGAGTTATGATGCGGAGAGCTCTATACTTTGCGCCCGTTATCTCAAAAACGGTGCAATGTATATAAAGATTTTAAACAATAGTTGTAGAGAATTTTATCCTCTATAATATTTGTAATATAGAGTGAGATCCCAGGTGGAGGAGGCCAGGCTTTACTTTTTTTCTCAGAAATGAAATGTGTGGGAAAGGGTAGTATCTGCTATAAATGTACGGTTACTAGCTAGTTTGGTTAGTGGGTCAATTTGCAGGTATTAAGGGCGAAAGTTGGTAAATTGTATTTTTCATTTGACTCAAATTATTTTTGCTGATGTTTATGTATATTGTGTAGAATACTATTTTAAATCAATATTCAACATAGCCAAACACGTTCCGTTAGCAGTAAATTCTACCACATACTTTAATACTTCTGAAAAAATAACGTCAATTCAACAATATCTTAAATTGTATGTATAAAATTAAATTTAAATGACTATATTTGGAATGCTTTCAAGCAGGCCGACTAATTAATTGCATGGGAATAACAACTGCCACACAGTAAAAAAAAAAACTATGACTATAAGCTTGAAACGTGACACAGCTTTACCGAAATTTTATTCATCAAAATAGATTTTTATAAGTAGTTCGTCCCGTAATTTTTATCATGATCCACATTTAGAAAAAAATTAAATCGATGTAAGTTCATTTATAAGCATCCATTATTTTTTTGGGAGCTTTATAGCATCTGTTCGAAGTTACACTGGTGACGAAAAGTGTCTGGCAATAATAAATATTAATGTACAATAGTATTATACACAACATACATGGAAATCTGCAATCAGAATTTAAGTTAAGTGACAAATATCTTATTCTCACTTTCGCACCTGGTACCTACAATGGGCCCACTACCCGAACTTGCTAGTACCCGTACGTTTATAGTAAATAGTGATACTACCCTATACCACACATTTCATTTCTGAGAAAAAGGTAACGTCTGGGTCTGCTCTTAAAAGAAAGAATTTAGTGGAGTCCAGAAGAAATCGCCATATATGTATCTGTATTTACTTAAGTATTTAATTAAAGCGGCACCCAGAATGCAAGATTATACAAAATAAACAAGCGATTAGCACTAATTGATGACATAGTTTTGAATGACGTTTGTTACATATTTATTTAGTTTCCCGCTGACTCAAGTTTTATTTTATAACGTGATATTTTGGTTTTGATTAATGAAACTTTTGTCTAATTTTTCATAATGTATATAAATACAGTATAGCTCTTATTATATAACTCTATTTCAACATGATCACTCTTATAGTAAAAAATTACCCGCTGGCTGTATGTTTCCTTTCAACAGACTATAATTCTAAAAATAATACGTAACGTAGTTGTTTCATCATTGGTAGCCCTATAGTAGCTAACCTCAATGATCACTGTAGTGGTACAGTGACCATTTACGCACAATGACCCACTTATGAGGCTAAGTGCGGAAAACAAATGCCCAACTAACTAACTAACCGGTAGCCCTAATTATATTGATCCATTTCACGGAAAAATCTATTACAAAAGAACAGGTGTTTCCGTTAACTTTATACACAACGTCTGGCGGCCCTGGGATCTTGGACTAATATATGCAAATATGATTGGAGACATAGAAAACGAGAAATCCTCAAAAAAAATCTGGGCCCTTTGACCTTGAATATCTAAAGACGCGGACAGGAGATTTTATGAAACTTTGAAAACAAAAATATGGTCTATACGAGAGACCTTATTTTACCATTCTAAAAGTTGCTTTTTTTTTTCAGTTTTTCCGAGGTTGTCCTAATTCTGAGGTTGCCCCTCTTTTTCGACTTATTTGACTAGACTTATGAATGTAACTGGCATTCGTGCCTAAACATTAATCTTTCATCAATAAGGAATATGAATAGTTGTGGATCCGCACCGTGTTGATTATTCTTGCAATTTTTTGTAATATTTTTCGATGATATGAAATATACTTACATTATTTTTAGGTGTTGGAAGTGTGTGATTGCGTCCACATGGAGGACGGGCGCTCATTCCTGTCCACTGTGGGCGTGTCCCGCTTCAGGGTGATCGAGCGCGACGTGTGGGACGGGTGAGTTAGATCACTGCTCTCGGCTGGTGTGCTGGTTTACTAAAGCCACGGGATCATTGGTTTTGTTGGCCCTACTCCTCTTCCTCCTCCTCCTTCTCACAAAATGTATTCTTCCTTATAAGCATGCTTCCTGCATTTTTAATTCGGACTTACCGCCACTTTTTACAAAATTCTATAGGATTTATTTATTTATTTGGCTTCGTCATATTTACAGGTATTGCACAAAAAAAATCTATCAATCGATTGTTTGTACTTGAGTTCATTGTCAAACATAATACTTAAAACTTTGCTTAGGTAAATACACATATAGACACGATTTTTGGCTATAGATACCATACTGTTAAACCTTTGGACTTTGCAAGCTGATAATCTCACTTATCCCCAGGTGTGATGTGGCCCGCATTCAACCGCTCACTGATATAACCCCCACCGAAGCAGTGATGCTCGTGGACATGCGCTGCCTGAGCTCCCAGATCCTATACAAGGCGCTGGTGTGGCTGAACGGAATGAACAGGACGGTGCGCTCTGAGATCGAGTCGGCGTTCGGCCAGATCCCGCGCTACGACGAGGAGAACGACGGTTGGTGGGACAGCCCCGACGGCCCCGCTTGGCTATGGTGGCTCATCGCCATCTTGCCGCTGCGCTTGGAAATCAAGGTATTACTTACTTACATATCAGTCCCATGTTGGTCTGGGACTTGGAAATAATGTGCTAACTGTGTTCTTTGCCTAGCATGTCGTAAAAGGCGACTAATGGTATATCGGGTTTTGGGTGTGTGATTGTGTAGGCGACAAGCTAGCCACTTGTCACTGTTTTTTGCAATTTTCCATCTAACCCAGCCCAGTTTTCTTATCGGCTGAATTCGGTTATTGGGGTTTGCTGTTCCTTTAACTCTGCCAACCCGATCGCGGATTAAGGGCGTGATGTTGCATATGTATGTCTGTATTGCCCGATTGGGTAGGTATTTGTAAGTGGTTGAAGAAAATCACTGGTCCAAGAAACAGTGATTTTCTTCAACCACTTACAACCAAAAATAAAATAAGTAACAAAGGGTTCGCACTCTATATAATTAAAAACCTAAAACGATTAGTCGCTATATCACTATAGTGTGTATTGCCCCAGCGGAAAAAGTTCGGATTTCATATTGAGTTTACGTTTAGCGACAACGTTGTCCCAGCGGAATCAGTTTTTGATGGATAACTCCACAATGGTTGGACGCACAAATTTTTACTTACCAAGCACAAATCTGCTAAACTCATATAATGAAATTCAAACCTTTTCCGCTGGGGTAATACACACATCACGATATGCTAGTCAAAGCGCAACAGTTGGTACATTTTTTATTTTATACGTCCCAGAAAAACATGAAAAATGTTATTTTTAGTCCTATTGCCGTTTATTGATTTTATTAATTAAACTACTTATTTGATGAAATTGTTATGGAACACTTTAATCTTGTTCCAGGTATTGATCCTCTCCACCAAGAACCTCATGAAACGCATGATGGCTGTCTCCCGCACCCTGGAGGCCATCGACCAGGCCGCCATTACCACCACCGCCACGTCGGAGTGCGAGATCCGCAGCGCGCTGACCAACGCCGAGGAGTGGCTGGAGCGGGGCTCCTGACTACAGGTGCACTTGGCCGACATTGGCAGGATGCCCGATTAAACAAAAGGACCATATAAGTTAAGCTGGGTACACACGCACGAACAAAACGCTTTTTAACGCATCGGCGCATCTGGGCGCGGCTTTAAAGTATTATCTGAACTCTTTTGTGTTGTGCAAACGCTGAATTATTTACTTCCGGTATTTAAATTTGATCCAATCAAACTTTAGACGAACATAGGAACAGTACATTGTCATAGTGATGGTTATATATGTATAAAGTTGACCAATAAAATATTTTTTAGGTCGGGTACATATCTCAAATTCAGGATATCTGATCGCTTTTCAATTATGCAAAACAAAGATGTCGTACTCTGTTAAACATTCATATCTTCTGTAAAATTTGTGGGATGTTTACTGTCTTTACTTAATACATGTTTTGTTTTGCGCTATGCGATGATAAATTATATTGAAAATAAAGGAAGATATTGCAAATTCGCTATATTTAATGAAAACATTAATATAATCAACTAAAATACATTATGTGGCAAACTGGTAGTACGATTTGAATAGTGTGGTATTCATTTAAATTGCATTGACGGTTTGAGCGTAAAGTTTGCCGGGAAATTTTCCGAGAATCATCTGTCCGGATTCAAAATGAATTTTCAACAGATAACCAACACTCTACAGGAAAGAGATAACGTCTTAGTAACAATATTTAACTTTAGTCCGCCTCAGTCGCAGGTGTCCCGGAACCAACCTTGCAAACACTAACGTTCTGTAGTAAGAAATTTAAGCGGGCAATGCTCACAGAATGCTCCCACCAGTTGCGCCCATGTAGAAATTTTTCTGGTATACAACGCGACACGGCTCTCGCCGGGCCTACGCGACGCTCGAACTCATTTACTATTTACTAACATTGGAGAGACCTCCTCAAAGCGTACGAGTCATCTATTTATGATTTTGTTCGTTCTTGCGTACCGGATCATGTGGTATTTTATTCTATATATCTTTCACTTTTATATGTCTTCTATGCTAACTCTTGACTGAGTTGATCTAATTAACTGCAGGGTCTCCTTTGTGATTGTTAGTAGTGTTTCTCAACATGTAAAAATGCACTCTCATGTCTCCTAGAGCTACCGTATCTAGTTACAATAAATTAGCAAGCTAGTTTCGGATAGAGCGCTTGCTAAATTACCCATGACATAGAGGAACTACTTACTATTCGTACCACGATACGAATTTAAATGAGGGAACATGTATATGCAACATAAAAGTTAGGATATACTCATAAAATATTTAATCATTATTTATACAATAATTACCATGTTGCATAACAAATACTGTGTATGTTCACAAATAAGTTCTAATGTGAACATTTGAAGTTCAAATAAGTTCATACTAAGATATACAAGTTCCTTTCTTCTTTAAATAATTATCTTTTACCAAAGTAGTATCTGGAATAAATCAATTTATAAGTTTGACCATACTATGTTTATAATGAATTTGTTTCAGCAAGGTTACTTATTGGGTAATAACTAGTTATTCAAGAACTAGACCCCGAGTCATCCTTTATAATATAAAGATTATTAAAACTTTTATATAAATAAATAAATAAAAGTGCTAATAATGAGTTAAGTATTATTTAAGTTTTTATGCTAATTAAGCTTGATTAAACTCATTCTTCGCGAACCAAGTGGCATTTTTTGGCACGGTTTCTCTTTTGTGTTTGATTAGTACGAAAATTTGAAATTAATTTCAGCTCTCAGTTCTGATTAGATACTAGGGACTTAGTGATATTTTTCACAATTACCTCCTGAGTTAGTAATTTTAGATTACACTTTAATCCATAATATATACAATAATGCTTATTCGTGACAATTTGCGTGCCAAACAATATATAAGATAAAAATAAGTTTGCGCGCGCAGTGGTTCAGTATTGACAACAATGTTCTGCATAGGGTATTTTATTATGCGTCCAGTTCCATAATGCTCACGAAATAATAATTAAATATTTCGCTAAGCCATTCCGTTCCCTAATTGTAATTGTTCTTATCTTATTTATAATATTATAATTTCAATTACAATTGTACATTTCTAGTATATTAATTAATAATATACATCAAGTATTTCTTCCAGACTTGACCAATAGCAGAGCAGAGTAAAATCTATGGCTAAAAGTTTTTTATAGTTCAAAGTAAAAACCATCCAACAATGAGGAGGCCTCTTAATTTTTGACTGTTAAGCATTCAGTTAGATAAGAATGCTTTATAAAATTATTTGTATTTGAATACCTGCTCGTTTGCATTTAAATATTAGTTTTATAGTTTAATCAATATTGTATATTAAATATAATTTCATTGTCGTTATGTTACTTAAGTCGTAGTATAAGTGTAATAGTTAATAAAAATAATAGATTTAATATTATACAAGTAGTGAAATAATATGCAACCATCATGGTATTTCGATGTTAGTTTCCTAACCTGTAGTTTTTACAATATTTGTCACCGAATATATAAACGGTCTCGTAAAATCAATAAATATAGTTTATGCCATACATGGTAATAGTTTACAGTGGACTAATTCTCAGTTCATACTTGTCTTATTATTATCTTAGGTTAGAATATTATTTTCGTTTAAGATTGACTTTATTTACTGTTTTATCCTCTAAGTTTAAAAGATTAAGTATTTCTATTAGTTGAATTGTAATTAAAGCTTGTTGTCAATTGGGCGAATCGTCAATGATTCGACTGTTTACACAAACTGTTAGTAAAGCATTATTGAAATCTATTTATAAGTATTTTTACTCGAATCATATCATGCAAGCAACTGGTCCAAACATTATTTTGATAGACGTTAGGTCCATTATATCTTGATGCGGTGTCCAAAGACTGAGAATTAGCCCCATCGGGTATACAAACCCGTTTACTACTTACAATCACTTCTTAATTTAATGATATTGTCCTATCAATCATTCCGTAAGAAAACACGTTATATAATTATGATCTCATTATTCGTCAGATCGTTTTATGAATAATCTCATCTCGATGTCTAGATGTAAGGTTTTTTTAAACAGAAAAGTGTGTCCAAGTTTCATCTATATGGAAAAAATTGTATGTATTAAAATAAAAAGTTCAACAAAGCTGATGTACTTGCTGTGATCGATTATTATTTATTACATTGAACTTGGACGCATTGTGCATATTTGCAACCTAGGCATAAATAACTAGTAGACGATAAAGTTTTGTAACTACCTATTACGTAAACTTGGAAACCGATACTCATTACGATACGTGTTGTATTAAGTCGATTTAGTTTGGTATTAAATACCTACGTGACTTTACTTCTTACAATTCGTTGATTTTCTTTAACTTGTGTTGTTTTGTTTTCAAAGTCTATTGTATATTCTTGTATTCATTGTTGACATTCTGGAACTTACTATTACGCTGATTTTGTGAGATGTATTCCTTTAGTTATAATGGCAAAGTAAACGTTCAACGTCTTCACGCTGCGCGTTGGTATTTTGTACTTCGTTTCGACTTGAAATCATTTATTTACTTAATTATTTGTTCTATCTTATTAACATACCTTGGGTATGATAAACATTGTATTTTTGACTTTAAAATAATACATACGTGTCATTTATTTTGATAAGGCGATTATATTGAAACATGTCTTTTCTCAATATACGGACCTTTATTCATTGTACGGTTTTTTTAATAAAAGCTGATCAATCTATGCAGTTAGTGATTTTATTTATTACTATATAAGTTCACTTGTTATAAAAGTAATAGGCATATAAAAGCTGGTTCCTGGCACCAAAAAGTATTTGAAGAGTATGGTAAGACATATTTTTTTAAATTAACTATTTAATATTATGTTAAAATGAAGCAATATTAACTAGAAAGATGATTTTTATGGAATGGCTTTAATTCCAGTATTCAGGAGATATTCAGCTATGCTACTTCACGTAAATGAAAAAAACAAATACTTATTAAATCACAGACTAGTAAAAAAAGAAGGACTCCGCGCCACTAACTAGACATAGAAGCTCCTCAGATGCTCCACCATGACACGCAACTTACGTCACACATGCATAAACGTGGCTTCACGCTGTAGTACCTATAATAGCGTGGAGTCCTTCTTTTTTTACTAGTCCGTGTATAAAATACATAAAAATTATTTCCAACATCTAAATAAATTATATATAAAACCCACATGGACATTCGCGACAATCGTGGACAGTCAGAGTCATTGAACTAATTACGGAAGGAAAACTATACTATTTGAGGGAGTACAGCTACTCAATAACTTGCTAAACGACGTCAAAGATTGCGATTACCTATAACTGTTTTCAAAAGTAAACTTAAAAAATATGTTTGCACAACACGGACAAGTAAAAATAGAAAGACTCCACGCTATCATACTATAGCGTAAAGCCACGTTTATGCATGTGTGAGTGAGATACCTACATCGCTACCAGATATCGGATATCTGTTATGTGGATCACTTATTATGTCAATGTGTGACGTTAGTTGCGTGTCGTGGTGGAGCACCTGAGGAGCTTCAATGTCTAATTAGTGGCACGGAGTCCTTCTTTTTTTACTAGTCCGTGTTGCACAATAAAGATACCCTATTTTTGTCAATATTGCACCAGAGGTAACATCTATGTATTTTTTGTTTAATGTTATTTACTGGTATCTTATTTTAAGTGGAACTTTAATATTTCTTAGAGAAATAAAGTTTTATAAACCTAATTCCTATATTAAAATAAAAATTCTCTCGCGTCCCTCCCTATCTTTTAAATAAGTTACTCTATATTCTACACCAAATGGTATGTACAACATAATAAGCAAATACGTATAATTGTAATAACTTTAAGTAACAATACAATTTACTATCTGTGGCTGGCTAACTTTGAATGTTGACTGACAGCAGCAGATTTTTTTTTTACAGTCTGTGGTAATGGTTGGATATACGATGGTAAAATACGATAACACCAGTGTTTCCACTTTTAGGGATTTCTCACTTTTTTTAGGGAAAATTAACTAAAGCTATGCATGACTAGGGATTATTTTAATCAAAACTTAAGATGGATCCTATCTTATGGTACCACCGGCCAGTATTAACAACCTTACTGTTGTAACAGTAGATTTGCTGTCTTCACATCGATGCCCCTGTTCCCGTTTTATTCCTAATTTTTACTCTTATTATTTTGCATTCAACGCCACCTGTCACCACCTATCACATTATGCAATATACAATAAAATGCCAGCTGACATTTATTGGAATAAGGTTCAAAGCATGAAAGATTATCATGGAAAGTTTCCTTACAAAAATCTTGAACTAGTTATTTAAATTTTACTAGTTCCATTTTTGAATACCGAGGTAGAAAGATTATTTAGTGTTCTAAAAAATGTAAAAACAGACAAAAGAAATAGACTGCATTAATTGCAGAAAGGATTATTTCATACAAAAGTCGGAATATTGCTCAATTTAAGTACCCAACAGTATTATGTTTAGTGCACCAAAACGTTACAAAAGTAATGCTTCGGCTTCTAAATCTTCTGACGTTGGTCTGATTTATGATTGATCTCTTGTATATATTTTAATAAATATGTTAAACGTTATCTATGACTTAATTAAAAATGTGCTCCCTAAAATAGGATTTTTTTAAAGATCACCTTGGGAATTTTAGGGACAAATCTAGAAAATGTTAGGGCTAAACGAAAAATGTATGTGGTAACACTGGCCAGGACCTACTACCACATAATCTGTGTGTGAATTTCGATAAAATGTTGTCGTTGCGATGTTGATGATAAATTGTTATTTTAATATTTATTTCTAAGTCTTCAATATGAATGGTTGCGGTATTTAGCATAGGTACTTAGATGAACATGTTGAATCAATAATGCGCACAAAAGAATGATTTTCTGCATAGCGTGGGGTGGAAAAATATATTGTTTAGTGGTGGAAGTGGTGTTTATTGTGCAATTTCCATATTGAATGTGAGATGGTAAGTAACAAGGTCAAAATTAATATTCATTTTTGTCATAAAAGTGGGCATATCACAAAATGTTTCATTGTTTTCAGAAAATGAGCGCACATAATGAACAAAATGGCCGCCATCCGAGCTTTCCGGTGCAATCTGTTGCACCGTCAGATCCGCGCATACGAAATTTGTCGTCAACGGATCAAGTCAAAGCTTGCCGGGATTACGTTTGGGGTATTTGTAACAAGCACGGGCAATGTAAATTTCGACACGAGGTTTCCTTGGACGAAATGAAGTCCATTATTAGGTTTTGCCATGATCATCAAAATAAGACAACAGGGTGCTTGCGAGCAGATTGCACTTATCTACATACATCCAGTGAAGAGCAAAATTTGTTTCTCTCCACTGGGAAGCTGCCCAGAGTTCTGTTGGACAGGCACGCGGCCATGAATGCTGCAGCTTCGGCATCAGCTACAAGCGGTGTTAGGCCAATAGAGAACGGGCCTTCGCTGTACGTGGCACAGCCGCCTCCACCGCCGCCGCCGCCGTTAGCTGTGTCGGCACCACCGCCGCCCCCGCCGCCCCAGCCAGTGCCAAAAGTCATGCCTCCACCACCACCTCCCCCTCCGACAGAGTCTGCTACACTCCACACTGTACCCTCTGCCAGCTTATACACAGGTATTTGTTTAGTTTTATGGTTGTAAAATTTAAAAATTAGTAAAACTTTTATAACCAAAAACATTGTTAATACAACAACTTCATATAAAGTCCATTTCATGTAAGATGAGTTCCGTGACACTTTGATTTTGATGTTAATAGTTATGCGCCCATATGAAATCCATTAGATTTTTTTTTTATTTCATAAAAAAGGTCTAGGTGGGCTAAATCAACTTTTTTATTTATTTTATTCTGAATCCTGATGAAATAAAATTTTGTTAAAACTATTATAATTATTAAAACTGGTATTGTCACGTAAGAAATATGCACATATGTTCTAGGCACATGCAATTTCAATACTCTGAATCAATCCAATAAGGAGGTTTCGTTTTTGTACGTCTTACACGCTTGTTTTCATTCAAGCTTGTTGTGTGTGTATTTTTTACATACAGCTGACTCACACAGACTCTGTAAGGAACGTGCCATATGGCGTTCGGTTCTCTCTGCGTACCCCACTAGGGAAGTGGCGTGAAGTTTAGTTAGTTAGTTTTAGCTGGCATCATGGTAGGTATCCTTATATCTTTGATTAGTTTGTGAATGTTGTCAAATATGTGAAAAAAGTTTTGTGTTGTCATTAGGTTCGTAATTTTTATTTACGTTGCAATGTATGCATATGAATTATATTTAGTCAAATATCCTAACTAATATATAATAAGTAAACACCACAACTGCTACATTTGCTGATGACACTGCAATCCTAGCCAGCAGTCCAGACCCAAAAACGGCATTTGATAATCTGCAGGCAGGGCTTAATGAAATAAACACCTGGCTCAATAAGTGGAGAATCAGAGCAAGCGCAAGCAAATCAGTCCACGTAACATTCACCCTAAGGCAAGGAAACTGCCCACATGTAAGTCTTAATGACTATATTTTACCTCACAGTGACCATGTCAAATACCTCGGAATGCATCACGATCGGAGATTGACCTGGAAAAAGCATATAAAGGCTAAAAGAGAAGAACCAGTGCAGGTCTCTGTAGCATATATTCACATATACGCTACAGAGACCTGCACTGGTTAATGAATAGGAACTCAAAACTATCAATAGATAATAAGCTTCTCATTTATAATACTGTCCTGAGACCAATATGGACGTATGGGATCCAGCGCTGGGGCAGCTCTAGCAATAGTAACATTAACATGATACAGAGGCTCCAAAATGTTATCTTGAGGTCGATAGCAGGAATGCCATGATTTGTAACAAATTCAGAAATACACGAAGAATGTAGGATGAACACAGTGAAGGCTGAAATACGCTCCAGCACAGAAAAATATAAGAAAAGGCTAACGATTCATCCCAATAAGTTTGCTACAGAATTGGTTACACAAAACCATACAAGACGCCTCAAGCGTAAAAATATTCTTGAGCTGAACTGAGACAATGGGCTGGAAGCCTGTATATAGCTTAATATAGTGGCGATCTTCACTGGAAGACGTCCACCGCACGCCTTAAAGCACTCTACACATCCGCTTATAGTCAAAATGAATGATTGCAGATAAAAACTTACAAAAAAAAAAAAATATCCTAACTCAATGACAAGATGCCCACCATATTAATTAATGATGTGATGTGAATAATAATGTCAATCTCATACAATATTTTTTATAAATTTAAATCTATACATATAAATAAATCTGTAGAGAGGTCAATTCTGTACATGAAATATATATTTCTCCATTTTTTAAGCTTCCATCGCGTGTGCAGCCTTAATGGTTAAATTACATAGAAATCATGTATGACGGAAATAGTCTTTATAATATTAACCATAAACGCGGGGGACACCGCTGGCACAGCTAGTTAGTAATAAATTTTGAAAATATAGATAAATCGTGTTTACATTAATAAATGGATACTTTTAATAATTTTTGACAATAATATTAGTGCATAAAGTTAAATATGTTTGAAACTAAATATTTTGATTCGTAGAAAGTACGATGCATGAAAAGCAGTATTGACACCTGACACGGGAATCATCTTAGGTGAAACAGACTATAGTAAAAAAAGAAGGACTCCGCGCCACTAACTAGACGGTGTTCGAACTCCACACGTCACTGACCTCACACATTGACATAATAAGTGCTCCAAATGACAGATATCCCATATCTGGTATCCATAAGTATCTCACTCACAAATGCATAAACATGGCTTCACACTATGATATGACACTGTAGTCTTTCTTTTTTTACTAGTCCGTGGTCTAAAAGTAGGTTTTTGAAAATATATATTTGAGGAAAAGAATCCCAACAAGTGTTCCACATTGTGGTGTAACCCAATGGGATAATTTAGGTCCAGATGTCTTGATAATTACATCACTAGTTTACACAATATCTGGATTTGTATGTTGCAACTACTATTGCTGCCATCTAGCACATGCTCACTTTAATTTTCCCTAGCATTTCATCATTTAATTTCTACACTGCAAATCTCGCAAAATTTACATTTTGGGAGATTACTAACTGAAATCCTAACAACTAAACTAAATTTTATGTTTAAATATATGTAAAATTAAAAGAGTTTACCCATAATAAATAATACTTAAAACAGAGCTTTTTGCTCGCCTGAAAATTCGAACCTGATTCTAAATTCAATTTTGAATTACGCGCCGTTAAAACATAAGCGACAATATAATGTTGTCTATTAAATTTTAATTTCTTTGAGGTCACTATCTTATTCATAATGTAAATTTTCATTGTTGTGCTTTGAGATCTAATTTTATTAGATTTTCTCTAATTTGTTTTTTTTTTACCTGCGCTGTCCCACTATTGGGTAAAGGCCCCCCCTAAATTCTTCTACAGCATTCTATTGGTTGTCACCTTCTGGCAATCTGAACTTATTAACATAAAATTATTCTTATATGATCAATGTACTAGATGTATAATATGTATTAGAATAAATGAGTTCTGATATGTTGCTATTTATTTGAGTATTTATAAGAAACTCATAATATCAACAGTTGTTTAAATATTTACTAAATTTGATGTGTTTGAATTCATTTTCAGCTCCACCGCCTCAGCCACCACCAGGTTTTCAATTAAACCAACCACCACCTCCTCTACCACCCATGTAAGAAAGTTAATACATATTGCCATGTTTATTTGATTAAATAATTTTGAATGGATTATGATGTGAAAATTACTAACATTATTGGCGGCAGAAATCCAGAGAAACCCTTTTAATACAGAAGCGTTGACAAGAATTGTAATATATTACTAATAATCGAAGTTACATGGGCCTACTTGATTTGGTATTTTGGTTTAGTAAAAATATGTCTTTGTAAATATTACGCTTGTTTATTTAGCAATGTTTTATTGATTTAAACTTTATACTGTCTTACAAGTAATCCTTAAATATTTTTTGCAGCTTTGATGCCAGCAGGCCACCCCCACCAATACCAGCAGGTATTAGAAATGGGCCAGTTAAGCGCGCTATTGCAGATGCATGTGAAGGTAAGAATCAAAATATTTAAGAAAGATCATAAAAAAACATTCGAGAGATTATCAATTTTCCCAGTCGATACATAATGAAGTGTACTGGAAAATTGGTATTAATATTAGGAGGTATTTTAATGCCATATGCATTCAGGAACATAGTATTATTTCAGAATACTCTTGTAATATCAATTCTGTTTTGCACTGGATTAAATTGTTATATCTAAAGCTCTATTTTATTTTTATAAAAACCCAAAAAAGAATGGTGCTTTGAGCTGGCTTAAGTGTAATTCCCACAGTCCTGCGATTTAACAGAGATTTACCCCAAATTATTACTTGAGTATGATCTGAATTCACCTAATTAATATATTTAAGTAGGCAATTTTTATTTGGTCTCATTTACCACATTATTGAAGTAGCAATAAAGTGCATAAAATAAATAATCATTTAACAGAAACACATTTTTTTAAGCTTGCTATAAAACTTGTTTAGATGATATACATTAAATTTAGAGAATATTTATTTTAATAATATGTTGCAGACATGTATGTCTCATCATGGAATTATTCAATTACAAATATCTTACATAATGTCACATGAACTTATACAGATTTACTGAACCTTTATGCAAAGTAAATTTGTTTCAAACTTTAAGTCTATTAAGAATATATCTATTTTATTTATCAGTAGTAAAAAAATAGTGACCTTAGAATAAAAACCCAATAAATTCCATTATTTTATATACCTATATGTTTTTGCTTAGCGATATAAATGAAACAGTTAATAATCAGTTTGTGAAAAACATCTTAGATAGTTTCGGCTTAAGCGAATACTGGACAATGTAGGGTAACACATAAACATTATTAAAATTATTTATTTTAATCTACCCTTATTAATCCAATTTTATATTGTTTTGAAGATTTGCACTTTTCCTTTAAAATGACGAGAAAATCATTTGACTTGCCATTATTAAGCTGTCTTTCAAATAAAAGTTTAATCTCTGTCTATTAACTACAAAATATTATCAAATCACACTTCATAAGCCAAAAATCTTACTTAACCACAATGTATTTATTGAAGAGTTTAAATAGCAAAATGCTTATTTATTCATACTTATATTTAATATAGTTATATTTCTTTATGTGTGTATTTATTTGTGTTATTAAATGTAATTTGTCTTGAGATGCTATACACCTGGGATATAAGGTTTGTCTCCTATGTCATGGCTTCTCTATGTAGACTTAATGCTAGCGAAGAATGTTTATGTTGCACAACAATTTTTTTATCAATATTACTTAACTAACCACAATGACTTCACATTGGTAGTGATCAGCTATTTGCAATGTGAAATTAATGAATTGAGCACTATTCATGTCTATTCACTTAACATAGCACCTGTGAATATTCTACTTGAAGCATACATAAGATAGTGCTGTGGTCTTTACAAGTGAAACATACCATAAGGCGGCGTAATCTTTGAACTATTTAAGATATGACATAGGAGACCAATCTCAAGTATTAAGTTCCTTTACGATATTATTTAAACGAAAGCTAATGTGTTTTGCTTGGCGTTTGTTAATTTTGTTCTCAGCTGGCCCTAGCAAGCAAAGGAAACCTGACGACACCAAAGTAGCTGAAAATGTATGCAAAATGTGCATACAACGGGAGTTAAGGTTTGAGTTCCAGCTATTAATCGTATTTCTTTGCATGTTGTTCTGATTTTAAACATACGATTATGTTCAACGCCGAGGTTATATACAGTAAAAAACGAATAGTTTAGTTTGCGAGTGTAATGCGGCAAAGCATAAGCGTTAAATGAAATTGCGAATTTGCAGTTGTCGATATCAGTTTGAACATTAATTTGAAATGTCACAAAACTATTGGCAGAATTTGAATACTATGTTTTTAATTAGTGTTCTGTACCATGACATCTACTGATATCGTTTTAATAATGGTTAAATATTATGCGTTAGTACTCGACTCGCAATATACCTGTCTATTTAAATTATTGGATTTAAAAATCTGTTATATTTATTTTACATAAAGATATTTATTATGAATCTGAAAGCACCTACTGTAAAAATAATAAACAATATTATAATGTAGTAAATTAATAGGGAAAAATTGGTAAAATATGACACTTTTATGTATCTATATTTATAAAAGTATGGTAATACAACAGGGTGCCTAGCCAAATGCGCGCCAGCGATTTCATAACGACCGTCGCTAACGCTCGTATCGCGCTACAGACTTATTCGGGTGGACAAATCGGGCACTAACACCGAGTTCCGCACTACGAGTTACAAGAGTAAACATGTTTGTAGCGCGATACGACCGGTAGCGAAGTTCGTTATGGAATCGCTGGCGCGCATTTGGCTAAGCACCCTGCTAAGATACATATAAATAAAGATTATTATTAGTTTTGGCAGTTACTGCTACTTGGTACCTTAAAAACAGTTGTTGTAGCAGTAGTATAGGTTTATTTGGGTAAGGTCTGACCTTTTTTCTTTTGTACTACTGGAGTTGAATAATGATTGTCAATCATTATTGGATATACATGTTTTTTTTGGATACTGGTGGTCTTTGTTACCTTTCCATCCTAGGACCCTCGTGAAAAGAGTCATGGTTATGGGAATATGATTTACATACATAATATCACACCCGTAATCCCCCAAAGGGGTAGGCAGAGTCAAAGAGACAGTAAACCACTTTAACCACATTCAGCCTAAAAAAAGTGGAGTAGGTTATATGAAAAATTGGGAAAAATTTATGACAAGTGGTTAAAACGTAGCCTACACGATCACATACCCAAAACCCTATATACCATTAGTTGCCCTTTGGGATATGCTACGCAAGGTCCACAGTTGGCACAATATTTTAAAGTAAAGGTTTAAAAAATTTAAAAGGATTAGACAATCATACTTATTTGTGACTCGTTTTACCAGGGTCCAAGGATGCCAAGGTTGGATGTTACCTTGGACCATGGTAAAAATGATCCCACCAGTATCCCAAAAAATGTTGTCGGGCCATGCGCCAAACACTCTGTATATTGACATATCCTAAGTATTAGTCATTGATCAATGTAAAATACCAAAAACAATATTATTTCATTTCAAATCTTTAATGGGTGGGTTTATAGTAAGACTTACGTACTGGCGATTTTCAAAAATAAAACCCGATATTGTATTCTTATGAGTTTGCTTTATATTTATGTATATATCAATATAAAAGAAATAAACATGGTACGGACCGCTAATATATTAAGAAAATCAAAATTAAAATGTATATTGACGGTAAAATAAAGCGCAATTTATTGTTCGTAACTACGTTAACCTCGATTATTCTCTATGCTGTGCGAAAATGCCATAACTATCTCATTCAAGTATACCACACCATCAATAAATTACATCTTACTATTTAGACATCTTGCTAAAACTGCATTAGATTACCGGCAACGAATTTCTCATTCGTGTTGAAAATCAATAAGATATTGTTCCAAAACAAATGATTATGCGTAGCGATAATTACACAGTATATTCGTGACGTGTCCACTTTTTAATCAGCATATGGTAGCTTCTTAGGCACACAGATGTTTACATATATTTTCAATTTGAATTTATGCTGAAATTAGATTTTTTTATAGCATCAAATTGTGTACCGAGGAATTGGAAAAATTGAGGACGGAGAGGGAATATAAAAAGCTACTGTACAAAAACAAGACCGATGAATCTGACAACTTGAAGGCCATGATGAGGTTAATCTTGCCCTCGGAGATCTGTTTGGCTGTTATCGAGTATATTGATGTAAGTATGCAAAACATTTAAACAAGTTTTATTAAAACATTAGACGCCAGTCTTTTCTCAGATAGGTGCACCAAACGCATTAATATACTTTTTTAATACTGGTAATGATCATTATCAGTATTAAAAGAAAGTAATAAGATACAATAAATACACTTGAATTGTCTCAACAGTAAAAAAGTTTGTGCCTTATATAACAATTGACATATTTTCAGGGCGTACAAAATCCACCGCTCAGCTTGTCGGTGAGTTGATTTAAACTTTTTGTGATAAAGTAGTTTGTTACTTTCTATAATTAAAGTCTATACTTAACAATATATATTTTTATTTTAGGTACCTCAGTTGATGTCTAGGCTATTCGAAGACAGAACGGATTATTGTAGCAACATGATGGATTCGGTTAGTTTTATTATCTTGTGGTGGTGGTCATTCCCGCTTTTTAACACTGAGTCGTCAACAATGAGAAGATTCGCTCGTCAAAAATGGGAAAGTCCGAAACATTTATTCCCCGATCGTATCCACCTATATCCTAGAGCCAAAATATAGGAAATGGTTTACATATATACCATCACGCCTGCAATCGCTAACTAATTTAACATATTATGGACACAATATAGATTAAACTTTTGAGAAAGTTTAAGCCATAATAATGATATTAAAATACTTTATTACCCAGTTTTTTTTTCCGAAATATTATTAAAATTCAATTTACTAAAATTGTACAACAAATTTATGATTAACACTCATTATTGCACCCAATACAATGTTATTCTAGTGCCTTCTATGATAAGAACTTGAACTCAGGGGACGCTCGCACTTTTCCAACGTTTTTAAATATTATTTTGAAATTGGTCCGGCATGTCTCAAGTAAAAGTAGTAGAAGCAGATAGTTAAAGTGGAACATTGTTGTTAACGATCTATGCGATCCAGAGTGATCTTGTCGGTCTATACAATCAAGAAAAAAATGTTCCGAACATGGTGAACTAAGAATTTTTTATTGCCCTCAATTGTGTTGACGACGAAGTCTTGTCGGGAGGGAATAACCCTGTGGTAGCACAAGCAATATAATTTATAAATACAATATAAGTTTGCACCCAAATACTTTGCTATATAAAAATACATTATTTTTTCCAGATTCAGTCCTCTTCGATGAGAGAGTTATTTATAGGTTATCTGCTTAATTGTAAGTTAACATTTGGATTCATTATTTTGAATAATATAAAAACCGTTCTGAAAATACTTATAACAATAAATTTATTTTTTTGCAGCGAGAGAGACGTCAACAGAAAGGCCGCTTGAACTCCGGCCGAGCGAAATATTATCGACCGATGTGATCAGGAGCAGTACCTCGAGTATAACTAGCAATGGGTTCAGCCGGCTGGCGAGCGGGCAGCGAGCGCCCGTGCCCGCGCCGGCGCCCGTCGTGTCGGTGGTGCCGGCGCCGGCCACCGCACCGGGTGTGGCGACGCCGGCACCGGCGCGACCGGTGTTCGCGAGCACGCCCAGCGCGCCGCGCGCCTACCCCAGCGTGGCCGCGCCCGCGCCGCCGCCGTACCCGCCCTACCAGCCCGCTGTGCCGCCGCCCGCTGTCCGCCCAGCTTACCCCGCTTTTGGGCCTCATCCTGTGCCTCAAGGTACAGTAACTTTGATTATTAACAAATTAATTATTGGCTGCTCAATGTTAAGGACTCGCGCCTTATAACCGAGGGGTACGGGTTCAAACCCAAGCACCTACCTCTAGATTTTTTAAATCTATGTACGTATTTATACCACTAGCTCGGCGGAGGGAAAGCGTCGTGATAAAACCTGCAAATTCAAACAACTTTGGATTTGGAACAATGATCCAATTTTTTTCTGGTTCCAAAATGGTTTAAGCAGATCTCGTTTAAGCACGGGACATAACGCTAGTAAGATAGTTCATTTTAGCTGCCCAAAGAGGTCCGTGAATAAAACAATCGACCTATAAATTCTGACCTTTGTATCGTCTTTGGGCGCATTGAAAAGCTGACCAATATTGTGTTACACATACTAAATGTAATTATTTATTATATTTGTTTAATTAATGACAATTAATGTGATAAGCTTGACACGACCATTACTTATATATGCTCCTTCTGTACAGTTACAGCACCCGCACCATTCCCAAGCGTCAATCGCCCCACGGTTCCATCGCAGTCATTAGTGGGGCCATCAGCCTCCGCCCCTGCACCGCTTGCGCCCCCCGGCCCTCCCAACGGCTACGGCCAGTATATGATGGGCGGTTTTCATTCACCACATTATTATCCTCCATTCCAATAACAAAATAAGGTAAGGTAATTTGCTAAATACTGCAACCATGATTGTTTAAAAGCGAATATATGTACAGAAATATTTAAAATAAGCTTTGCGCTCAGATATTTACAAATAACACTGTATAAGTGTGCGTCCCTCTAGTGAAATACAATTGTGTATGATATATTTTTTTAAATTTACCTGAAACTGTTTCTTCACTCTTTTGTGTACAGTTTGTGATACTAAACGTAGCTGAATTGACAAGGTGAAATGTAAGGAATTAAACTACCTGGCCCTGACGTCTTGTAGTACATACATGCCTTTATACGTAACGTTTACGTCGTCGTCCATCCTAAAAAGAACCCGTCCATTTGTATTTGTTAATTGCAATGGCAACAGAATTATCAAACATTTGTTATTTTATGCCAATTCCTAAGGACTTTTACAAATAACATTGTAAAAGTGTGCGTCCCTCTAGTGAAATACAATTGTGTATGAAATATTTTTTTAAATTTACCTGAAACCGTTTCTTCACTCTTTTGTGTACAGTTTGTGATACTAAACGTAGCTGAATTGACAAGGTGAAATGTAAGGAATTAAACTACCTGGCCCTGACGTCTTGTAGTACATACATGCCTTTATACGTAACGTTTACGTCGTCGTCCATCCTAAAAAGAACCCGTCCATTTGTATTTGTTAATTGCAATGGCAACAGAATTATCAAACATTTGTTATTTTATGCCAATTCCTAAGGACTTTTACAAATAACATTGTAAAAGTGTGCGTCCCTCTAGTGAAATACAATTGTGTATGAAATATTTTTTTAAATTTACCTGAAACCGTTTCTTCACTCATTTCACAATTCATGTTTGGTTACCGACCGTATAGTCCAAGAAAATAGGCGTTTAAATACGATTTTTGAGGTAAATACTTGAATTTTTGATATAAGTTACTTTGAAAGACTTAAAACTCAAGGAGATCTAGTAGTTTCTTGGGATCTGTGGGCCAATATGTTGGTCGTCCTGTGCTGAGTACGTAGATGTTGTTCTTGTCAAGACCTTTTTGCTCTCGTCCTCTTGGAAGAGTCAGACGTGACTTCACCCGCATATTAAACCTATGACCTAGGGTTCTAAAATAGTCAGTGAATTGATTTTCCTTTGGCGTATGTTTTAGCGGACATTACACGGTAGAAGTCAACTGACCATGTTCATCTTGCACCATGACAGATGTTATTTGCAGATGAACTGTTTAGTATTCTGGTAGTATTTTGTGATTTATATTTCTTTTCACAATCACAGCAGTGCCTGCGTGAGCAGTCCCGTCTGGATGGAAGGTTGAGTAAATGTGATAGTCCTTTATTGTAATACTGTTGAAATTAAATTGTCTTTATTTACATTGGCTTCAATAAAGCACTAGTGTGATTGGATGTTTGGTGCTTCAGAGACAAGCAGCACATCAATGTTATGCTGTCGGAGTAGAATTTCAACATCATGTTTATGAGTGACAAGACCATTGATGTTCCAAGTAGCAACTGTAGAAGCTGCCATTACTTTCTTAATTTTATTAATTACTGTTGTTAAGAGGTTCATAAGTGTTGCCATTTGGTCGATGAGTTTGTCTAGCTTAAGAGGTTGTTGACTTTGAATGAGTAGGATTTATAGGCTTGCTTCTTTTTTGTTAGCCTCTGTCTTTTTAGGATTTCCGCGTATGTGTTCTTTGTTAGATGTGTATCAGGTGTAGGTTTTTCTTCTTTTGTTTTAGTTTGCGTGTGCATGCATGCATTATTGTTTCGAGATTTCAGTATATTGTGGTTTAGTTCTTGATTTAATAAAATGTTAATCTGTGAAGGGTTTGTTGGCCTTCTTCGGTTTTGATGGTTCCTCCTGTTTACCTGACTCAAATATTTTTTTAATCCGAAAGTTAGATTATCAAAAATATTGAATACGTATTTTTTGCTTTATCGAATACTCGGAAATTTACAAAGATACAGCGCTTCAAAAATGTGGAATGAGGCGCTTTTACGGAACATGGGACGTCATGGGGAACTTGAACACGCTGTCTTTGTCATTCTTATTTTTCTGAACAAAAGAAAAAAACGTAACCAATATTTATTTGCAATCTCACTATAAATTTTTGCGGTTCCCCATACTTAGAACTGATTTTTTTTTTATCAAACCCATACGTGTGGGGTATCTTTGGATAGGTCGTCAAAAATGATATTGAGGTTTCTAATATATTTTATTCTAAACTGAATAGTTTGCGCGAGAGACGCTTCCAAACTGAAAAAATGTGTCCCCCCCCCCACCGTAACTTCTAAAATAAGGGAATGATAAATGTATAAATATTATATGATGTACATTACCATTCAAACTTCCACCGAAAATTGGTTTAAACGAGATCAAATAATTAGTTTTTTTTTAATACGTTATAAATCGTAAACCGCATTTTACCTTTCATTCAATCAACTCAAATATAATAAAGAATAAAGAAAAACATTTATTTAGATGTACAGTGGTACGGAATCCTACGTGCGCGAGTCCGACTCGCATTTGGCCGGTTTTTTGCGAAAGCTATCGTACTTATGAAAAAATATGAAGACCTTTTATGTAGGAAATTCAGTTATCTATAACTTTTACTTTTAGCAGGTTTTAAGATTTTGCACTACTCATGAGTTATTTGCTCTTTTCGAACTTTCGAGCTATTTTTTAAGCTAACCACCCATCAGGTTAGCAGAGACCTGACTTTATGGATTATTAAATATCTAGTACTCACACAAATTTTCCCATTGTGTGGCAAACTGACTGGACTCTTACTATCATCCCCAAGCTTCTAACCGCCCTATCTTAATTTTGGCAAAAACATAAAGAGATCATATCGTTATAAAATCTGATGCTCTACAACTTTAATTAAATCTTTTTTTTTAGTACGTACCGTTTTCCCAAAATTTGAAAAACAAATACATTTTTTTTTAAACCTACTTGTGGGTGATTTTTTAAAAATATATACAGTTCGTTTTTAAATCTTTCAAAGTAACTTATTTAAAAAAAAAACAAGTATTTAGCTCAACATTCGTATTGAAAGGCCTATTTCTTGGACTAGTAGGTACTAACTTGGCGCGACAGTGACGATCTGTGATTATAATTTTTGGAATTTGCAACTCCGTCCAGTGGTTTACATCGATATCCAGCAAATGATTAGCAAAATTATATACAGTCTTGAGGGGGAAATTATCTAAGAAGATATTCTTTATAATCTAACTAGCTCGCCCGGCGCACTTCGTGTTCTTTTTAATTTACCGCGCAACTTTTTATTTTTTTCTTTCGTAAGAACCTTCACTTGACAATAACAAATACAACTAATAATAATTAGCGAAATCGGTAAAGCCGTTCTCAAGTTATAGGTTTGGGGTGGACTACCCTTATCACTTAGGGGTATGAAAAATAGAAAACAACCTATTCTCAGACCTACCATGTGTACATATAAAATTTCATCAAAATCGGAAATTTTAATATAATAAATTAAAGGCTGGCGGTTACATTAAACCTTGAGACTTCTTTCTTCTTGACTTATTTTGACTACAACCATGACGATCTGTTTTCAATAGTTTTTATGATCAATCCACTCCATAAGAAACGTGTGGTCAAACAGTTTACTTTAATGGACTCAAACCAGGTTATTTCTGGAATATTCGAAGTGTGACTGCAAAGGCATAATAGTCTCTCCATTAAATATCCTTATCTCCCTTATTAGTCTCTTCATCATTATTATTAAGCACTAATGTGCTCTTGTTATTTTAATGCTACATGCTTTCCTTATACAGCCTTTATCCTTTGTATCTTTCACCTACGTCATGTTGAATCGGATTTGGTAAATACGTTTTAAAATAATTTCATGCACAATGAATGTAGTATCAAAGAACATAAACCCTAAATGGTATAAAACACAAATTAAGAAATCAAATGTACATACTGGAGGCACGCACGCATTGTTAAGAAATGCAAAACAGAGAAAGCTAGTAAAATAAATCATACTCTCTGGCCAGACGTCCGCATAAAATAATCAAAGCTTAAAAATTTTATAAATGCTACAAATCTAAATCATCTCAAACACATATAGAATCTTATATGGATTAGTATTATCGTGGTATATTCATAAAATATTTATTAAATAATTGTCTCAATGGAAACTACAATAAAGAGTAAGAACACCATATCGTTATAAGTTCCAAACCGCACATATACACAACGCCAAGCTCTAGGGCTATATTCCTTGATCCAATTTGTCTGGTTCTGCTAACCAAGGGTTACGAAGGTCAGTTAGGCTGTCGCCTCAATGTAATAACCAGATTCGATAAATATTGGATTATGGCCTAAGTAGACCCCGACGAAGCACAGTACGTAACGCTACGAAAATTTATGCCACTCAACATTTGTGAAACTTCGCATATGACAAATTATTAATATGAATAAAAATATACACTATATTATTAGTTATGATCTGGCCAGAGAGTACTACCGCAAGAAGTGATATGTGTGAATGAATAGTACAATATTTTTATATTATGTCACTTACGGTCCGCTCGACCTTATTTCCGATGGTGTTTTTTCAAGTAAATGCAGTTTTTATACGAAACATATTTACGTAGGTATATGTAACAAAGTTGTTAATTTATATTGTGTGATATTTTCTACAAATGGTGCTATGCGACTGCTATGTTATATAATGTTAACTCATATTGTAAGACTGAACTTGAGTAGACTGAACCCAACTCTTAAAATAGAATAATGTTTTAGTTGTAATCATATTAATTCCTAGAAGACTGACTTTTTACTCCATATTATATTATAAGGGAAGTGACAATTTATAATAATTACAATATATTTATTGTACTTAAAAATAAGAAAATAAAATTATGCATTTCGAAGCCTTTTAGAGTCTACTATAACAAATTTTATATTTATTTTTAACTAATAATTTATTGATACCAGATTTCCCTGGTATTAGATTTTCTACTAAAAATACAAAATTGCTGTATTTTTATCTTTTACCAAAGCATTTCAGTATAATTTACATATTTGAACAAAAAGTAGTACTTGATTAAGGTTTATTAAAACTTTCTGTTCATAAATATTTTTCTCTAAAGAACTTCAGAAGCTAGAGAACTAGATATTACCTTTAAACGTTAGGTGTAATAATAAAGACTGGTAATTATTAAGACTGAGATTTAAATAAATTAGTACTGATGCATAAATGCTGTGCGCTGTGATATTTTTCTTATAATATTTCTTTGAAAAGGTTTTTATCAATGTCATGTTGATTAATATGACATTATGCAAAGTTTTAACATCCTGTCCTCACCTTGCTTAGAATCATGTTAAAACGGCTGTATCATCTTAAATTGGATGATCTACAGTCACATTTACAGTATTGGAAATAATGTAAAAATAAATGTTAATATTGATCTGCTGTCCAATTTTACAGCATAAGCTACTAACAAAATCTTCTTTAAAAACAACTAGTCCTTAATATGTGTCTTAATGATGTTACAAAAAGTAATAATTAATATTAAGATGACCTATTTAAATGGTGCTTTACTTGATACTCTGTACCTGAACGCTACTTTTGTATTTTTTGTGTGATATGTAAAATTATTATGAAGCCAATAAATGTGTCAAAATATTTTACGGTTCTGTTTATGTAACGTGTAAACGTATTGAAAATGGTAATTGTATGTTACACATATTAAGGTGGCCTTTACAATGACCAGAATGGGTATTCATTCATACTATGTTTCTCTCATGAGACTTCATAGTTCTACTGTTCCAGTTAAATCATGCATGTATATCTCTATATGTTTGAATTATTTTGTTTATTTGTATGAAATATAATGAGATATATGTAGGTACAAGTCTTTACTATTCTAGACATGTGCATTTCAAATCTTAAAAACTTTGAATGGAGTTTGTTTTTATGACATCCGTCAGATAGGGAAACTTTGTAGAATTTTATTAGCCATCATCATTGGACACAAACTTTTTATTAATGTTAGTTATGTTTTTTAGGCTAGTACTTTTGATCTTTTGTTTTATATGAACAGTATTAACTGCTATGTGATAATTAATATTCCATTGAAATTGAATTGACAGACTTTTATATTAATAAAACGTGCCATGATATAAATTTTGTTTTGTTTATAAAATTATAATCCTATTGATTTTAATTTATTACATGTATTATGATACATATTCATCTTACTTCCAAATATTTCTTTTTATATTATACTCTATTAAATTCAACTTGATACCTTATAATTTGGTAGTTCCTCCACTAAATAAATATATTATTTCGTCTTGCGTAAGAACACATAATTCAGTTTCAGCTAATAGCTGTATTTTATGGAGTATAATAAAAACATTTACCTTATATTAAGCCAATAACACTTTATCGTTATGTGTGGGGTGGGTGGGGAATACTGACAATCCAAAAATAATGTGTTCTTTAAACAATTCAATATCGCATTTTTTTTTTATTATGAAACTATTATAGGGTGGTCTATTGTGTAGCTTGTTCGTTTTAGTGCTGAACGATTAAATTTTACTGGTTTAATTCACATGGCTTACCTACATATACCACAATCAAACATAGAATAAATAGATTGGTCTGCTGACGCGATGGTGGTGTATGAAAGTGCTAGCGAGTTACTTAGTGCCTGTGGCGGTACGTGTGTGCTCAGCGAACGATGCAAAATACAGCTCGGCGGAAATTTTCTAATGGTAAATTAAATTTCAATTTATATTTTTGATATGATGCTGAGTGATATTATTACGGACGCAACACATGAGTTTTTAATAGCAGTCAATATTTATTTTTCAGTGTACAACGCCTTTTCGTGGGGACGTTGTTCAAACAAAGAAACTCTGTGTGAGTGCTAATTCTAAAGGATCTGATGAGCGCTCATCAGTTTTTTGTGTAGTGACAAATAAATACGTAAATCGTCGTAGCATTTAAGACCGAAGGACCACACTGGATATATATTGGTCGAAAATTTTTCACGGATACTGAGACTGGTGGCTGGATTTTATGTGCAGTGTCAAAAAACTACACAATCTCATGAAGTTGCGAGTTTTGAAATGTTTTAATGAGCTTTGATATCCTATTGTAAATATATTTAAAATCTGTTACATAAGTGCTGTTATTATAATATTATTATGAATTCTAGGTTACATAATTTTAAACAATACTTATTAATTTTTAAATTACAACAAGATGTATTCAGTGAAATGTGTATAAATCATGTAAATTATTAATAATGTATAGAATGTAATGGAAACGCTTATCAAAACTCTAATATTTCTTCTCTTTCTTTTTAATTGTACACACCAATATATTCAAGGCAACCAGGTCGAAATTGCAAGAAAAATAAGTTCTAGTCCAGTAAAAAAGTGAAAGTATGATTGAGGCGTTTCCTTTACAATGTGTATGTTCATTCCTTTCATAAAACATAACATGTTTTTACTATATTAGGAGCCGTAAATAAATTTTGTGAAGCTAATTTAGCATGATTTACAAATCCTGCTTTAGATTAGGTGACATGTGATGAGTACATACATATGAATGTTTGTTAAATTCTGTTTTTACAACCTTTTGCAGCATTGTTAGAACTTAAATATATATAATACATACATGTGCTTTTATTTAATTTGTGTTGGACCATGATACACCTGAGTGTTGATAACTGTTATATTTTTAGTACTATTTTAAATTACAGCTGTAAATTAAGATAGTGAATATAATATTAATGTGAAGTAGGTGTAAAGTAACTTAATTTAATTTTGTAAAGAATATAATATTTGTATGCCATCAATTTAATTGTTTAACAAAATAAGAATATTACAATATATTAAAACCCTACCCATTTTAAGCTCACGTAAATAATAAACGTACCCTTTCGCTAAGTGGTAGGCATAACTTGGGTTGTCAACTACAAATAAAAAAAACTAAGATTTACCGTTTGAAAACACTGGACAATGCGTTTGAAGATTAGGACGCATACCCGGAAATAGATATATTGTGTAACATTACTTTCGATGACATTACGTCATTATTTCATACACGGGCTAAGCATAGGCTTACATTTTAAAGTATGGAATGCTGCATTAAGTCTTTCCAGGACATTACAAAAGCCAGGATGTCCTTGGAAAACAAGACGGTTGGCAACCCTAGCATAACTTATTGTCACTGACCTCTATGTATACCACTGGACGCGCTGTTCTACATTTTTGACCGATAATTTTTTGTGCCTATTTGAAGCGACTCTGCGGGTTTTCTGGACAGAAAACTAATTTTGACGTAGAATGCAAATGGCTGCTAAATTGCTAAAGAAGTGTACGTACAGTACTCTGAAGTATTTTTGCATTTTGGATTAATTCAGTTCGAATTCCGTGTTATTCTTGGCACTTTACCTAGAATGTAACTATGTCGCTTATTTTTATCATGTCTTAATTTCAAATAAATCATATTTTAAACGTTTACTAATGAAATACGTCTGAATTTTAGTACCGTAGACACTCGCTACGGCCGACAGCGCCAAAATGGCGAATTTCAAATGGGCATAAAAACAATTTGACAGCCGCCAGTTCAGTGGTAAATACTATAGGTCAGTGCATAATGTGATTGAAGGCCTAGGCCTTGTGAAATATCCTTGGATAAATTAATTTCATTGTGGCAAAGCCAAGAGGTAGAAATCATTTAAAGATTGGTTATAAACGGATGGAGGGTGTGATTTGTAATGGTTGTCATTGTGTAGATAATAAATGATGGTATGTCGTAATGATTTTTTAAATATTTTCATTATGACCTTCAAATGGTGGTCCTTAGAATAATAAAAGCAATGAAATACATTTGAGTCTAAACATAAGTCTAGGATTACGAGTTCTTATTTTAATGTTTTGGCTGCAACCTTTTGGGTGCCAGTATTTGTACTAGTAATTGTATATTCAAATTAAAATTAACGATTGATTGAGTTACATGGTCATATATCAAACATTATTCAAATAGCCTCTATCATGTCCATAGATTATAATATAAAAAAAATCAAATTCAGTACTTTACATTTCTTTTTCTGTAAAGAGTTTAAAACTAGCACATTCAGTTTCGTAATTCAGATTACCTACACCCACGGACGAGAAAAAAAGAAGGACTCCACCCCTCTAACTAGACTTTGTGCCTTTCCGATGCTCCACGTGACATTTCACTTACAGCACACATAGACAACGACAATTTCTTTTTTTTCTCGTACGTGCCTACACCAAAATTTTCTTTTCTTTAGAACATTGATTTTGATAGAATACTGTACTTAAAAATAACTTCGACACTGATATTGCCGCCGTTCTTAATATATATAATCCTCTTATATTTTCCTTTAGTAAAGAAACAAAAGGATATCATCCGCTTTTATCCAAACTTGGAAATGTCAGTGAATAAACTATATTGTTCAAGCATTTTACCATATGAGTGAGTTTACTTAAGCATTTTATTTTTCACAAAAACTGAAAATCTTATTTGCATTCGAAATTGTGTGTCTTACATACGTTCTTAATGTATGTTTATCCTCTATACGATCTCAAACCATTAATCAATATTCTGATGGAACTGTAGTAGAATCTTCAAGGGACGATCGCGAGGGGTCTTGTCCTAACAATTGCTTAAAACAAAATAACATTTCTGTATATTTTTGATATATAGCTTTTTTTTTATGTGGCGTGCAACATGTGTTGTGAATTGGCGATGCCACAAAACCACCCAGGAAGTAGTCGCATTAGGCCAGTAAACAAACACGTGCCTTTGCTACTCAGCTGTAAAATGTAGGTATTGTTGTTGTTAATGTGCACGAAACCCTCACTGTGTCGCTATTGCAGACCTGATAAAACGTTACCTATATGGGTATTGCATTTGTCCTTTTCACTACATGTTCGAGTGATGTCCATTTGGGTACGTATTTAAATCAATATATAATTTTGAATAATAAATAGTAGGTGAAAGCTTGACATTTAGATAATGGTGAGTCTATTAATTTTATTACTTTTAGTACATACTCTGGGCTACAGGGTTTTTTATATACTTAAGTACTCAGCACTTTAAATACATTCCTCCTATCGGAAAAACTTTTAGATAAATTATTTTAAAATCAATAAGCTTGGCTCTATAATTCATAAATTGTTAATCTAACTTTTTGTATAAAAAATGTGGTCTTGGAAAAAACAATAAGTGATCTTTCGCCCTTACCTGTTAAGTTGAGCAATGTTGTCGAAATAAAACTATTAAAAACCTGTTGGTAAACAATACATTTGAGATTAAATTAGTTTTTTGTAGCTTTAGTGGATTATACGCATAAACACAAAACATGCTGCTTTGCCACAACGGTAGTGATCAAGCTGATATATAAGGCTAAAATCTCAACACGATAACATGTATATAGTGTGACTGTTTGTTTTAAGATAAAATATAGATACATATGCGTATCTATCCTATACTGGATGTTTGCCGGCCGCTGCCTAAAAGTAGCTAACGGCATAATTTGTATTACCGGGAAGCTGCTACTATTATATAGCAATGTTTTTGATTCTTTTAATGAGACAGGTGAATTCATGATAAAAATACAGCCCCGGTCCTGAATATTCGTTTTAATTAAATTTTTCATAAAAATATCTAGTTATGTCTAAATAGTGTCGACATAACAGTTACATATTGCTATTTTCAGTGAAAAAAAAAAGATACTAAAAATATTTTAGAATACGCCATCCAAGTGTACATACAAATACAATGGGTGATTCTTTGATCTTTTAAAACCACTAGGGGTAGATATTTAGGGAATCTGGTTATAGACTACTAATTAGTACAAGGCCGCGCCGTCTCTATTGACGCACTAGTGAATACCTACGAAACCCCGATTCGAAGTGCGCAGCGCATACAAGCGTTAAAGCAGTAGCTGCGCCGAATAAATTGCATTGCACCCGCATTTAAGTAGTATTTTTGGTGTTTCAGAGGTTTTGCACACAAACGGCACGGCCCTGATAATAATTAGTTTGGAAATTGACCAACATGGTTTAACACTGCTTCAGATAATAATGTGATGCTTAATTGAAAATCGTAAGATTCCGTGCTGTATTTATTACACAATATAATATGTTGTAAATTAACCGTTTTATCTGACATTATAATAATCGCATCGTAATTTTTGGTGTTGAATTGTATGTAATGTAGATGTAACTGGGATTGAGTGGATCCTCTTGTTTCTTTTGGGTAAACTATTATATAATTTTTTAGCGAATATAAATGATTTTTACCTAAATATTTTTTACACAATACTGCATATTCTTAGTACTTTTTTTTATTAAACTCAACAAAGTCATATTTAAAGTTAAGTAGATGGAGTAATTTGTTCGGTATGTACCTAATCATATCACGTATAAGATTTGTCAAGTCTAATGTAATGTAAGGCCCAATAGTCATCATCATGAATCAAGTACAGTACGTGACCACTCAGGAGTGCGGGTTAAATGTATTGCGTACTGTAAAATTAAATGGACTGACTAATCTGTCGTTTGAGGCTTTTATGCTATCGGTTAATTTGATGCCTACTGGCGGTATGCCCAGAGATAATTGATATAGTATATTATATAAGCGTAGTATATTTCTAAAAATGTAAATCTTAGCCCATGCATAGATAGTGACTTTAACCAAATGCTATTCCTAAACCTCCAGGTATCTTGCACTGGAGTTCGTTTTGATATGAGGAAATTTAGTCCCAAATTACTCCTATCAATGTAAATACTTAGGATAAATTTATGTAGGAATGGTTTTATGCAAAATAAATATATACTTAACTCAATTTCAGCTGCATTTTACATATTGACTGAATTCAAACGGTAATATGAATAAATTTAATTTTTTATGACTTACCTGATCTACAATTCTGAATAATTATATTGAAACTATTAATTGGTGCAATAAAAATACAGTATATGAAATATATAAGGCGTTCTTATTTCACAAATTGTGTATCACAGAAACTATTAATGGAAGCCGACTGTTTAATATGGAGATTTAGTTATATTAATAATGTAAACAAAATTATATGATGATTGCATTAAAAAACTATAATTCTATTTAATCCTTCAGTTAGATTATACAAAAATTCTAGACACGTATTTTTCGCTTTGTCAAATTAACAAAAAATCACAAGATAAAAAAAACATCAAAGTTTTGGAGTAGGGGCTTGCGACGGTACTATTTAGTAAAAAAAAATGTATGAAAGTGTGACGTCACGCGCAACGCATTGTATCTTCGTCAATGTTTGTTTCATTTTCATCACTCACCCGTCATCCTGACCGTCAGGACCACGGCTCAATTTATTATTATAATTGTTTCTGTTTTATGGAAGTACATTGAATTTACGTACGTATTTAGGTACGTACTAGTACATTACAGGTACATTCCTTTAATAATGTAACATATTCATTTCGACAACACACCTGCCATTCTGACCCACACAAATATTCGATTGTCGGCACCAGTTAGCAGCACCGTCGAAGTACACATTACGTACAGAACCAGACACTAAAAAATGGGTTTTCATCTTTTGGTGGATCATATTAGTAGCTATATAAATAAAAAAGTCTCGAGGTTAAATTAAAAACTGTTTGAGGTAGACACTGATTTGCGTGGATCATTATAAATTCACTAGCACATCCCTAAGTTCCGGGCCAAATGTTGCGTCATCCTAATTCAAGTTATAACTAGTCGCGCTCATAGAATAACTTATATATCTTATAGTAGCGCTCCAAGGGCCGGGCAAAGTGCTTTGTGTGGCGATGCGTCGAGTTTCCGAAATATAGGTAAGACCCACGCAATGGTGTCTCAAAACTTTGATTTACGTGGTATCTACAATTTTTTCCGGAAACAGTAAGTTTTTTTAACGAATAAAATATTGTAGCGAAGAAATATAAGGTAACATAACTTCTGTTAGAAACAGTTCATTTGCTCAAAAGGTTTTTATATATTTTTAGCATAAAGTGAATATACTTACAACAAAATATTCTATGAATATTTGAAGCGTCAACCTGTTTCTGTTATTAATATCGAGCAAAAAACGGCAAAAAATCACGTTTGTTGTGTGGGAGCCCCCTTTAAATACTTACTTTATTATAATTTCATTATTTATTTTTAAAGTGTATATACAATTAAATATTCTGTGAATATTTCAAGCGTCTACCTGTCGTCGTTATCAATATAAAGCAAAAAATAAATCACGCAATAACGTCACGCAGGACGCTTGAAATATTCACAGAATATTTAGTTGAATTGTGTCAAATGTTGTGTAAAGATAGTGGTACAGAACCATTAGTGCGCGAGTCCGACTCGCAGTTGGCCGGTGTTTTCTTACAAATTACACAACTTCAATGTTTCTGATCCATTGTCCATGTCACATAAGTGACCTTAAAATTAGAAGTCGCTAAATATGCGCTTATGACTTTTTCGTCGCACTCTATAGACATTTTCATTTATGTCTGGGAAGTATTAATAACCGACGTATTCGTCGGGGGCGTTTTAAGAAGTATCTATATATAAGTATAATAAAATTGTAACTGGTCTTAGTCTGTACATGGAAGATATATAAGAAAAACTTTTATAGGGGGCCTTATGAACGCAATAGGACCCAAAACAATGATTTTTTTAAATTGTTGTCTGTTTGTCGGTTTGTCTGTACGCTTGTTCGCACTAATCTCAGAAACGGCTTAACCGATTTAGGTTCGGTTTTTACAAAAGCGTTGCGGTTTACTCCACTTAACATTTAGTGTTTTTTACATTTTAATCGGTTCATAAAAAAAAGTTATATCAATCTAAAGATCACATATAAAATAACCGATCAGTTGGCTGAAACTTTATGCGTATTAAATGTAAGGGGTGAGTGAAAAGCTCGAATACTTAGAGGTCGTAGCGCTAACGCAAGTAAAGCAACCCCGGTCGTGGTTCCAACTAGAATGGGTGACCACAATTGGCACAAAACATCAAATGGTATCGCGACTTGTATAGACGGTGGTTGTTACGCTTTCACGTCTTAATTACTTAAACAAACAATAATGGAATTTTGATACTTGATAGACATAGAAGGACATAGAAGAGTCGCATCGCAAAATCTCAGGAGATATCGCAGTTTTAAAATAACATTGCCGTCCAAATGTATGCAACGGAACCAGACGATAAGTAACATTTCTTCGCAATAACGTGATTGGAGTTTTGACTGGTCCAGCAGTAGGGCAAACAGAGCTGATACCTCGCATCCTTATGATACCAACGGATTTGCGTTTCAACTTAAAAATAATTCAATTTCCGATGAAGGTATCGTATGCGGTAACAATTTATAAGGCCCGGGGCTAACTTTACGCCTGTGCGAAAACCAAATGTTTTTCGCATGGGTAACTAATGTTGCCCTATCGAGGTCTGGTTCTGGTAAAAAATAATATCTACTTATGCTGGAAGAAAATAAAACTAATATCATGCAGTAATTATAATGTTACTTCTGCGTAGTAGGTACTTAAAAATAACATAAGTCTTGATTTTTTGAGAATAACCTACAACCCAAGTAGCAAAATCTGGTACTCTATAAGACCTGAGAACGTTTTAAAACGTGCTAATTAGTGTTCATGATTAGCATTATATTAGTGTTGTAAATGTTTACAAAACCCCGAATAGGCCCTAGTTTTAGCACTGATTTATTCTATAAACATGACATAAAAGCTGTCACTGTGATAAATCAGCTCTGTAGTTAAATTTTAAAATCTTTTTTATCACACTTGTTTGCCATTTTGTTCGTGCGTGTTAGGTAGGTATATAATATGTAGATATCGTGACTGTTTTGCAAGAAAACAAATATTGCTAAGTTTATGTTTAATGTCACTCTCAGTAACACAAACTCACATAAACAGCTATTTAAAATTATTTATAAAATGCACCAGGAGTCACTGTGGTACTATTTAGTACTTTAAGAGTTTTCATGGTTTTCACAGAACTAGCCCCATAGCCATGTTTAGGGAGCTTTTAAAACGCAAAAACGTTACAAAATTGCTGTGCAAGGTACTTTTGCAGTGCCAATTTGTCTTGTTATAGAGTTTTCAATACTGCTGCAGTACATAGTACTGTTTATGTAATTTTGACGCATTATTAGTGCCAAATAGGTATTTATAAGTGTCAATAAGGTTGTCAACAGTATTAAATTATACTATAATCGCATTTTTTAAACCCATCATAGATCAACACTTTAAATATTCCTTTGTATGGTCCTGTAAGCGTTTTAAGAGCTAATTTATAGGACTTAAATGCTCTTTTATCATCTTATAGAACAAAACCGCTCTGTTGAAAACTTTTATAGTACCAGCAGTCACAATGGTTACCATTATAGGCCTACTATATTACTGTTTGGTGATAAAACGCCTTAGTTAGAGAAGCTTTTGCTACTTGGGAATCTACATCATTGATTAAGACCAAAGTGATCCAGGTGGTCTCTCAGGGGTCCACAGAAACTCGACGGGGGTTTACGTCAGCGTGACAAAAAAATGGGGGTTCATAATTCGTAAGCGGAGGTCTATCTGGTTTCTAAAGTAAAGATTTAAAATGTTGACTTGACCTATGAATTTAGGCAGATTATATCTGATACCCTCTCAGGCTAACTTTACTTTTTGGACATACACAATCAATTAATTAACCAATCAATTCTAAATATTTTTTTCAAACTGGTAATTCGTGTTTGGAACTTAGCCGAAATTATTCCATTGTTAGATCTAATCTTAACATTTTTTGTCGCGGGCAAAAGCTAGTTTATAATAGATATGTATCAAAAATCATGCTATAAAAATTTGAGGGTTTACGCGTGTTTTTTTAGTTTTTTTTTTGCAAATACCATAAACTGCGCAGTCGCAAAATACCTGCAAGTGCTTTACCAGACTCGGGTTTCACGATTCGCACATTGACATTTTTTTTATTCATATTTCTACTAGTCTGAAACAGGTTCCCTAAATTCGTCATCAGCTCTCCGGCTAGTACCATCAGTCAAATGGCGCGTCGCGAAGCAACCAGCAACAGCGAGCAAATGTAGTGAGGGTAGGTATTAAGCAGTAAAAGTTAGTTCCCTACCGCGCGCCATTAATTTTGCGCGTTATTTTTTTATTTATTTTATTTAGCAACGAAAATTTTGATTCGTTTTGTACAGTAAATAGTATGAAAAAGTAAAGTAAGAGTAAGTACGTTGGTATACTAAGGAATTATTAAGTATGTACATAAGTAGTTAGTATGAAACGCATAATTTATTTATTTAGTAGAATCAACAGCGTATGTACAAAGTATAAAACTATTACATTAATTGGTATTAGTATGGCCAATAACAGGTCTTCCTTATATTTACATTTCATATCATACAGTTAGACTATATAATTATCTACTAATCAAATTAATAAAATGGCTGCCATACTAATAAAATATAAATGTAAATAAATAAATACGCACACAAACGTACCTATACATATATACTGACATAATTGTTGTACATAATATGTATCTATAATTGTATAATATGTATCGTTACCACGATTGAGTACGTAGGTAATTTGCAATGGTAACATCAAAATATTTATGAAATGAAGAAAATAATTAATAATAGTATCAGATTTTGGGTAGGTATGTGATTATGTAGGCGACAAGCTAGCCACTTGTCACTACTTTTTCACAATTTTCCATCTAACCCAGCCCAGTTTTGTTTAAGGCTGAATGTGGTTAAAGGGACTTGCTGCCACTTTGACTCTGCCTAACCCTTTGGGGTTTATGGTCGTGACGTTCTGTTCTGTATGTATGTAATATAGGTTACCTATAGATCTATATCGATTATAATTAAAATAAATTCCCAAAAGTACCGAAAGAACCGGGTATAAAATTTGATTTCCCGGTTCCATTTTACTGACAAAAGAACCGCTAATTTCCCGTACTTTTGAAACCAGGATTTCCCAGTTCTGAACCCTAATGAATGGTTACCCAAATTAAGTTCCTATATAGCTTATAAATATTATAATAAAGTTAATTTTTGTTGTAAATTAAACGTTTACAAAAACAAAAGACGTGTTAAATTCTAGTAAAAACACTAACTGATGTAGTCTCAGTTTGCATACAGGTTTGGGTTAATTAAATATACTACGCTAAAATGTGGAACACTCAGACGAGATATAAATTATAAAGAAAGTATTTTTTTAATCTACTCTTAAACTAATGTATTTTACGTTAAGATTTTTGTTTCACAAATTGATTCGGGATTGTATTCGTGTAATAACAATGTCAAGATTTTAATAGACATAGTTTGAGATTTTAGGAACACTCCATCTGCACCATAGGAGCATTGAGTGTTCTATAGGTACCAAAATAAACCGTTAAAAAACAATTAAATAATTGTGAATATCTTTAACAAATTCTCTACAATTATTTAAATAAATATATTTAAATAGACCTAGTACTTTTTGAGATATATATAGTATTTTTCTTAGGTCATCGGATTGAGTGTTCTAGTTAATTGACCGTAACTTTCCCTCTGGTGAATGGTTCACCATTGACTTTTCAGAATTATTTCCTAAAATATTCTTGGATTTCATAATGTTTGGATTACTTTTTAAGATTACCACTCAATCCACACGCACAATTTTCATAACCAAGTTTACAATGAAAATGCTTTTTTGATAATATAGGTAAGTAGGTACTTACATATGATTTATTACAGGAAACTTACATAAAAAATCCTAAATCGTTTAGTAAGCTTATCTGGATGCTTCTTAATGTGACATTGTATACGTAGGCAATCCAATTACTTTTTCTGGTAATTTATTCATAATTTTGTACATAACCTTTAGGTATTACTAGCTGTGCCAGCGGTGTCACCCGCGTTTATGGTTAATATTATAAAGACTATTTCCGTCATACATGATTTCTATGTAACCTTAACCTATAAGGCTGCACACGCGACGGAAGCTTAAAAAATGGAGTAACTTCTCCCGTTTTCCCAACATTTCCCTTCACTACTCTGCTCCTATTGATTGTAGCGTGATGAAAAGTATACTATAACCTGCCCAGGAGTATGAAGAATAATTGTACAAGTTTCGTTAAAATCCGTCGAGTAGTTTTTGTTTCTATAAGTAACATACAGACAGACAGACAGACAGACGGACAGACAGACAGACAGACAGACAGACAAAAATTTTACTGATTGCATTTTTGGCATCAGTATCGATCACTAATCACCCCCTGATAGTTATTTTGAAAATATATTTCATGTACAGAATTGACCTCTACAGATTTATTAAAAGTATAGATAAGACTAATACCTAAAGGTTATGTACAAAATTATGAATAAATTACCGAAGTCTTACTTAATTATTTTTAATTAAATTAATTAATGTGGACGCTTAGCTATCTTAATCTAGAAATGTTTTAGCCGTTCGTAAAGTTCCGATACTTTCGTCACGTAGTATGCAATATCCTCTAGGAAAAACTTTTAAGAGATAAATTAATTAAAATTAAATGCTGGTACCATAAACTCACAAGTGTTCTTGGTAAATAAAATATGATTTTACGTACTTGTCTAGGCATATTATTCTACAGTTGATCACTGAGGGGGTATCGCCCAGGTTCCCAAGATTCCGACGTAATTTTCTTGTCCTTCCATCAACATCAAGATATCAGCTTACATAATGTGGTTTGAGGAGCTTAATGCTCCTTGTACTCTGATTTCTGCTTCGTGGATGGCTGATATGAGTATACGTTTCTCTGAAACGGTTGAACCGATTTTCACTGACAAGTATAGTAAGCCTTAATGAAATTGTTTTTTGACGAACTCTAGACAAATGTAAGTAATCAGCTGTCAGGTAAGTAAAATATTATATGCAGCGTTTGTTCCTGTAATTTACAAGCGACAACCTCAAAACTCGCCGAGCTCTTCGTCTTATCCCTCGTAGGAATGAGAAAAAGCTCACATCCCCTCTGACCCTCACATCGGTGGGATATGGCCATGGCATAAAATAAATCGTACTTTATATAGACTGAATGTACTTTTTTCTCACCTTAAATAACCAATATACTTGAGTTGCACAAAAAAAGGTGGCAACCCTATTCACGCTGTACACACGCCGCACGCTGGTAAAACGCGGCGCTCACGCTGCGTTGTCGCGGTGCAAACGCGTTGTTCGCCTCGATCACATCGATCGATCGATCGATCATACCGCTAAAAAAAGTAGGCACATGCATTAGGAACGCGCACGCCCAATGTGGGGTCAGCCTAAGATTACTTGTGGCTTCCACACAAAAGGTTGCTTACACCTGCTAGTGGTGAAAAAAAATATAGGTATGTACCTTATTGGATGAGCATAGACGTCAAAAACACAAAAATAGAGCAACGGTTTTAAAAAAAAATAAAGACATCCTATGAATAATCTACAGCGGTGCGATTTGGCTTTTTCTGATATAAATGTATGTTAAGACATGTTACTACATATTAAAACATGAATATTAGACTACTATTCACATTTAATTAAACCGCTTTCCCCTGGGTAGTCGGCGCCATTTTGGAATTTTGTCCAGTCTGTCGGTGACCTTCCAAAGGCCGCTAAAAAACCTTATTAAGGTCGCTCTTCGTACGGTACATTAGTGTTCGATTTGGTGCAGTCATATGTTTTGTTTTTCGACAATTTTAACCACGGAATAAATATTAAGTGGAAGTGCTAAGTGGGCGTGGCAGTGAAGCCACAATACTGCGTTAAAACGCCAGACTACCCGTAGACTACTTGTGTCTTTATGTACACCATAATCTTGCTCACGTAAGGGTTATAATTGCTCCAAAAAATACGACGCCATCTATTGACAATGAGAAATAATTTCTCGAAATTTGAACTTTGACTATGAAAGGTTTTAACTACTTTTGAGGTACAGTAAATTAAACTATTTTTCAAAAGGATGAAGGTAGTTATGTTTTTTGATGAAGGACTAATGAGATAAGCTGTTTTTGATAAAAATAAGAATGGCTAATCCTGCTCCTTGCTTAACTGTATTTAGTATGCGATTAGTAGCGTATTTGTGTGAGTTTGGCTTCATCGGTTCTCATAATAATTTTGTAACATGCCACTATCTTTAAATGAATCGAAGGTAAGTCGGAAATAATTCGTGCGTCACTGACGGCCGCTGTCAGATTATTATTAAGGTGGCGGACGACCTCTGAGTATTGAAACCAATGGAGACGACATAATAATCTATACGAACATTCTGCTATACAAATATGATTAATATCGATATTGTATTCATAAACCTCTATCTCTTTTTAACAAGTCTACAATACTGCACGTAAAAAGAGACAACAACATATTTGACTTACTATTTTCGGTAACATCATCAAGTGACGTCAAAGAAATACCTCAGTGAAGCCGGCTTACCATTTTGGTTCCTTACTTAATAGGTTGTCAATGTCAGAGGAATTTGTGGTGTATTGTGCCAATATTGATAAAATTTGTGATTATAACATAATCTAATTTGTAACATTTAAAAACATCGTCATAAATAAATTGATAAGAGACTTCAATAAATTAAGCTACATACCGGCTTCCAGCCCATTGTCTCAGTTCAGCTCAAGTATATTTTTACGCTTGAGGCGTCTTGTATGGTTTTGTGTAACCAATTCTGTAGCAAACTTATTGGGATGAATCGTTAGCCTTTTCTTATATTTTTCTGTGCTGGAGCGTATTTCAGCGTTCACTGTGTTCATACTACACTCCTCGTGTATTTCTGAATTTGTTACAAACCATGGCATTCCTGCTATCGACCTCAAGATGACATTTTAGAGTCTCTGTATCATGTTAATGTTACTATTGCTAGAGCTGCCCCAGAGCTGGATCCCATACGTCCATATTGGTCTCAGAACAGTCTTATAAATGAGAAGCTTATTATCTATTGATAGTTTTGAGTTCCTATTCATAAACCAGTGCAGCTCTCTGTAGCGTATATTCACTTCTTCTCTTTTAGCCTTTATATGCTTTTTCCAGGTCAATCTCCGATCGAGATGCATTCCGAGGTATTTGACATGGTCACTGTGAGGTAAAATGTAGTCATTAAGGCTTACAGGTGGGCAGTTTCCTTGCCTTAGGATGAAGGTTACGTGGACCGATTTGCTTGCGCTTGCTCTGATTCTCCACTTATTGAGCCAGGTGTTTACTTCATTAAGCCCTGCCTGCAGATTATCAGATGCCGTTTTTAGGTCTGGACTGCTGGCTAGGATTGCAGTGTCATCAGCAAATGTAGCAGTCGTGGTGTTTACTTTTAGAGGGACGTCTGCTGTATATTATATGACATAGAGGATAGGTTCCAACACTGATACCTGTGGGACCCCTGCTTTGATGTCGTATAATTGTGATGTTTCTTCTCCTTCCTTCACTTGGAAAAGTCTGTCTGATAGGTAGGAAGTCAGCAGAGGAATATAGCTGTGGGGAAGGACACTTCTCAGTTTGTATTTATGATCCTTATGCCAGACCTTGTCAAAGGTCTGTTAGATGTCAATGAAGGCCGATGAGCAGTATTCTTTTCGCTCCAGGGATTTTCTTATTCTGCTACATACTCTATGTACCTGCTCTGTTGTGGAGTGATGCTGCCTGAATCCAAATTGATAATCCGGGATAGATTTGTTTTGTTTCAGAATAGGTGTTATTCTATGTAACAGAGCGTTTTCAAACAATTTGGATAAAATAGGAAGTAGGCTTATAGGTCTATACGATTTGATGTCATTCAGAGGTTTCCCCGGCTTGTGTATCATTAAAGTGTGTGATACTTTCCACTGGAGAGGGAAATACTGGGTTCGTAGAATGCCATTGAATAGGTAAGAACTCTATTGCTCTAATAACAACAATAACTCTATCAAGAACACTATTGCTTCCCTTGGTTGTTCTTTAAGGATTTCCTTAGCTATTAGGTCGAACCAGGGTGCCTTTTTATCCCCAAGGTTGTTTATCAACCGCCTCACCTCTTGTGGAGTAACTGGTTTAGGGGGAACGTCAAGTTGAAAGTCCTGGTTGTTGACAGTTTGTACATGGTCTTCAATTTCATAGTCATGTGGGTCATTTGGAATAAAAACATCCGAGAGGTGTTTTGCAAAAGCATCTACCTTTTCTTGTCCTGTCCATGCCCAGCCTCCTGTGCTTATTTTGAGTGGGGGTTTTATGGGGTTTGAGTTTTTATAATATGTAAATAAGTAAAGTAAAATGACACTACACAAAGGCGCCATATCTGTTTCTCACTCAAATTGGGCTTCACTTTTTGTTGTTAAGCCATCTCCATTAGTTTCAGTGCTCAGAGGTACCGCGCGGCTATAGCACATGAGTAAATAGTTACCTAAAATAAACGGAACAGAGCTTAGACTATGGAAAGAAGAGGACATGAAATACCTACGAAAAAAACGTGCATACCTAAAGTGTGAGCCTGGCGGCACAAAGATGGCGGCTTACCGTAGAGCTGCGCGCATAATATCGATAGTAAAATTTAACGGTGTTTACATAATTCGATATTTTCGAAAATGATTTTCTTTTACCTTTCTTCAGTTTTATTTACGTGGTAATGTGAGATATTAAAACGCACACGCACCTCAACCTGAACATAATTTAGTTTGGTAGTTGACTTTGAGAGAATATCATATGTTGACGTACTGACTAGCCATGGATTAACGATTATTGTTATGTGGAGCAAATTACCTCGTGACAGGGAGACGTAGAGACGTGATGACGTCTAATAACCGAGGTGCTATGAGAAGGAAGGGGAGACCACGAATGCTTTGTATCGACTGATTAATTTCATTGATCGTTAGACCGCATGTGCAGTCCCCGAATTCGGGCTAACGACCGATTTATCGACCAATGAAAATGCGCCTCACTGCATAGATGCTGCTGCCATAGCTTGGGGGATACCCTAAAATATCTGTAAAATAAAATCCTATACTTTGTAAGACTACTGGGTTCGATAATTCACAATAAAACGAAAATTTTCATTTTAAACATATTTATTAAATCGGTTCCGGTTAGGTATAATCAAGTTCTATAAATGCCCGCTTTATACAAGTATATGTTCACAATAATAAAATAAGTGTTCAATAAACTTTCGATCTCAGTCATAATCAAGTTCTAAAAATAAGCAATGTTCTAAAAATAAAGCATTCATCGAATATGAGCATGTTAAACTTTTAATCCCAGTCATTTTCAAGTTCTAAAAATACAAACTTTAAACAAAAATAAAATAATAATAATAATAATCACAGGTACACAATAATCATTACAGTTAAAAATCTGCCATTTTCTTAGTCTGTCTTCTTACTTTTTCTTTTGATGTTCACATTTTGATTTGAATTTTTCAATAATTTCAAGCGCTTTATCCTGAAACAAAAAAAAAACACATTAACTTCTAGTTTTTTGCAACTTCGTACAGTTTTTTGCCGTAAATTATTTTAAATTACAAGTCACACTGCCCACAGTACCTATAGAAACATATAAAATAGAACACTTACATCTGCATAGCTATAAGTGCTGCAGATAGGCTCCTCTTCCAGTTGTTGTTGTTGTTGTTCCTCACACTCAATAAATTGGGCTGGTAGCTGTAAAAGAGAAATAACAATAGTATTTAATATTTAGTGAGTTTGTATTTAAAAGTCAAGATTGTATTCTATTTAACATACAATGAAATAGAATACTTACAACTGCATCGCTAGAAGTGCTGCAGCCAGGCTCCTCTTCCAGTGCTTTGTGAGAAATATATTGTTGTTCCTAACACTCTGAAGATAACTGTAAAAGAGAAATAACAATAATATTAAATATTGAGCGAGTTTGTATTTAAAAGTCAAGATTGTATGGTAAGTACCTAAAACAACATAATAATTATGAAATATTACACTTACATCTGCATTGTTATAGGTGATGCCAACAATTTTCTCTTCCAACACTGCGATAAACAGATTGTTGTTTCTCACACTCAACAAATTGGGCTGGTACCTATACAAAGAATAACCACAAATGTTTACTAATTTCTAAATTGCATATTAATCACTAACACACATTTGTTTAATTTGCATTTTAACATACAACATTTTATAACCTAATAGCTATTCATCTTTTAAAAAAAATAATCATTTCATTTACTATATAAATCTCCTTTTGGTATTTCAGAAGTAAAAATAGTGCAGGTATATGTTTCTAAACTGACTGATGTGTATTTAAATCTGAAAATCATAAAGTATTTCAGCAATATAGAACTGTTGCTGATGACATCCCTCTCGTCCCTTCTCTCTCTCCATCAACTGGTTTGATTATTTGTCTGTATACACTATAAACTTATCTTGTATATTTTTAAAACTTACCACCAACTCACTTGAAGGCAAAGCATCATCGCACAATCTTGTAACATTTAAAGTCCGGTTAAAACATTTATCTTCAAAATGCAGGGTCCAAAAAAATGTTTTGTTTGGTTTAAGTATTTAAATTTTCAATTCCAAGTATATCCAGCCACTGCTCTTTTCTTTCTTTACATGTTGGCAATCTAAAATCATAAAAAAGAGATCGACTAGAAAATAATATTCACTTGTCGATATGTTATCGATATATTGAAAATGCCGAACCGTGACTCTATTTATTAAGACGAATAATTTTCTCAAAAGTCACTTAATATTAATATCAAAACCTTAAATGATTATAGAAAAGCTAGTTTATGTTTATAAACCTTCCTACAAATAGCAAAATCTTTCAAAATATTAGAAAACAAGATATTTTAAATGAATTCGCTTACTAACCTATCCAACGTTATATTTCAATGTTTTTTTCTGTTTTTGATACGGCAGCCTAACATACTGCACCAACCCATAATAAATACAGTACTAAGCAAGTTCAAACTCTATAAACCAGCACAATTTTCGCATCACAACACAATATTTTCTTTAAAACTCTGAAACAAACAAGTCGCGGATGACAACTGATGTACTTGTTTTGGCTGCAGTGTTGCCACCTTAGTTTTAGTAATGGGGCAGTTGACAAAGCAAAAAAGGGCTAGAACGGGCTAGATGCATCATGCAGCGAAAATAAGAGGCTAAATGTTGGCTGTGCAGATGAATTAATGAAAAAGAGAAATGTTTTTTTGCATTGTTTTAATACTGCACAATACAATTGACATATCAACTTAGGAAAAAATTGTGTTTTGATACACATCTTTGAATAGTCGGTTTATAAAAAATAAATGTTCCGGGTATTCCCAGGCGCCGCTTTAGACTCAACAGGGAATACCCCAATCGGAGAGGCCTAAAGATGCGGTATATTACCATAGTCAAACAAATTGCATCTACCACAAAAATGTAAACCAATATCTATGACACAAATGGTGAAAATTCGATGTTATCGTGATGTTAGCATGACGCAAATTTCACATTATGGTGCAATATTTATAAGAAAATGAAAAGGGCTAGATAGCCCTTTCCGGGCTAAATCATTAAAAAATGGGTTCACCTACAGTAAAAAGGGCTAGATCTAGCCCCAAAAGGGCTAAGGTGGCAACACTGTTTGGCTGTGACAAAACATGGCGACCGGCCGCATTTTGATATTTCGTGACGTCACAAACATACAGTGCCAATTTTTGGTAATGATAAAACTACTGTTGTCCTTTTTTACATATGAGTACCCTCATAAGTTAAAAAGAGATGCCGCTATATCAGTAATTATGCCGTCGAAATTAATCACATTCGTATAACTACTGTTCGTGTAGATGTTATATGCCAAGTCCTTTCTTTCCTTAGTCTGAGGAACAGAGCCAAAGCATCATCGTGCAAAATTTTTACCTATTTTGGTAGGGTTGTTACAAGAGGTTAAGACAAATTAAACAAAACATTTGTCTAATACCACGGACAGTAAAAAAATAAAGGACTCCACGCTACCATACTATAGCGTGAAGCTACGTTTATGCATGTGTGAGTGAGATACTTATGGATACCAGATATGGGATATCTGTCATGTGGAGCACTTAATTTATCAATGTGTGATGTAAGTTGCGTGTCAAGTGGAGCACCTGAGGGGCTTCAATGTCTAGTTAGTGGCGCGGAGTCCTTCTTTTTTTACTAGTCCGTGTCTAATACTAATAGTTTTATATTATTATTCAGTATGATGGTCAGAAGGTCATCTGTTTTATGATAGGATTGTATGCTTATTAAGCATTTTAATTATTATATGATTAACAATGACTATGTTTATGTCAAGATTAAAATATTCGTGAAACACTTAGTAAAATAAAAAACGTTATTAATAACAAAATACCACGTTTTTACATTAAAATACATTTTTGAGATGATTCCAGTGATAGGTGTCAATACTCCTTTTCATGCATCGTTCTTTCTACGATTCAAACTTTTCAGTTTCGAACAAATTAAATATTATACGAAAATGTTCCGAACCCAGTGACAAAAAAGAAGTGTCCCATAAGACACAAACAAAAACAAAACATCCTTATTTGGATGATTCCGAGTCTTCCAAATGAGTGCATAAAAACGTGAGAATACCAGTATTAATAGATATAAAAATAAATTCTAGTTTGATTATAATTTTATTTTAATCAGGATTAAAAATAAAATAAATAATTAACAAAACAAACAACGTGTGTCGCGCTGAAACCCTGAGATTTTCAACTGGCTATGCCAGTGTATACCGGTTTTTTCCAATCTCGCCGCGTACGCGAAAAGCGGCCAGTGGTCACGCACACATGCCCCGCGCGCTTGGTGGGAGTGCAACCGATTCGCGCGATTGTATGAATATTAATCTTTGTACCTTTACTCCTCTGTGGCTGTAGGCATTTATTTCAAAGATAGGCCCGAGTAACAATACTATGGGGAAGCTAATTAAATGTTTCTTACTATAGTACGTTTTTTTTAGAATTAGAAATTATGTAAACAAAGAAGCAGTGGTGGCCAATCTTTTTTTGGCTAGCATAAAAATATTAAATCTACCTCTTGTACCAATACTTACCTACATAGGTAAAATTTGCAGGGTGAAAGCCCAAATATGTTCAAATGATCAAAGCGGTACTAGCCCGTCGTCCCACAGTTTTAGTCCCTCATGGGGTAGGATGAGCCAATTTTCTCCTCCTTGGTCAAAATTTCCTCATAGTAAGTAGAGACCCTAGGGAGGACTTACACGGTGGAACCACGAACAAGTACAGTTACTCCCCCTGTGACCGTATGGTCATGAAAGTACGGGTGATTTTGCAAAGGTAATGGGTAACTCGACGTGACGCTGACTGTACAGTCATCGTCCTACTGTGATAAAATTGAAATTATAGATCATAGTAATAAAACAAAATAGATTCTATATAAATATTTAATCATCATCGGAAGATGAAGAATCGGATGATTCCCAGTGACGTTGACATTTTGCCGGTATTGTTGCAAATGGTGGTCATATTAAGCGACCATTTTAAAAATCACTTAATATGGTACGTATTACAATATCGGCATGTACTTTTTAATTTTGTCGTGTCAAACTGACAACGTTTCGTTCCACAAGTTTGCAACTTCTGCTTCTTAAGGTCTTTTTTAGTGTAAACTTTTCACGATGTTACGTTTTGTTTGTGAAATTAATGTGTACCATAAAATACTTAAATTTCGTTCTTTCTAATGCTAAAAAAAATGGACTATACACAGGGAAAGGGGAGAGGCACACGTTACAAAATGCAAAAAATTCTATTGTCGATGCAAAAAATTGCCGCGCGCGTTTAGCGGCGAAATTTAGAAGTTTTCTAAGAACGACACTTTTCTATTAAAGTTGAGGTTAATAGGTTTAGACATAATTAGATGGATCACGATTACATAGATATACCTGTTGCTAATAAAAGCAGAAGTTTATTTATTTATTAAATATTAATCAGATGTATGTGGTTTCTTGCTGGATGAGACAATAATTTGACTTTCGCTTAATCACATTGTTAATCAATATGATAAACCGATTCAGTGCGGTGAAATTTTTTGCTAAATTTTGCGCCTGGCGGCGAACAAATATTTCGTGACTCCTCTAAGGCGCCAAGCGCCAGGAACTTTCATGGCTCCTCTCGAGCGCCACCCGCTACAAAGTGTAATTTATCGCTTGTTCGTCTGTTTCCAATTGTTTTTCTTTTAGTCGCGACTCAACAGCGAGCGTAAGCGGTTTAATAGCTCGTTTCAAGTGTTTATCTACTATCACTATGTGTCTACGTGTACAATCGGAAATGGAAGGTAAGCGACTTATTTTTATCAGGTGTTGTAAACCTAGTGGTATTTGTTTGGCTCGATTGATTGATCAATTCATTTTCGTTTTATCATAGAACAGGATATTATTTATTTACATTTTATAGTATTTTATAAACAAATAAAAATTGTATTAATTATAGCTTTTGAATGAAATATCTGATTCGAACAAATCAATCAAAAAGGTATCTAATAAACATTTATTATATTCTATTCTATTCTAATTGAACATGAAACGATTTATTTGGATAAAGGTTCATTTAGGCAGGATAGATTCTCCCACTGACAACTCTTACTTTTTAAAAATAAAAAGATAGAAAAATATCTTTCTAGTTGGACAATTTCGTCATTATATGGAATAGCGAATATTTTTCTACGGTTTATGAAAAAAACAATTTAAGACGCATATACCCTGTGTATACCTCACGGCATGTAATTTTACTTCTGAGAAAGGTGGAGGGGATTTTTTGAAGATGTAATAAAACACGCGCGCAATATATTTCTTTAAAAATTACATGTTTGACTGATTTCTCAACAAAAAATTTACTTAGTATTTATATTTAGTATTTATGTTGATGTAAGATTTTGTTGGTGTTGACGTTATATCATTGGCTACTTATAAAATAATTCAGTGTCCGTATTAATCGAAATGAATGATCAATTGAAAATGTTTACGACTTCTGAAGTGTGCGTTTTGATGTAATATCCTAAAACGAACATTATAATCGTAAAATGCGTGACAAATAAAGACACTTTCATTGAACGGAAACCTCTGAAAAATGTCATTTATTCATTGATTTACAGGTAAACAGTTTGGCTCCTCTCGGGCGCCACACGCCATACTGAAAAGATACCCATGGCGCCTCTGCGGCGCCATCCGCACGGAATCGATTAAAGCGTCTGCAATATGCACAAAACCAATCCGTTCTGAATGAAAAATGAATGAACAAATGAAAACTTATTCCCGTATCTCCTTAATAAGTACATTGAAGAACGCAACAATATTTCGTATTTATGCTTTTATTTATTAACAGATTACGGAATTGTAAATAAAGAAGGACTCCCCGCTGTCATACTACAGTGTGAAGCCACGTTTATGCATGTGTGAGTTAGATTCTTAAGGATGCCAGATAGATATAAAAAAAATGTCATTTGGGGCGCTCAAATAAATATGTGACGTAATAAGTTGCGTATAAAATTGGGGCACCTGCGGATTTTCAACTTTTAGTTAGTAGTTCGGAGCCCTTCTATTTTATCAGTCCAGGATGTAACAGAAAAAAAAATCTGTTCTGTGATGTGAACAAGACGCCAAGCTACTTGCTTGGCGTCTTGCTCTGTGGTCTTGCTTATTTTTACCATGCCTTTGATTCGATAAACCTTTATGTTGTATTTCCACCCAACTGTTGGATGGAACTACATATTGGTATTTATATGAATTACAATAATAACAATCAAATCAAATAAATAAAATATGTGTCGATTTAAATATCAGTAACTGTTGATTCGATTTTATTTACAAAGTATCGAGTTGGATCGTGCGTGCATCACTACTATAAATAGTTAAGTTACTTTGGTGAGAGTAGTACTCGTGTAAAGTTTCAAGTTACAAGTTTTGGACGTTTACTTTTGGAGAAAAAATATAAATTCTGTATTATACTTTACTTAAGTACAGTTTAATTCAAATTCGTATTTTTGGTTGTTAAAAAGGACGAACTCTTAAACAATGGCTGAGTAAGTATTATTTTTTGCCCAAGTTTCATATAACCTTCACTTGATGTTTTGTCCTATGTCACCTCTAAAATTTAATCATGACTTGTAAAAAAGTTAAATGCTTAAATCCAAAATCAAGCCTAAACTCTGACCCAACAACTTTCAAATAGACTTTTTTTTCAATAATTATAGTCTCAATAGTAGGTACTTACTCAATAATGTTAAGATGGCAATTGAAAGAACCGAATTTTAGTTTAACCGAATCTTCATTTTACATTCATTATTTTGACGACTTTTTAGCTTAAATAGCCAAATTACTGCATAAATCTGAAAGTATGGAATTGATTCATCTTTAATAATTACTGTGCCTTTGCTTTTTTTATAGGTGTCTTGTGTAGCCAAATGTTTATTTCTTGAAAAAAAAGGAAACTTCTTACGATAAGATCTTTCGTCAATTTCAAGTTTGAAATTGCATAGTGTATAGTCAACATTATTTAATTTACTTTGATAAAATGCTATGTCAAGGTTACTTGAAGGTTAAGGTTAGGTAGCAACTTCTACTTGCCTAAACATTTAGTACTGTTACCTTAAATGTATGAACAATTTAATATTTATCAAGTGTGCAGTTTCAAATTTATTTATCAACTATGATTCTAATTTTGAATCTCTGTTGGTTTGAAATGAGGATATTTTTCATATTATAACGTCTCCCATGTATATTGTTAATGGTCATGGTCTAAAAATACCATGGCTGTTAGCAGACCTTATGATTGGAAGAAAATGTGGAAATGTAGGTAACATCATAAAATCTCAGGCTTATTCAAATAAAGTGCTCACTAATGTAGTAGATTATATTAATTTATCTTTAAAATCTTCTATTTTAGCCCCAAAGCAGATATTGCCCTTATTGGATTAGCCGTTATGGGCCAAAACCTTATTCTGAATATGAATGATCATGGTTTTGTTGTATGTGCTTATAACAGAACAGTTGAAAAGGTATGTTATTGTTCTCGTGATTTACAATCATGCATATCACTATAAAATACTTGTATAGGTGATAACTTAATATTCATCTATTTCAGGTTGACCAGTTCTTGAGTAATGAAGCTAAAGGCACTAAAATTATTGGGGCCAAGTCTTTAGAAGACATGGTTCAAAAGTTGAAAAAGCCAAGAAAAGTAATGTTACTGGTAAAAGGTAAATTATTTGTTTAGGAATTAAATTAATTTAAACAAAACAAATAAAGAATCTTGGTTTCTCCTTTGTTTTAAACTTTTCCATGTAATAAATGTAATATATTTTTTTGCAGCTGGTTCAGCAGTGGACGAATTTGTTAAGAAATTGGTTGCTTTATTAGAAAAGGGTGATATTATAATTGATGGTGGTAATTCACAATACTTGGATACTCAAAGATGGTGCAAGGAGCTAGCTTCAACAGGCATACACTATATTGGCATGGGTGTAAGTTCAGTATTTATTTGCATGTTGTGACATAATGCAAGTTATTATTAAGTTACATTTTTTATTTTTAATATTATTTGATATGACTGAAAAGTGCTAATTATAGTGTTTGAGTTGTTATTTTGTTGGTATTGATATTATACTTGAGCTACTATAATCAAATTTCCCAAATCCCTAAACCTATACCTATTAAAACATATTGTTTTGCAGGTAAGTGGCGGCGAAGACGGAGCTCGCTATGGGCCGTCCCTGATGCCGGGCGGGCACGCCGCTGCGTGGCCGCATGTCAAACCAATCTTCCAGGTTTGTATTTATTCTGGCCAAATGAGAAAATAATCTCCTCATTTGGCCTATTGATAAAAAAAGGTTTCTTAAAATAATTTATTTGCATATATAAATCTCAGGTTCGTTCCCACTCGTAACAAAGATGTGAGGCAAGAATTAAGCTATGAGTGCGTGACACACTGTAAGAACATTGTATTCTAGTGTGCGTGTAAGTTTGCCAGGGTAATGCAAAAAATTCATACTGTTTATTGTGTTTGATGCTCGAGTAGTATAATATTGGTTAGTATTGTAACATATATTTGATTATTTATATTTTACATTAAAATGTACATCTAAAATTTAATTTTTAAAATATAAAACTTTGTAATTATAATCGACATACAAAACATGCAAATACATACAAAATATTGCCTTTTGGCATCTATATATGAGACTCATACTAGCATCACCCTGTGGTTTCACCCGTGTAGTACCCGGTCTTGGGAATAAGGAAATAAAATAAGGGGATATATATAATATAATTACCTAGAAGTTTATTCGTTACATACATACAAATAATCTTTCATCTATAAAATAATAGTGTAGATTACGAGTATTCGCATATTACCTTACTTCAAGGAAAATATTTAAATGTAACCTAGCAACACTACCCAAATTTCATTGAAGTTTTGTGTTCCAAGTAATGAGAAACAAATAACACGGAAATATAATATCAACATATTTAGATAATTATTACTTAACTATGAAACGGTACTGCGTTTTCTCGTTTTAATTTTCGGAACAATTTTTACAATGTTTAAACACAAGACGGCATTTTTAAGAATTAATTTAAAAGAGATGTGACGTACTGTCAACGCAACGCTTTGTTTCGAACTGTCTTGAGTTTCTATTTGCTTTCCAATTTGTATTTGCTTTTCCGGCCGCACTCTCGTGTCTGTGACGGGTCTATCTGCCTTTTGTTCTCTAATCTGAGATATAAATAAACATGTTAAATTTAATTTACTTAAATTTAAAATATGTTAGAATTCATTTTAAACAAGTTGTTATCTGTGCATTCTTAGCACTCTTGTGATTAAGTTGAATTTTGTTGGCAAAATAACAAAAAAAATTTTGGTGTATGTAATTTTTTTCTAATTATAATTGCCGTTTGAGAAAACATTATTTATTGAAAATAGTAACTGTCTTATTTTATATATTTGTGTAATAATCCATTAATTGTTTTAGGCGATTTGTGCCAAGGCTAACAATGAACCTTGTTGTGACTGGGTGGGCGAGGATGGAGCTGGACATTTTGTTAAAATGGTGCACAATGGCATTGAGTATGGAGATATGCAACTTATCTGCGAAGCTTACCATATCATGAAGGATTTACTTGGTAACTACTAGTTTTACATTATAATTTAGATAATTTGCGAGATATTTCAGATTACAAATAAAAGACGATGTAAGAAGTATTTAGAAATAAAGGAAAACAACTGGATTCTCTGTTTTAAATTATTCTTTGTGATTGACATTGTGTATTGTGCTAATTGCCTGCAATGGCAGGCAAAGACGAATTTTAATCGTTGCAGTATTCAGAATGTTTATTCTAACTGCTTTTCCGTAAACAGGTATGGAACAGAATGAAATGGCTGATGTTTTTGAAGAGTGGAACAAAGGGGAATTAGATTCATTTTTGATCGAAATAACCCGTGACATACTTAAGTACAAGGATTCTGATGGTAAGGCATATTTTTATTTTTTGGTACATACATATTTCAATTGGCTCCACATTTTTGTTTCTAAATATCTACCTGACACATGCAGGCAAAATAATATTAATATAGAGAATGATATGAATGGATACTCATAAAGCACTTGAATTGATCAGCTGTAACTTATCCTTTGATTACTTTGAACACTTATTCTGAACACTTAAATAATTTGCGTTATCTTTGTCAAAGTAGTACATATTGTACTTACAGTTGCAGTTTTGTTACATTATAATATGTTGATTAATGTTTTCTAATCATTACTGATATTTACTAATATGAACACTGTTTTGGTCTGGGACTTGGCCCATGTTGATCTGGTACAAAAAAAAAAAAATGTGCCAACTGTGGTTCTTGCCTAGCATGTCGTAAAGGCGACTAACGGTTTACGGGCTTTTGGGTATGTGTCTAAGTAGGCGACGAGCTAGCCACTTGTCACTCCTTTTTTACAGCTTTCCATCCAACCCAGCCCACTGTCCCATGTTGGTCTGGGACTTAAAAAGAATGTGCCAACTGTGGTTCTTGCCTAGCATGTCGTAAAAGGCGACTAATGGTATATCGGGTTTTGGGTGTGTGATTGTGTAGGCGACAGGTTAGCCGCTTGTCACTGCTTTTTCACAATTTTCCATCTAACCCAGCCCGGCTCTATTTTTGGCTGAATGTGGTTGAAGGGGCTTGCTGCCCCTTTGACTCTGCCTACCCCTTCGGGGATTATGGGCGTGATGTTATGTATGTATGTATGTAACACTTTAGTAAAAGATCAATTTATAATGTTTTGTCTTACTTAAATTATCTTTGTCATTGTTGTATTATAACAAATAATATATGTATTTTTAAGTATTCTACAAGATACATTTGATATTGGCATGTAGTCTTATCCAGAATAAATATGATATATTTATGAAATACTAAATATGTTATAATACGGCCTTATAAAATTTGAAAATTTTATCATCAATAGGTAAATACCTTTTACCGAAGATCCGGGACTCAGCTGGACAAAAGGGTACTGGCAAGTGGACAGGCATCAGCGCTTTGGAGTATGGAGTCCCCGTCACGCTAATAGGAGAAGCAGTGTTCGCGAGATGTCTATCTGCCCTTAAAGGTATCTTATTACTCACCTATTCCTCTTTTTCTTTACATTGTGTTCTAGTCTTAAAGACATTCGCTTTGGTTCATATTATAACTAAATAACTACACTTCACCACTTCCCTAGCGGGGTAGGCAGAGAGAACCGAACGATCCTTACACACTTCATTCGCCTCTTCAACATTCATGATCCTTTTCATACAAGCTCTACAGTTTTTATGACTTCTTACATCACCTTCTGTTATACACAACCAATATGGTCGTGGTAGATGAGCCTGGGCCTCATACTTAAACTTAGCTAATCTGGTAATTACATTTAAATGACTTCCCTTTGACCTTCGTTTCCTCTACACTAAAGAATTAGGAACATTGGTTCATGGTTGCATAGTAATTTATTTATTTATTTTCCCTCGCTGCCGCTGTATAAATCTCTTTTATAGTCCAAAGGCTATTTTGTGGTTCCCACAAAATATTTTATTTCACCCTTTGTGTTGTTTTTTCATAGTATGAATGTGCTGTGGTTTTATAGCTAAAACATGTATTGATTGCATAAATCAATACATGTTTTAGGTATTTGTTTATTTAGTAGAAACTTTCTACATTCCTGGATAGTTTCTACAATTGTTTTAATACTACCTACTACTAAATATTGGTTAAGTTTTTTTGCGAATCCCAGGACTGGTCCCTCGCTTCACACGGACATGAAAGTTAGCTGTTTTTTATCCTCGTGACTCGGAATGCACGTAAGCTGTTGGTCCTGCGACTAACCTTTCTCCGATTATGTCAATATGCGTTTCACCGAAAAGGGTATACTATAATAATTCTTGCGTAGTTAGCTAGTTCTCCCTGAGATTGTCCACCGAGCCGGAAAACTGGTAGGAAGATATTTAATACATACATATATACATACATAATGTCCCGCATTATTCTCTTTTGAATATATAATACTATTATAACGTGATGTTCGTTTCAGACGAGCGTGTGGAGGCCAGCAAGTCGCTGCCGGGTTCGACGCAGAAGTTCACCAGCGACAAGAAACAGTTCTTGGAGCACTTAAGGAAGGCTCTGTACGCTAGCAAACTCATCTCCTACGCGCAGGGCTTCATGCTGCTCCGCGAAGCCGCTAAGGTAGCCTATCTGAATTGTTTTACATTAATATACATGATAAACATGGCATTGGTTACCCCATAAATATTTATGGTTCTTATTTTCTGCACTGATTTATCTCCTTTTATTTAATATTGACAATGTAATGGATTTGCGAAGTAGATGTCATTGCTATATTCTAGAGAAATCATTTAATTTTTTTTATAAATTTCAATGTGATGTTTGCTGTTATTTATTTTGAATAATTAGTACAGTGCAACCTCGATTATGCGAATTTGTTAAACCGTAATTAGCTCAGCTAAGCAAAAGTGCGTAGAACCGATTACGCATCAAAATCTGGCTTTGACCTCCAGACATAAAAATTCACAAAGATTAGGAAAATTATGAGCGCGGTAACTATTAGAGTTCTAGCGAATGAGGCTGAATAATCTATTGTCTTATTATTCGTTCGGATTAGGATTCAACTATGTTGTCACAGTGCGTTTATTTTAAGTAATCCTAGCTTGTGCCCGAGGCTTCCCTCACGTGGTACATCGATAAAACACATCATAAGTGTTATTCAGATGTATGAGCTATATTATTGTGAAGTTTCATTAAAATTCATTCACTCGTTTTTGTGTGGAATAACAAACATTCATTCATCCATATAAAGTATCGTGTTTATGATATCGGTAAGATGTACATAGTGACATAGAAATTTGATGTGGTTGTATATGACAGGTGCACAAATGGAACCTGAACTATGGCAGCATCGCGCTGATGTGGCGTGGCGGGTGCATCATCCGCAGCGTGTTCCTCGGCAACATCAAGGTATGTCATGCCGTCTGCTTCCATCGCCTTTTGCACGTCGCATATGCTATAAAGATGAATGTATTTAAATTTTATTGGGGCCAAATGTCTATTTTAGCATTTTCCGAAAGTTTCATTATTGCGGGTTTCAATTTTGTCCTTATATAAATTCGATCCAATAATGTAATGACCACATGAAAAAATAATGATTTATTCTTAGCGAGGACTACATATTTATTAATAAAGATCTGGTGAATATTAATGTTCCTCAGTGCTAAGGATTTGAATGTTTAGTATGCGGATTATTTACTCCATTCATATTTGTTTTATGAGTCGAGTTATAATAAATGTCGGTAAAGCACGTGGTCTAATTGTTGTGCACTCGATTCGTATTTATTTTTTAAACATACAAAGATATGCAATAATGAGTTTAACGAGATGTAAGCGCGACCTTTTTCTGACCTCTATGTCTGTACTTGACTTTGTATGTATTATTACGTCACGTACGGTACTGATTCTAGTTATGTAAGACTACTTTACCTATATTTTTGATATTATAGTAATCGTCCATAATCGTCACATCGTGTTAATTTGATTTTGTTTTAATCTTTATTTTTCTGTTTGTTCGATTTTTATCACAAAACGTTAGGTAATAATGTTAGTAGAAAATAGTAGGACTATATAGTTGTTGACTTTCTATGACTTTACAGCTATTTATAAATAGTTTGTTATTATTTAATGTGATGGTAATGGCCAGTTTTACTCAAGTCATGTTTATAAAACGTATTTAAGAATGTCTATCCGTCACTTAGTGTCCATAGCACAAGTATGCTTAGCTGGGAACTAGGAAAATAAAATAAAAAATATAAATACTTACTTGTCACTATTGCAATGGTAGTGACTCTCACACTAGGCGATGCCTGTCACGTTAGAGTCAAATCGGTTATCGGTTTGGACAAATATGTAGAATTCAAAATTTAACTATACACGCCATTTCTCTAGCGGGGTAGGTAAAGGGAACCGAAAAATTGATTTATTTATTGAAACAATAAGGAAAAGGTAACTCCGTTGTCGATCAGGACGCGTTCACGAAGAACCCGCAGCTGTCGAACCTGCTGGTGGCGCCGTACTTCCGCGAGCGCATCGGCGCGGCGCAGCAGTCGCTGCGGCAGGTGGTGGCGCAGGCGGCGCTGCTGGCCGTGCCCGCGCCCGCGCTCTCCTCTGCGCTCGCCTTCTACGACGGCTACCGCAGCCCAGTGCTGCCTGCCAACCTGCTCCAGGTACGCACTCCTTCTCAAGAACGGAAAAGCTAGTAGAAATTACATGTCACAAAATTAGTATGAGAACCGATGAAGCCAAACTCGCACAAATACGCCACTTATCACATACATTGCAGACAAGCAGTGAGCTGGACTGGCCGTTCTTATTTTATTCAAAAACAGCTATCTTATAATTTCATTGCCAGCTGATTGTCCTGCTACATTATAAATGATAATATTTTTTGTATTTATTATATTTTTAGCTTGAATTCATTTATTATAAAATCTTGTTTGATTTTATAAAAAAAAAACCAACATAACATCACGCCCACAATCCTCGAAGGGGTAGGCAGAATCAAAGGGGCGGCAGGCCCGTTTAACCACATTCAGCCAAAAATAAAACTGTGCTGTCAAGTGGCTAGCTTGTCGCGTAAACAATCACAGACCTAAAACCCAATAAAAAAAAAATGTAGATTAAAATAACAAAAATACAAGGTTTTTGAAATTATGTTTGATCATCATTGATATTAATTAGCGTTGAAGTATATTTACGATGGCAAATATTATAGAAGTTGTAGTTTATTAAACCTTTTTTAGAAGGCTAGATCAAAAAAATTTAAAGGCTTAAACAACATTAGCCTTGTTAGAAAACATTAAACATTTTTAGGCTTCAAGCTTTGCGAGTCAAAAGCCCTAAATAGAATTAGCCTCAAAGGCTTGAACTATTTTGCCTTTTAGCCTTCTAGTCCTTGCAATAAGACGGTAAGTCTTAAAAAAAGGCCCGAGATTTTCTATCACTAATTGTAATTCAAGTTCAAACCAAACGCAAATAATGATTTTTTGTAAACCAGCAGAAATAAATTGTACATTTAGATACACGCAGTCTGCACTATATTATATTTAAACTATATTATAGCACTACTTTAATGTCACTGACTTCATAATCGTACAGGATTGGAGCTTCAGTGCCACGCCCAGTTCGCAATCCCACTTAATATTTTTTCGGTGTTCTTAACCCATTCTTGACTGGCTCGATGGCTTATTGGGTAGTGACCCTGCCCCATGCGCCAAGAGTTGTGGGTTCGATCCCCACCCACATTTTATGATGAATACTTGTGTTTGTACTGTGTCTGGGTGTTAATATTGAATATTTAAGTATATATTTGTAATACCACTGTTGATTCTGATATCTGTAACACATGTGCTTATGCTACTTACTTACCTCGGAGTCGGATCAGTGACGTGATGTAGTCGGATATTATTATTATTATATTCAATGCGGCAGAAAGAACTATACTTCTATTAGCTACGTGCAGGAAAATTTTTAGAGTCCATCCCGTACCTGGGAGGAATTCAAATAATAGACTGAACTACAATACTGATATCTATTATTTAACAGGCGCAGAGAGACTACTTCGGCGCGCACACGTACGAGCTGGTCACCAAGCCAGGACAGTTCGTCCACACCAACTGGACCGGCCACGGAGGGAACGTCTCCGCTTCCACATACAACAACTAACTTGCCCTCGCAAGAAAACCTCTATTGAAGGTCGCCAAGAACGCCTATATTTTTTACTAAAGTCGGGAGTCCTTTAAAAATATTTCCTATTAAGAGTTGGGTGTGACGCTTTCTCTAATTCTGGTCCCTTTTTGGGCCTGGCTGCCTCACTCTCTATGTCGTTCTTTGTAATATCGTTATCTTCTTAATTTCGCTATGTATTTATTATCATTTTCTATTTGTTGATTAAAATGACAGATTATGAAGGACAAGCATTAAATGATGTGCATCTACTTTCATTAATAACATTCCGATACATTTGTTTTTTGTACTGGATTATTCGTAAATTGTCAGATTTCGCGAATAGTGAGAATACAGTTTTATACGTTTAGTGGGTATACTGTGAATTCAAAATATTTTATTACTGTTAAGCTTGAGAATATGGTTTTATGACATTCCTTTATTTAGTTTTTGTTCCAAGAAACAATATCTATGGTTTCCTTTAACATTCCCGTTGTTATTTATAAGGTGGTAGGTTATATAAGATCAAATCTTTTATACTGCTATTTATATTGATATAATCAGCCTTATTATAAAAATCTTGAGCATGGTTTTAATAAACCAAAAATCCTTGAAATGTGTTAACATAATTTAAAAATAATGGCGGCATGTAAATGTTTCGTCATTATTTAGTAATAAGCCTGGTACTTTTCTAAATAGTGACAATAATACAATATTCTTCAATATGCTGTGAATTTTAAAAAGGTGCTTCCTATTTTTTGATGTTGAAATGAAATAAATATATTTTTTGGATATAACTGCGGTTTCTTTTTACATTTTAGATGAAAAATGCCTTAATGCATTTATTGCAAAATATGTAAAATGGAATGTGAAAAGTGAAAAAGAGCAAAATTTATTGATGTATGACATGTATATTATGTGATTTTCGTATGATTGTTAACACACCTGCCATACATAACAAATGTACCTCATTTTATGTAGTATCCTTGGGCTAAATACGTAGACAGTATTGGCGACGCAAAGATTATCTGCGCGCCTCTAGCGGCGAAATTTAGAAGTTGACTAAGTATGACACTGCTTGATAAGTTGAGGTTGATAAGTTTAGACATAATCAGATAGATCACGATAACATACAGAAACCTGTTGCTGATAAAAGCAGAAATACGAAATATTGTTGCGTTCCTCAATGTACTTAGTACTTATGGAGATTCGGGAAGAAGTTTTCATTTGTAAATTGAAATATTATTCTCCAGATCCCATTGGTTTGGTGTATCCTGCACACGTTTACGCGCTTTAATTACGTCGACTATTGACAACATCTGATATATATTTAATAAATAAATTTTTGTCCCATGTTGGTCTGGGACTGTGCCAACTGTGTCTCTTGCCTAGTATGTCGTAAAAGGCGACTAATGGGAGGTATATGGGGTATTGGGTATGTGATTGTGTAGGCGACGAGCTAGCCACTTGTCACTACTATTTCACAATTTTCCATCTCTAACCCAGCTGTTTTGTTTTTGGCTGAATGTGGTTGAAGGGGCCTTTTAACCCCTTTGACTCTGCCTACCCTTATGGGCGTGATGTTAGGTAGAAAATCGTAGAGCTTGTATGAAAAGGATCAGTATGTGGCGAGTGAGATGTGTAAGGATCGTGCCATATGGCGTTCGGTTCTCTGCCTACCCCGCTAGGGAAGTGGCATGAAGTTTAGTTAGATAGTTATGTTATGTTATGTAGATATGTAAATGTTTTTTTCCGTGACGTAAATTGTATCGAAAACTGACGAAAGTGTCGTTCTTAGACAACTTCACAATTTTGACACTTGAGGCGCTAGTTAGAATCTATGAATCGCTAAATATGGTCTAAACTCCTTAATATCGTATCTACCTACTCTATGTACAGACTAAATGTCACAAGTGTCAAAACTAGGGCATAAAATATTATTTAGAAATATTTAGTGTAAAAAGCTAAAAAGGTGTAAAATTACGAGTTGGTCATTATCGTACGTACGACTGAGCATTTAACTTACTACGAATTCCCCTAAGACAAACCATACTGAACAATTATAGCAAATTTACACAAAGAAAATTACATATGCAAAAGTTTAGTTTAATTCATTTTTAAGTGCTAGTAGTCATAGTCAGATAGATATTAGAAATAACTTAGTTTGGCCTAAGCTTGTATTTACATACATACCTACCTACCTAGGTACGATTGTAATCACCGAAACAGGTAAAGTCCAATGAATGATAGGTCATTGAACCACATAAAGCCAAAAACATAACTGAGTTGGGTTGGGTTAGATGGAATATTCTATATGAATATATAAAAAGTAGTGACAAGCTAGCGTCCCATTAATAATCACGAACCCAACACCGTTCGTCGCCTTTTACAATATGCGAGGGGAGGAACACATGGTAAAGTATTTTTTCGGGTCCCTGACCAATATGAACAAGTCAGTCATACCTACCTATTTATTTTCTAACTCAATGCGGACTTAGATATTCTTACAAAATGATTACTTACTTATTGTAGTTACCCAATTAAATTTCTATGTAATGCTTAATTGAGTTTAGCCCTTAGAAAGGATTTGTAGGTACCAGTTGCTTGGTGAAGCCAGAGTTCAATTCGTCTAATGTATATGGGTCACTTACCTTCAAAGCTCGTCACATACCTAAATATGGTTAAAAGACTCGACTATAATGACGTACAAACCATCTAATATGAGGGAGACGATGCTTGAAAGTTTCTAACAGTTGCTCTACGTTGATCCATATTTTCGCGCATACGCTATATTTGTACTATATTTCAGATACCAAAACGACTGTTGGCATATGGATGATATCTGAAGGATGGTCTACTTCTTGATCCTAGCGTCGGCGTTGTTGGTGATGTGGTTCCCGTGCCTGAAGCAGGGGCTGTGGGCGGTGCCCGCGCCGGTGTACGCGCGCGACCGCAAGAACCGCGTGTTCCGCATCACGCCGACCGGCAACTGCTGCGAGAACAAGTGCACGTGATGTTCACGCGGGATCCGTATCTTGGACATCGCGGATTTATTCCGCTTTGTACAGCCTTTATGACCCTACCTTTGTTCATTTCTTTGTTTCCAGCTGTCTCAAAGATAAGGAACGTTTTAAAGGTTAATTGTATCCATAACACAAGCCTATAAGCTTAGTTTGGAACCAGAGAATTGGTGTGACTGTCTGGAGAATTTATTTATTTTATATACTTTTATGCATGTTGTTTGTGTTCCTGTTGGTGTAGTGTCCTAAGCATATCAACTTAATATAAATTAATATATTTTCGCCTTTATTGTAAACAGTGTCCCTTTTATTTTTAGGACTATTTTGTATAACGGAATGTCGTCATTGCATGTTATTTATGATACCCGCAGACAAGGGACTTGGTCCGCCGAGGACAAAAATCCCCCATCATAGAAAAATCCTCCGAGGACTCAACGCACACGGTGTGCGGACATTTGTCCGCGGGAACGGACATCTCTATCGAACGCGTAACAAGAAATAAAATATCCCGTGTGCGTTGATGTTCCTTGGCTCGTTAGTTCTTTTGTTTTCGAGGACTTCCCCGTACTTTTATAATAATGTACGATCCGGGCTGTTAATGTCCCCTTTAGTCCGGGGGATATATTGACCAGCGGAATTTTTGCCCGATGATCTTTTAGATGGTCGAGTGCGTTGGCAAATGCAGTTGCAAACGATCTATTTCCACGAACAAAAAGTTCCGCGGACAAAAGTCCCTCGTCTGCGCTCACCTTTAAGCATAGGTAGTGACCTACCAGTGTGACCACTCTGGAATCGAGAACCATTTTGTTTGGCTCTGCGGTTTGTGTGAATCCAAGACATAGTTATCATTATGTGATGTACCTACAGGTACCTCTATGTTTAGCGTGCATGTATGTGTCGTGAGTGGATGGAAAGAAAACGCAAAAAATACTTTTTCAATTTATTTTCCATAATCTACATAGAATCATTGGATTACATTGAGTTAACAAATCATTCGGTTATTCGACATTGAAGTTGTGTAGTTATAGGATACTCTTCACCAAGGTTGTACATACAATCAGTCGCTTCGCCATTAGTACAAAAAGTGTTGTAATTATTCCAATAAATAAGCACTTTTTGTATCAAATAGCTAGATTCGTTTCTGCATGCCATTATTATTGAAACTACACATACAAATTGATTAATAGTGACACACAAGTAAATAGAAGGCCAGTAGATTAGAAATTAAATATAGGCCATATTTGGGTATTGTATGTCTGTCAGCGGGTAGACGTGTGCAAACAATATTTAGACTCGGGGACTCGTTTGAGAGATTAAGATATCTATAAAGTGTTAATTTTTGTTTGTCAACAATTATTTTTGTTAAAAAGAATAGAACCAGGTAGTAAATATTAATGTTTTTAGGCCTTATATATTACTTAATTGAACGACTGCTTCGTTGGTTTAGTAGTAGCGTGCGCCGCCTAAGGACCAAGAGGTCCCGGCTTCAAATCCCAGGTAGGGCCAAAAATTTGTGGTCGGGTATTTCAACATTGAAATTACTCAGTAACAGCCTGGAGTTGGCGGTTTAACCACACCCGCGCCTCGGAAAGCACGGTAAGCCGTTGGTCCTGCGCCTGACCTCTCACACCGGTCATGTCTAATGGCCTTCTCACCGGACTATGAGAGTGATGGAACAGAGAGTGCACCTGTGTTTGTACACACACTTGTGTACTATAATATCTCCTGCGCAGTTGACTAATCCTCCTTGAGATTGGCCGCCGTGACCGATATCGATTAGGAGGACAATAAGTATTGCTTAATTGTATTTGGAGCACTTCAAGCAGAGCAATGTAGGCCGCCCAAATGCACTGTGATTTTTTTGTTCTACTGGCCTGTAGGTAGACTATACTTATCTATTTATAGCCTGATTAATTAGAAAACCAACAATTGGTAAGTACATTAAATCACTTCACGAACTGCCCTGTTATCAATTGCATATAGTCTATTATGTAACAGGTACCAGCATGAGTTGTAGGTAGGTAGGTACACCGAGATGTGTGCGTGTATCAGTTATGCTGGTAAGACTTTTGTTGTTCTTACACTTACCAATGTAATGCCGTGCCCACACATCTCCTAAACACAGATCTTGCATGATGTTACATAGGTATACGAGCTGTGAGTGTAGTGGTCTGGACATGGCAATAACCATCATGTATAATAAGTATCTAATAAAACTCCATTGAACTTTAAAATCTACAATAAGTATTTCTATTACATCGATCAGACTACATAGATATTGTTGAAAGAACACCATTAAAATACATTGATATAGAAGATTAATATGCTTGAATAAACTATGTAAATACTATTGTTTACTGCTATCTCTAACAGCAAGCGATTTCTTGAGTACCTTCATCCAGAAATAACTGTTACATCATGGGCTTTCCATATCGAGCGGTCTTTCACTCCAAGTTATGGTTCCGTTGGCTACATGAAATCGGTTTGCTTCTAAGTTATATAATGCTCCTACGGTACTGCTAACAAAACTTTGTACGAATAGTGTGTCGTATTCTGTGGGTCAATGAGGGTTTTCAAAAATACAAAAACCGCCAGATGGCACGAGGGAGTCTTATCACTGTCACTATTGCCTCCTTGTTGACAGCATGTCAGTTTGGTCTGACAACTAACCAATGAGAAGGGTGACAAGACCGCAAGTCACAGTTACGCCATCTTTTGGATGTTTTAATTCAAAAACCTCTCATTGAATACGCACACCGTGGTGCAATGAATCCAATTTCCTATATTCAATAAAAATGTTCACTTCTACGCCCCATTCTCTCGTTTTGATCCATAAAGAATATAGAAGACTAAGTACAAATCATATTTTCTATAACATTAATAAATATATTTACTCTAAGTAATGTTCATTCATACTCAAATCGATTACATGTGTGTTAAAAACTTGTTAAAAAAAAGTGTATTATCTCCTTCGTGAAACTTGATTCGCAATGTAGGTATGCGACCTTCTATTTATACATTCAGTAAAAACCTTAATCACTTTTAGGGACAAGATTCGTAACGTTACGTGTATCCGTATCGCCTTCTACAGAAACCATGTAGTAAGTAATTATGCTTTGGTCTAGCGAAAAACTTAAAATCTACGAGACATTCTGTTACAATTAATCTCTATTGTATATTATTTCATGTGTCTATAATATATTTAATTAAGTTATATAAATTGTAGTAGCTTTATAAAAGTCCTAATAAATGTTAAATCATAAGTTTGGTCAGAGTTTTAATAAACGATACATACATAGTTTAGTACCTATAATTGATTATAAAAGGTAAAAAGTAATAATAATGATAATTTAAATAGCAAAATATAGAGGTTTAGTTTAGTATACAGTCCAATAGTTAGTAATGTACTAAAATACAATAAACATTTAAAATTAACAATGTTGACTAATATCTAGAACATTGTAATATCAATTGATATAAATATATATAATTTCAGTAATTGTGGTACCTAACTCACGGACTGTTAAAAAGGAAGGACTCCGCGCCACTAAGTAGACATTGAAGCTCCTCAGGTGCTCCACATTGACACGCAACTTACGTCACTCATTGACATAATAAGTGCTCCAAATGACAGATATCCGATATCTGGTATCCACAGGTATCTCACTCACACATGCATAAACGTGGCTTCACGCTATAGTATGACAGCGTGGAGTCCTTCTTTTTTTACTAGTCCGTGACATAACTACATCATTTTAATCTAATCTTAATTATACATTCAATAACACTACGTATAGAAACTTTGGTAAAAATCATCATAGAATAATATAGTTCCACATAATAAGATAGATAATTAGAAATACTGTATGTTGTCATGATCAAGGCCCTTTAGTTCAATTTCAGTTCTTAATAATTTAGCTACATATTATTATTAGGCCAGAGGATTTCCGAATTCGAACAAATAAAGAATATTCATAAGAAAACGATTAAGTTAATTAATGTGTTCAAATCTACATCATGGCTTAATTTGAAGGGTATGTTGTATTTACATAGTTATTATTAATTCGTTATATATTGATCTATAAATATGTCTAGATATTTATATAACACGTAAGTAAATATTACGACTTGGCATTCATTGATAACTACACTAGTTACCATCCGTAGCCTTACATGCGTGGATTCAAGTCTTTTTTTTTATATAAGATTTCATCACGCTTTGAAATATCTATTAGTTTTACAATGCATTCTTTATTACGACTCGATCAACTTACAATTAACATGAGATGGATATGGATATATATATATATATATATATATATATGTATAGTTAGTTCCCTTATATATACACGAACGAACTTTCATAATATTGGTCGTATTACAATACCTAAATGTGATTAATTATTGAATATTTACTATTAGGTACTTATTTTAGCAAGTCTAATACACGCAGTTGTAAGGGAATAAGGTAGACATGTATGTACAATATTAGATATTATTGGGATTATCTATCAACAAATATTTATCAGTATTTTCATCTATTTAGAAAGTAGGTACTTAATCTTGTATTGTGGCTGTGGTCAAACAAATTTGTCATATTAATTGGGTGGTTTTCTTTCGCGTCGACAAGCCATAGCGAGTAGGAGGATTAAATAAGTACGGTACCTAGTAGGTATTTTTAAATATGAAACTACTGGACTCTGTCACATTAAATTCGTAACTTGTTAATAATATATTACCTACAGTCGTTTTATCACCTTGCATTTTACGTCATCGATAAGCGCGATTTACAAAGGATATTTATTACAGTTAAAACGTAATATGATAAAGATCAAGCCATTTTAATTAAATATTTACAGATCGACATTAGTCGATGAAGCATGAATAAATATGGCTAATACAATTCTATAATTTACATTCCAATACTTTTACATTAACACAGCTGGTCTAAAACGTAAACTATTTGCTAATACTAATTGTTACACTGTCATTACGGGATCACAATGAATTTCGATATATTTATACACCGAATAACATTACTTAAAGTAGGTATAACGGGGTTTTATTTACCGTATAGTTCTAACTTGTCAATATAGCACATCAAAATTATAGTATTTGGCCCTCGGCGGGCGAGCTCATGAAAACTACCAGCACCATCTGTAAAGCAATCGGAGGTGTAGTTTTCGCTTCGTACTTCAGTCACGCGACTTGTCGCGGCGGCGTCAGTCACCGCGTTTCTCGTCCTTGCGGCCAGGGCTCAGCGAGCGCCCCTTGTTCCTGCGGACACACCACGCAGGGTTAGATCTCTATCGAGGCCTTTCGGCGGGAGAGGTAGGAACGGAGAGGGTCAAACACCGATAGGGCTGCGGTAGATTGTAATACGGTAAGAGTCTGGCATCGCCGTCCTGGCGATCCGTGACGGGTTTACCTACACCTCTTTGAAAATAAGGGTCAAACATCATCTATAACTATATTTGGTGGTGCGTGGTTGCATAGACAACTACGCACGCAAAGATAGGTACACCATAGGGTGTACCTACCTTCCCTAAGCGTTTTGATAAAAGTTGGAGTAAATTCATGTCACATTAACTATATTCTTTTGTTTTTAGACATTTAATTTTTTTTGCAAGAGAAATTAATAAATCTTTGATTAAAAAAACTGGTGTCCTCAAAAAATTAAAACATTACACACCTGTGTGACACGAAACACATAATATTTGTGTAACATGAACACTTACCCTTTTAGTGCAGCTGTAGGTAGTTAAACTAAAAAAACCCGATGATATGACCTTGGAGATTACAAATAATCATGTGTCTTGATTATAGTTTCTTACCAACATTTTCAAACCTTTACATTTAGATCACTAGGCGTCTATGTATAAATGTGTCGATTATATAGATGTTGTACATCAAGCTAAGTGCTTGTTTATAACATAGTTGATACGAGAAATTTCTATAATAATAGCACAACGTCCACAAATATGAAAACAAAACAAACAACAACTAAATAAAACAGGACAAGATATGTATGTACCTTTAGAGAATGACAGATTTATGTGATACTTAGGGTTACAATGTATCGAAAACTGAAATTAATAAATCGGCCTAATGCTCGATGTGTCCGGATGGCATCTACGTTTCTAAAATAATCATAATAGCTTGCCTTGTGAATGTCATCATCCTCCAGCCTCTTATTTGTCATCCCTCGATTTTGGAGTGCCACCCGCCCGAGCTGAAGAATGAACTGACATAACCAATGTTAGCTAAATCCAACATTATGAACAACTATGGTTCATACCTACATTCGAATTGCTGAGGTAGAGGATGCTGAAAATAGTCTAGTTTTAGTTTCAATGCTAGTCAAAATATAAGATAAGGTGGTCCTAGAATTTTAAAGTTAGGTTTACGTAAAGATTTCGTCTATGTCAACAATCATATTTCACTCACACACAACTGTGATGAAATGGAATTTATCTTTGGTGAGTGTAGCAAAGTACTTTGGTAGTACCATTATTTGGATAATAGGCAAATCGGAAACAGACTGATTTTACCTGCTGCTTACAAACTTCGACTTCTTGTCGCCTTTATCCGAGCTTGTACTCGGTCCAGCAACTGCAACAGCCTTGTCGCCCTGTTGACAAGCAACATTTTCAATTGGTAGGTTTTATACAATAACCGAGTGTGAAAGGCAATTCTCCAATTCACAAGACCTTTTGAGTCAATGTAAGGTGGTTGTTGCTACATAAGAAATAAGTATAGTTATAATAAGTATTATGCTAATTATCGCCAAAATACTAGGTAAACAAATTGCAACAATCTTCAATGTATACAATGTTCTTTGGTAATCTGAGACTATATTTTTTTAGACAACTAGCCCGGGTGTATCCCACTATTTTCATGAAAATACAAAATAGAAATAGTGGGACAAGCGATATTTTAAATTTTTATCCCATTATTTCTATTGCGACAAAAAACGCTACCATCACGACTGCTATACTACTACTATTCGAATGCTCGGTTTTGCTCTTTATTGGTTTTGAACCAGCGTTTTTTACAGATTTTTTCTATTGCTACAAAAAAACGCAGTTATGATAGGTATTTGTTTTGTATTGATAAAAAATAAAAACGACTTCTCGGTATTAAAAAAAAAAATACTCGTTTGAACGAAATTAAATGTCCCCAAATAACTAAAAACACATTCTTATTTCATCACTCATTATTCATTGGGCATAAATGATTTTGCGACAAAGTCGCAGCCGACAGCAATGGAAATAGTGGGACAATTAGTCTTAATCAGGTCCAGTATTTCTATCAATAGAAATACTTAATAGAAATAGTGGGATACACCCACTAGCCCAGTATTGATTCAGTTTGCTGGTATTTTGTCAAAGACTAGTTTACCTTCTGACTAGTAGATGGGCCTGCCTCTGCCTGCACCTGTGACTGGCTGTTCACGTGGCCCATTTTCGAGAGCGGTGGATTCTTGAAAGAATATGAGAATGCTAGTCCCCTCTTCAGTGATGCCCTGAAAGATAATATTATTTGTGGTTTTCGTAATAAGTATAACTATTACCTACACACGTTACCGTGATAATTTTCTTAATTAAGAACAGAATTTAAACTCGAAACGTAATTAGTTTTTTCTTACATACATATGTACCATCACACATCAAGGGGAAATGAGCTCCTTAATCCACATTTAGCCATAAATCGAGTTGGGTTAGATGGAAAATTGTGATAAGTAGTGACAAGTGGCTACCTCGTAGCTTACATAATCCCAATACCAAATACATAAATAAATAATAAATAAATAACAGACTAAGTACATCAAATACATTGATCCGACTCCGAGGTAAGTAGCTTAAGCCCTTGTGTTACGGATATTAGAAACAATAGCGGTATTACAAATAAATACATACTTAAATATTGGATATTAACACCCAGACACAGAACAAACACAAGTATTCATCATACGAATATTTGTCCTGGGTGGGGATCGAACCCACAACTTTTAGCGCATGGGGCAGGGTCACCACTTCCCAATGCGCCATCGAGCTTGTCAAAATCATTATTAAATCATTTGTCGCCTTTTACGACATGCTAGACAAGGAATACAGTTGGTACAATCTTTTCGGATTGTGGTCTGGGACCAACATGGGACAATTTTCTTTTATGTTAACAAGTTTTGTCTTATGCGAGCACAGCATGATTACGATCCGAGTTATTATACAATTTTCAGTACCTAGTTGCCTTGTATAGAAGCGATGGTGCTGGTGGCGATATAGATGAAGTTTGCATGAAGGAAGATTCTACTTACAATTATTCTGTGCTTCATGATATAGTTCACGGTTACCTGTTAAATCTGAAAATTTAATTAGAGATGTTACCGTGCCTGTTGTGTGCGATGAGAACACAAGCGTTTCTCGAAGTAATAATTCAAATAAAAAGTGAGCGGTGGCTATCACTTACGCAGTTCTGGTCATGTCATGTCAGGTATTGGGCGTCAGGTTTTGTTGTTGTTGCGGGACTGTTGCAGTTGTGGCGGCCGGCTTCAGTTACCTGGTGGGGCTGGGCGGCGGGTAGCTGGTGCCGCGGTGGTCGGGCGTCAGGTACTGGTGGTGCTGCGCGGCGGACAGCCGGTTGCGCTGCAGCAACTCCTGGTGCGACTGGTACAATTTCTCTGACGCTGACTGCGGACTAGGGCTGTCGAGGAGAGTATGACTTAATAAAAATGAAGAATGGTAGTCCCTGGAAGTACCACACATTATGTTTCCTGAACGGCTTTATGGTGGGTAATGCAATGCCCTCTTAATAATAAGGTTTCCAGTGAATAGTTGATTAAGCATGTACCTCTGCGAGGGCCTGGGCGGCGAGGGGTCGATGGTGAGGTCAGGCAGGCTGTGCACGAGCGCCATGACGCCGCTCTGCGGCTGCACGCGCAGCGTGTGGCGCACACTCGGGCTGCGCGACGACACCTTGCTCGATGACTTGCTCGATGGCGAGGGCGTTTGCTGTACCTGGAAGAACGCCAACGGCCCGGGCCTGTCAACTCGACTTGAGGCCTTTTCGGTCGCAACAGATACTCTATTCTCTAGCCTTGAACGTACAACCAATCTGTGTACCCGCCTCGATTGCGCAAACGACTGACTACGTCTATTTTAGTCGAGACTTTATTAAATAGTAGACAAAATAAATCCGTTTCATAGTTTTTTACTACTTCTAGAAGTTTGTAGATCAAGTACAGTGATCGATATTGTCCTAATTTAGATCAGCGTAAGAAATGAAAGTTTGCACACGACCGGAATCAACATTAGACTACCTCCATTTCATTCGGGGAAAATGGATGGCTCCCGGGAGTCACGTAAAAACTTTTTGTGGCCATGAGAATTCTACAGAAAGCAAACTGCGTAATTTAAAATATTATGTTTTTCGTATTGACCGTTCTTTATTTACTATTCAAAAATCTGAAATGTCAGTAATCGACACATCCTTTCTACTTGGAGTTCCTGGAAAATATTGTTTCTTAGATGAGTACCTATAAGAGCATGTCCTAAATTGTTAATCTATCCGACGTCGTTGCGAAAGATTTATGTGGAGCTCCCTCCATTTTCGAGGTAAATAATGGTTGTGTCACACCTGGGGCGCAGGTGGCGCGGCGGCCTGAGCCGGCGGCTCCTCGCCCGCCAAACTTACGACTTTTGGGTATTTCTTGCGCTCATTATCGGCCCGACCCTGCCGAAAATGATTTAATAATGGCTGTCTTGGATTTGTTGCTACTATATAGGGAACAATATTTATTTACGCAAAATGCTTTAGATAAAATACTTAAAAAAAATTGTTGGAAGTGTTTAAATAGATTGGCCTGAAAAATACCTACTTAGTTTAGTGTAAAATAAAAATGCAATGGATTCAATTATCAGGTCGAATACAAATAAGTTATATTCACAGTCGGAGGTCCTTGGGCTGTTTATATTAGTTTATATGAGTTAATTTTCGAATAACACTTCAAAAGATAACAGATGTAGGTTAAAATCTGTAGAATGGAGAACAAATGTGTAATACAATTAATTATAACATACCTATGTAACTAAGACCCTGGCCTTAATCATGTCTAAAAAAAACAGCTAAAATGAGCATTTAGATACATACATAATAAGTCTACAACATATTCACTTAGGATTGTTTTATATGAGGAGGGTAACAAACGAGTAGATGGGTCAAGTGATAGTAAGCGTATTTTTAGTCTTTAAATTCAGTAGTTACTTTGGCAGGTGTGATAGTCGATGGACTAAAAAGGGTTTATTCATCGATATTTCTAGGTAAATTTAAGTTGGTACGTACTACATTTACCGTGGGTGGTTGTTGTTCCGATGGTACTACCGTCTCCGATTCACTCTCGCTCACGACGTTTACGGTAATCGACGTGACGGCTGGAATATGCAAATAATGTTATTGCCTACGTATGTGCGTAAATGGAAACTTCATTAGGCAAATGGCTCATTCCCCATCAAAGGAGGAACCGACACTTACCTAGTAAACGAATCTTTAAAATCTTTTATTGAGCGTCCGACAAAGGACGTCGAAGTGTAACATATCTACTCAATTGTAAAATGTAAGAAAGGCATGTTTCATGTTCAGCTATAGAGGACTACGAAATATTAGGTACTACTAGCAACTATAAATAATTTTTAAAACTTAATCAATCTACACAATATGAAAGTATATAACATACATACATACATACATACATAACATCACGTCCATAATCCCGGAAGGGGTAGGCAGAGTCAAAGGGGCAGCAGGAAAGTATATAAGATAGAAGGAAATTAATAAAGATAAAGTCAGTCTAATTGTTTCGACTAAATTCCAAATTGCTGGACCGATAGTGGCGGGTTTTTTGACTGGCAGATACCTAATTCTATAAAAAATTACTTAATTAAGTAAGGGGCTCTCATTGCAAATAAATAGATTTCCAAATATATATATTTTTTAACCCTATTGAAGAACTATCGACCCATTTCCCTTCTAAGCCATGTCTATAAGCTGTTTTCAAGAGTGATCACGAACCGTCTTGCGCGAAGATTCGACGAGTTTCAACCGCCGGAACAGGCTGGATTTCGGAGCGGATACGGCACTATAGACCACATCCACACAGTACGGCAGATTATACAGAAGACCGAAGAGTACAATCAGCCCCTGTGTCTAGCATTCGTGGACTATGAGATGGCCTTTGACTCGGTTGAAATCTGGTCTGTTTTGGACTCTCTGCAGCGATGCCAAGTCGATTGGCGATACATCCAAGTGATGAGATGTCTCTACGAAGCCGCCAATATGTCCGTCCAAGTACAAAATCAGCAAACAAGGCCTATACCATTGCATCGAGGAGTGAGACAAGGGGACGTCATCTCCCCGAAATTGTTCATAAATGCAATGGAGGATATGTTCAAGACGCCGAACTGGACAGGACGTGGCATCAACATAAATGGTGAACACATCTCGCACTTGCGATTTTCAGATGACATCGTCATAATGGCAGAGACGCTGCAGGACATACAACAGATGTTGAATGACCTAGCTGACTCTTCTGTACGCATCAGCCTTCGGATGAACTTGGATAAAACCAAGGTCATGTTCAATGAACATGTTCTACCGGAACCGATTGCGGTTCACGGCGCCGTCCTCGAAGTTGTTCAAAAATATGTGTACGATTTGCGCAAGACGGCTGCAGGAGCTGGATGAGAGTAGCCGAAAATAGATCAGAGTGGCGAATATTTGGAGAGGCCTATGTCCAGCAGTGGACTGCAACAGGCTGATGATGATGATGATGATGATATTTTTTTAACTGTCAACAAAGACTTTCTGCCGAGTTCGGATTCAATGAATAAAATACATAAAACACCAACATAATTTTAATCAATTTTAATACGTATACATAATATATTGACTGGCTTGTTGGTCGAATGGTCAGAGGCTCTGGCCACGAAACCAAGGGTCGCGGGTGCGAATCCCGCTAGGGGCAAATTATGAATGATGGTTCGTGTGATGAACATGGATGTTTACATAAACATTTGTATTCGAGTCATGTATATAAACGTATTTAAGTATGTCTATCAGTTCACCTAGTATCCATAGCACAAGCTTATAAGCTTAGTTTGGAACTAGGAAAATGGTGTGTCAGTCTGAAGAATTAATTAATTAATATTGAATAATATTGATCAGTATTTTTTTAAGGGCTTCTATAGGCCTAATATCGTGTCTCTCATAAATGAGTTTAGGTGACTTAAGATCTCAATGGCCCATCTAGTGAGGAATACAAATATGAAATCAAATCTGGATGAGGGTCGGGCGGGTAGGCGAGTATCTCAATTTGGTGCTGAAAACTTGTCATTGTTTCATTGCGGGGTCGGGCCAGGGTCGGACGTCCGGGAAGGACGAGCGTCGCGCTTCATACACGCTACGCGAATAGGGATTTTATGAGATGTCCAATTGTGTTCGTATGCCAGAAAATTGCTTTTTTCTGAAAGGTTCCAGGTAGGCAAATACTTATAGGTACATCGGTACCATCAAAGTAAATAACGAAAGAACATCCAATTATTTGGATATATAATAATATCGATCTGGACGTCAGAAATCTGATGACAATTTTCAACTGTGAAGGAATATTTTAAAATTGTATGTATTAGTTTAAAGCTTGTGGACTCATCGCATATAAAATGTACTTACTAAAAGTTAGGATTTAAATGGCAAGTTTCAAGAGAGATGTTTCTTGTGGGAGTTCATCTATTCATCTCATGGAATTGGAAAAAAGTCGAGCAGAGAATTGCGCAACGGGTTACCGATACGGAAGTCTTTGAAATACCTGGATATTGTAGCCCGACCCGCCGGAGTGATTAAAACTAAGGCAATAGTGGGATTCCGATATAGACTTATATTTCTTCCAGGCCGCATGTCGGTACGACGTCGAGCCTTAAGATCATATCTGTATCATTAAAATCTACCAAGTGTTATTTATGTACTTCTGTGGTCGGGCGAGAATGATGCAAGCTAACGTAGATACTTGAACTATACGACTGTTAGCTCGGAGGTAAAGAAACTCACTGTAGGACCGAGACGTCAGGGTTCAATTCTGGCAAGTGAATTAAACTTTTTGACACTCGTAAATATAATTTCCGCCATGATATGCAGCGAAAACGCATGGCATGCAATGGTCACCTTCTGCGAGGAGGTGGTCACGCAGAAAGAGACAGCGGAGCGGGCCAGGGAGGACAGCGCCCAGGCTCATGTGCTTCGGCGTAGGCGGTTGGGTGGTAGGAGAAGGCGTTACGCCCATCTCCTTCCTCCGCCCTAGTGGGTCTTGCGGGTTGGGGTCGGGGGGCCCTAACTCGCAGTTATAGGATCCACCCGTCTGGGGAGACGGCTGTATTCATCCAGTCGTCTCCACCTTTGGCGCGGGCGCCCGGTTACGGGCTGACGCTGAGGTCTAGCGGACGATTCCATAGGGGCACCCGCGAAGCCTCAGTCGGCGTAGAGGATGCATCCCGGAGTTTTAGTGGGTATACCCCGGCCACTACCATCCTGGCCGGAGAGGGGGTCTCCTGTTACAGAGGCCCCTGGGAGTCCCACATAACCACTCCGCTCCCCCGAGGCGGAGTGGTATGCGTAAAGCATTTCTCCGGGTTAAAAAAAAAAAAAAAAAAAGATACTTGAACTAAAATTATTTTATAATGTTGGATTTGTTTATTCCACTAACTTTCTAGACTAAAATTTACCATATTATGCACATTAATATATATATTTTTTAAATTAAACAAAGTATATTTAGAGGACAAACATACAAGACATATTATTATAATATAAGAGAACAATTAATCTATGTGGCATCCAAGGAGACGCTACTCCGCTTCTTTCACGATAAAAAGCGTAGGATAATATGAGATGACATTGATATGATATGTGTATACTAGCTGTCCCGAAAAACTTCGTTCCGCCCCGTTCTCGAGATAAAAGTAAGAGCGTGGGGGTAGGATAGTGAAAAATACATTATGACCTATTCTCATCCCCCGAATCCCGTGAGCACGGGGCACCCAGCTATGTTACAGCATTGAAATCTAATACTGTCCTAGAGCGAGGGCCCCAATCGATGAAATTGCCACAGGCAATTATGCCGTTTGTAATTCAAACGGCCAAACGGCATAGTTACGTCACTGGTTGAAGACATTAATGCCAGGCAGTAGAGGTGTGAAACTTACCGTCATCGGGGTTCTGTGGGAGGATGAGGTGCTCCACGGAGGCGCCAGCCTTGTACGGGTTCCTGCTGGGGCCCGCCTGCGGCTCGTCGTGAGAAGCCGCGCTGCGCACACGCAGATTATCATTGGAATCGTTTAAATACGTAAAATATTTATAGAGCGATAATCAACATTCTCATAAAGAAGAATATTTATATACTTTTTAATAAATCACATATCTAAGTTCTTCTTTCTGGTTATAATTTGGTGAACATTAAAGGGTAGGTATGTAAGGTTAAGGCAATGCAGGTGAACTAAGCCAGTCCTAGGCATCCTACGCATTAAATTAATAACTAACTAACTAAAATTAATATTAGTTAATTAAATTTATATTTTATAATTTAAGGTTTATTACATAAACAAACTAAATTAGGTAATATAAGTGTATTAAGTACTTATTCAGAGAGATATTTTAAGGAAATGTATAAATAAACCTATCTACCAATAAAACCATATAATTAAACCTAATTCTGTTTAACTGGACTATCCATTGCAGTGTATGGGTAGTGTATCTGTCTATAATGGACCACGAATAAAGATCTTCGAGCTACTATAAATATTGCAAAAATATATGCACTATCTAAACTATTTCTGGATGTAAGATAATTAGCATTTTGGGTTTGTTTAGGCGTATAGAATCAGAGCCACTATTTACCCTACGCCACTACACAAATATCTGCTATAGCGATATGAGCGTTTACTAACCAGATTTCAAGAGGTACCTACAAAAATATGGTGAAGTACGGTGTCTTTTTATACAATTACCTATGTAGAATATGACATACGTTTTAAGCTCAGGGTGCTTAGCCAAATGCGCGCCAGCGATTCGATAGCGAACTTTTGTTAAACTAGCTCCGAGTACCGCACTATGAGTTCTTAGTAAACAAGTTTGTGGCGTGATATAAGCGATAGCGAAGTTCGTTATCGAATCGCTGGCGCGCATTTGGCTAAGCAACAAGATCGTTTTTTTTAACTTATACATACAGGTAGTACCTATATGTATAAGTAAAAAAAGTACCTGGTACTTATTCTAATGTATTTCGTATTCTTATTTATGTTAATAAAAAAATATATATGTTTGTTAGGGTGGAATCTTGCAAGTTAAATTTGATCCACTTGCCTGTTGCCAATTAAGCTGAAATTTTGCAAGCATTTCTTGCTTTCTAAATGGCGTAACAATGCAATATTATGATGACAAAGAGCTGATTGCTGATTTGCGGGTCATGTGCGTGCACGTCGCGACTCCTGCCAATCTGATTTTTCGAAGTTTACGCTCGCTTGATTCGTCTTAATGTCTGATGATGGAGCTGGGAGGTGACCATAGGAACTTTGTATTAAAAAAACGTAACCCAATCGAGTTTGGGCTCGTTTGATTCGTCTTGATGATTACTTACTTTAAAAGCTTGTTTTTAAAAAGAATCTTTTACCAATTCCTTTAATCTATTTTTGAAATGAAGATGCATAAACGGTTAATTTTTTATTTAGTCTAGTAATATAAAAATATACTAACATAAGGTAAATTATTATAGAAACGATCAATTAGTTAGTAACGTAAGCGATGGTTCTCCAAAATGCCTGACATAATGGGAACATACACCATAAGTCTATTTCAATAATTGTGCACAAAAAACATTAGTTATTCCATCAGTCAATCGCATTAATTATGAACTAGTCCATCGAATTACCTACTGATTTATCGGTTCATTGGCTAGAATAGTTCCGGTCGAATAATTGGTAATACTAAGTAATGGGCAGCCAGACGAACGGAACGTTAATAGACAAGTTTGCTTGAAGTAGTTATTATTTAATACTAAAGATAGATACTAGAAACTGGATCTATTCCGTAAATATTTTATATTACCATTCATTCTTTTACAAAACATAAAAACACATCTTTGTAGGGGAATTGTTTCAAAACTTGTGATGTGGATTAACACATTGTAACTAATTAAGTGATTGAGAGAACGGTGGTAGCTCAATGGTAAGGACACGCGCCTCTTAACCGAGGAGTGCGGGTTGAAACCCGGGCATGTACCTCTAGATTTTTCAAATCTATGTACGTATTTATACCACTAGCTCGACGGTGCGGGAAAACGGCGGAAACCTGTGCTATATTTTTTCAAACAACCGCCTCATTGTTACCGACTGAAAAAGTGGTATCAGGTTTTGGTTAATTGATACGAGAGAAAATATTTCGGTAATATGCAAGTCAAACAGATGAGGAATAATGCCAAATCAGCAATACAAACTATATGCCGCGAAAGGATAAAAAATAAACACGCATGCTAAAAAAGAAACGCTTCCCCTAATTTGGGCTTACGTCAAAATTTTGTGTGGAATTTTGTAAGGGCTGATGTAATTAAATGCATATTTTGAGCATATTTCTTGGAGACTGTAACGATATTTTAATCAGCTACCTAAATAAAAAGACAGCACTCCAGCACATAGAAATTGTGTTTAAGAAATTATACGAAAATGGGATTACATTAATTGTGAAAAATGTGAATTCCTCCAGAGTGAATTGGATTTCTTAGGTTATCGAGTAACGAGCCAAGGAATATGCCCGATTGAGGAGAAGTATAAAACTATCAGCGAATTCCCTAAGCCAAGGGAAATTAAGGAGCTAAGAAGATTTTATCATGGATCGCGAATACGACAACGTGACTATTGAGAACAAAGGAAAAAAAACATACACAACGAGATCAGGAAGACTAGTTAAACCAGTGGTCAAATTCCGTGGCAGCTAGCCACATATATAAGCGTCGCCATTTCTTCCAAATTTTATTAAGTATATAGTTTTTTTTTAATAAGGGGGGAGTACTGTGCCGGATTGCCGCACGTAGGAAAATATAGCACGTACCGCACGTACGAGATATAACATAGATTAAGCAGGCACAAACAGATTAGCGATATATAAACTGTGACATGACGATAATAAAGTCAGACATCTACCAACTTTCATCTCATTCTACACCATCCCATTCGCGGTTATATAGTGCACAAGTATGTGCGCAAACACAAGTGCATTCTCTATTCTTTCACTCTCATAGTCCGGTGAGACAGCAATTCGACATGACAGGTAGGCGCAGGGTTGGTCCTGCGGTTTGGCTCGGATCGGGGATGATTAAACCGTTAACTTCCTGACCCCGGACTGTTACTGAGTAATTTCAATACTGAAATAACCAGCCACAAATTTTTGGCCCGACCCGGGATTTGAACCCGGGACCTCTAGGTCCTTAGGCGGCGCATGCTGCCACTAGACCAACTAGGCAGTCACTAGATATGCTGAGTAACGGTGAATTATTGTACTCTTTCCTCGATGTGTCAAATATGCTGAGTAGGCAGTTGCCTAGGCAAGCATTGTGGTTTAATTGAATTTTCTAAGAACTGTTAAAATGTTTAGATTTCCTATGTACGTTACAGTCAGATACGAGACAGCTGATATTACAAGCACTTAAGTGGCCCTGCGTAGTTCATGCAGCTTATCACGAGAGTGAATCAGCGTGATTATGCGTACCGACTACTTGTATGGGCCGATACCGATAAGCGAGCAAAAAATATTTAGAGCGACGTTGGAAGTGTGAAATCATTTATGGATTCCTTTTGAGGTTTAACTGCGATACTGCGCCAAAAACAAGTAGGAATTGCGAAACCGCCACTACGGGATCCCGCATGATTACTGGTTTTAGATAATTACATCAGTATTAAGTTTAAAACACAATAAAACACGCTTGCTTAAGCGTAGAAGGTGTATTTTTAACTCTTTCACCGCTCCGCTGCCTCGCTCCGCTCCGGTGGACAGGCAGCCCTATAGAAAACTATAAAAAGGTCATTGTTGTTTTTTAAAACTCAATATTTTTGTAGTTGTCTTAAATCAGTAACCAAGCGGGATCCCACTGCTGCGAGATTGTAATTCCCAGTTACAAGCAAGTGGGTACGATGTCAGTTACCTGGTGGACTGCTGAAAGCTGGAGAGGCGCGAGTTACGCGAGGAGCCCCCGGTGGAGTTGCGGTGCATGGGGTGCCGAAGGCTGTGGAGTCCCGTGCGCCCGCTGGTTCCCGACGCGGCTCCTGCGGGCACAAAACCTCTATACCGGTCTACTAATACAATATTACGACATAATCTAAAAAAAATTCCGAAAAAAAATTTTCCTATTTTAATGTGCAAGTGTACTATTATTCAATATTCATTAAATATGTATCAGTGTTGCTGTTTGGTACTTTTATTCCCTAAATATCTACCTAACAGTGGATCTAACGAAAGAAATCACGAGTCAGATGTTGTCTGATTAATTTTCCGAACTAGGAACTGCATCTTAGTTCTTTGTACCATAATTGAATATTGATTGTAAGCGATAGGAAAGGCTTGATGAAGCGTAGAGTGGTTAATATTTTCAACCACTTTTATTTACTACAACTGTGAAATAAATAATTTCTGCTAATTACTCTCCTTTCGTTTCGTTTTTGTTTTTTGATTTATGAAACTCTTCTTATGTTCTTGATGTAGCATATTTTCAAGGGTAGTGTTAAAAATAAATTAAATGAAATTATCTTTATAAACGTAGCTTCAAAAAATCACTTATAAATCGTCAGAATGTGATCAATATCTACCGGTTCAAAAAGTAGGTTCTGCCGAGAAGAAACCGGCCAGAAACTCGATAGTTGCTCTTTTTAAAATGCCAAGTCTTAATGACTATTAGTTAAAATTTTTTAGTCAATGGAAATTTAGCAGTGCAGGCAAACAGCCTATTATGGGTCTAACCATATATTCTTATCACTTAAATAGTCTTCAATCTTGTAAAAGCCCGTTGTAATTAAAAAAAAAAAATATATTTAAAAACTTATATGTAAATCAATGAGACTCTGAGGTAACTTATTAAATATTTTTATACTTAACCCAATGATGGAATTACCATTCTTATAAAATCTGTGATTTGGAACAGCAAGTCTTTGTCTATTTCTAGTATTAAAAGAATGAGTATCTAATTTTTGTGGGAATATCTTATGTATGTTTCCAAGATCCGCATGTTCTTGTAAACATAAAATTATTTTAAAAGGCATATTACGACAGTATTTTTTTATAAATACAATGTATAAAAAATAACTGTCTTAAATGAGATATATATTAGAATGTCACACGTAGTCGTTCGGAATTCCAACATATATGTACTGAAAGGCGTCACATGTACATACTAACTGGAATTCGTTTGGTGCCGAACAGCTCGAGCCTTTATAGTAATAGAGCCCACGACCAAAACCATGTCTCATAGCAATACGGCAAAAACCCTATAAAATCGTTAGATTGTATGATTCTGAACCCGACTAGGTGTGTAGTAACGGTCGAAAGTGTAGCAACTGCGTGGGAGGCCATTTCTGCTGTGTCAAAAAAAAAGACAGTCGGTATTATAGCAATACGTCTGATATTGAAAATGTACATAGATTTTATAATTGTATTACGAAAAAGTTTGTTTTCAGACATTTTGCGCGTAGCATATAGCCTGAGCGCATTTTTGAAAATGTCAACAAATTTAGCCGACCTGTATCATAGCAATACGGATAATTTTTTTTTTCAACTTTTCGTATTGCTGCCATGATTACCAAAAACCTGTTTTCAGACACTTTAAGTGTAGCATATACTCCCAAAAACGAAAATAACGTTTCGGAGTCGCCTGGCCGACGCCTCTGTTAAATGTTTTTTTAAATTTACAGCCTTCATAGATATTCAACTTAACTTAACTTTGAATAAACCGTTTTTTTTTCAACTTCATCCCAGTTTCCTTTTGTGCGATTTATTTCAGTCCTTCAACTTCAATGTTACGGTTTCGGGTAAATTCTTTGTTAATTATCATCTAATAAATTCAGGGTCGCAACGTATTCATTGGTTTGTAACAGAAAATTCAAGATGCCTTAATACGATTTTTAAATGATATCTGAGTATCGAAAAGTTGTCTGATAGAGAAGGTGCTACACTTAATTTGTCTGATATAAATTTTTTGCACATGTGGACAACTTATTTTATCATGTCCAACAATTTTCAGACATATTGCTATGATACCGATCGGTAAAATTTGTTAACATTTTCAAAACGGTCTCAAAATTTAATGCGTTCACATTTCCGTCTGAAAATTGTTTTGTTCGCATCAAATAACCAAAATTTACTAATAAAAAAGATTTTCAGACGTATTGCTATGAGACATTTTTTTTGTCTCATTTTTAATTTTTTTAAGTGATTTTACGGGTTTGCGCTACACCACTAACGTCTGAAAAATATGTTTCCGGTATCTCAGAACTATCATTCAACTACAGTCTGCAAATCAGACATATTGCTATGATGCAGTTCGGTAAAATTCTTAGATAATTTTGAAAATTCGGTCAGATCAAACGCTACGCGGAAAATGTCTGATATTGGTATTTTCGAGTTCAGGATAATCGTATCTATCGATTTGATGCGGTTTTGGCCGTATTGCTATGAGACAAAAATTTTGGACGTGGGCTCTCGTACTATTAGTAATAAAGTTTGAAGCTTTTTGCAGCTCTCTAAAAGCGAGTAGAGTACCGATGTACTTTTTCCGGACGAGCATTTAAAACATAGCTGAGTATTGTTTTCTGTTGAATACTTACTTTTCAAAGTAAGTTTACAAGATATGGAGTGCATTTATACCATAAAAATATACTGAGTTAGGTATACCCATTATTATAAATCAGACCTAATAGTAAGTACTTTATTTAATGGTTTGAAAAAAATCCTATCTGTTTTTGCTACGAGAGCCATAAGAGAAGATCGTCAGCTACCAGGGTTGACGTTTAATTTTTAGCTTAGATACTACGAGTACACTACACTCTTCCGTAAACCCTTAAACTGTACCTATAGATACACAGTTTTTCGGACGAGTATACATATTATGTTGTACACTTATCCTAACGCGCAAGGTGTCTGAACAAGGGTACGTGATTCTTAGTTCAGAAAACGATGATTAGAATGTATGATAGTTACAAGGTTAATAGTGTTTTCAGTTAAATGTTTTTAATAGGTAAAGTAACTCAAATATTTATTTTTGGTCCGTAAGGTAAATTATCAAAAAATATTGAATATGAGTTTTTTCTTTAGCTAAAACTCGAATAATGACAAAGATACAGCGCTCAATGACATAGAGCTGGGGCGTATAACATCAATTGTACGGACCTAGTGACGTCACGCGGAATTTTAACGGGCTGTACCCTCATCATTTTTGGTTTGCTGAACAAAAGAAAGAATACGTAAGCAATATTTTTTATAATTTCAATGATAGACTATAAAAAAAAGTTAAGTCAACTAGTCTATTTAGAAACTGGACTCACCGTCAAAGGAGTCTGTAGTCATGGAGGCCTGGGAGAAGTCGTATTCGGTGGAGGCGCCCATGCTGCGGTGGAGCATGGCGGCCACGCGCTCGCGCGCCTCGCGTTCAATGTTCACGTCGTCCGAGCTCTGCGGACGACCACACCAGGTAACATACGACCACTCCCATAATAAATGTACTCGAGCATCATTAGTTGTTATAATTGCTAATATCATTTGATAAACGGGCAGAGACCTTCGCCACGGAACCAAGGATAAGGACATGAACATTTGTGATTATAAATGCATTTAAATATGTTGTTTCCATAGCACATGTACATGCCTGGGTTGGAACTAAGTAGTTGGTGAGTCAGTTTGGAAAATTGAATTTAAGTAGGTAGGTAAGTAACGATCAGATGCGACTAACTTAGATACGTGACATTGCATGCCTAGTAAATATGTAAATTTCTATGTTAGCATGTAATTTGTTTGTATTAATTTTAAAACTGCATAACTACATATTATAATTATATATATTTTATCAGCGTCATGTCGGCCCGTCGTCATGGCAAATGCTCAGTGGCAATCATTTTGGCTGCACATATATTACCTTTTAATTTATTTTAAGTAGAATTACTATTTGATTTTGTTATACTAGGTTAAGTATATATTTTTTTTTCTTTCTTTCCAGTTTTTCTAGGGCATAGGCCCTGGCGAATTGCTCGTGAGTTCTTACTATCGATTTTAGGTTGTATACTAACAACCCATCTACCAGCTCATCGTGCCTACAACAGTGCAACCCCGCTAGAGCTTACTGCTAATTTGTGTGATTATAACTTTCAAAATACAATACATATTGGTAAATCTATATTCGGCACGCGAAAGTCGACTTAACGCTATCTTTATTTCGGATTGTCCATGTTTAATCGACTTCAAAAAAGGAGGAGGTACTGTAATCTACTGTTTATAGTTACACCTCAATACCTGGCTCAATGGTGCATTCGGTAGTGATCCTGTCCTAGGCGATACGAGTTGTGGGTTGTTCAGTATTGATAAGAGCTATTTTGTGAGCAAGCATGTCCCTTTTTCACCCTGTAGAGGGTAGCTTATACCCACTTACCGTAGAGAAGATCGATCTACACCTTCAGGCCACGGTAAACAATTGCTTTTTACAGCATTTGCACCCGTGGCCTTTATTTGGTAGCTTAGTAGTAGCGTAGTCCTCTAATCCAAGAAGTCAGCCTTTTCAAGTAAATAGTACAACGGATTACCGGTCGGGGACCGCTGACGGCGCTTAGGGCGTAGTCAGACGACGAGTCCGCATCCACCACGGAGAGGTCGCGAAAAGGGTTTTTCGCGAACCACACACCCAGCTCGTAAGTCAGTTTCGCTTCCCTAAGCTTCTGCTCCCACAGCTGTATGCAAAAATAAGGAATCTATTATCGTAACACGAGCGACGTTCCGTGCCGGCTAACCTCTTTGTTACTGATGTTTTTGTTTATTCTGCTGATTAATTGACCTCGCTCAACCTGATTTAAAGGCTACAACAGATTATGTGCATGTATAAAATGTACATAAAAGGCATATATAACTTATCATTATTTAAGGTACAATAACTTACGTATTGACAACTTCTCAGAATATAGATAATGGTTGATTGAGATATAAGTTTTACACTATAATAAAGCATATCTATAGGTTGGTTATGACACAAAGAAATGATTGCAGAACTGAGAGGCAGTTTTTAAAATGGTATCAAAAGAAAGACTACAGAAATCTCTTTTCTCATCAAATGTCCTCAAGAATTTGCACAATTATTATACAGATAGGTACCTTTAAGGTGGAATGAGGATTAGTATCCTTAGCTGTTTCAGTAAGAATGAAGCTCTGGAAGGCGGAGCTGACGTCGTCCACCACCACGAAGATCAGGCCCACTATGTCCCGGCTGTTCGGGCGGGAGCCGTACTTCGGGAAGTGCATCATTTTGTCGACCATGTACTTGGGCCTAAAACACGAGGGACATTGTCGCTGCACAAATAAGCTTACTATTTGAAGGATACTATTACGTAAGTTTCGTTTATGTATAATCAAAAGGTTTTCGATTCGCTAAGCATTGAAATAAAGAAACAAAAATAGCAGTCGCATCGGAAATAGACATTATAGGATAAAATTTAAAATCATGGCAGTATTCTCAATCAAGAGTCTGTAATTTAAAGGAGTCACTTTTGCTTGGAGTTTTAATTTGGAACTTTCACAATATATCTGGTTCTTACCATGATCCGATTTGAACATAAAAAGAAGATAGAAATGTAAAAAGAAATATGTGTTTATATTACCAATAATTTAGATTAACGTCTGAAAAGCCGCAATCATATGTCAAAACGATAAAAAAAACCTCTTACATAAAATTTTTATATAGATCGGAAACATGAATTCCGTACAAATTTATTTAGCTATTTAAATTGAAATCTTCAATTATTGACATTGATATCAAACTGAAACAAAAAATAATAGCATTGCTCTAGCATCATAAGTTTTTGTTACCTAATCAATTTGTAGGGATGAGACGCGCCCTTAGAAAGCTTCTTGCAAATAAGCAGCATGTCGGTGAGGAGGTAGGCGCGGACTTCAATCTGCAAATAATTGTCTGTTTAATCTAAAGGCGGTGTCGATGCCAATAAGTTGACACGAACACCCGAATCATTCGCATACGATTAAAAAATAATTCGCTTACACAAATACCATGTTTATTTTTCGATTACGCAAAGGTGCTCTGTAAAGTACATTCAAATAATTTTAATATATTTTATGCACCTTTGCGTTATTTTATAATCTTTGAAATGTTCGGATGCACCCGATAACCCCATTACGCAAGCATAGAAATTGAAAAGTTTGTCGTATGCGTAGGCTTGCCTCCTTCACACTGTCCCTGAAGCGCAGATCTCCCTGGTGAATCAGGGTGCGGCTGTGAGTAGGCAGGCAGTTCACCATCGGCGCCTTCAGGTTCAGCGCCGATAACATGCGGAAGTAGCGGTCCATATCTTCGTCCTTGAAGTCCTAGAGGCAAATGAATAGGTTACGTCGGACGAAGCATTACGAAGACCATTTACCAGCACTAAACTTTTTTTTATAAGTACAAAAAAAAGTTATACTAACTAACGAACTAACAAAACTTCACGCCACAAAGTAAAAAGTAAAATATTTAAGTTATATGAAGTAACACTTACTATTTCGTAGATATCGATGGAGTTGGCGAGAGCGTCCAGTTTCTCTAGCTCCTCACGTTGACGAATGGAACGGTTCAAGTCGAGTACATAATTCTTTGCGAAGGATTCCTGTATAGCGAAAAATCGTTGAAAATGGTAAGTAACTCCAACAGGATTTTGTCAGAGGTGTGCAAAGTTAGATGACGTCCGAACTCCGAAGAACCATATGACCAATAAGTATATTATTTTTTTTCAGTTTCACTCAGTGCGCTTTTACTATTTAGAGATATGTAACATATCTTTTGGTACCTAGCATAGCTTGGCATTGTACACTACAAAGGCTGACTCTCGCCTTCCAATTTATCGTCTCATTAAAGCGTCTAGTGGCAGAGTTTTGTATTTATCTTATTTCGTTTTGGTATTTCTCTTATTTATATGTAATTATCATTATTTATTTTGTACATATTATGTCACTTGCCTGTACTTTTATTTTATTCTATTGACACTGCACAATCTCAACTTCACACACGCATTACCCTACCTCCCACACTGGTGCCACTGAAAATCAGCGTCATGTCGCCACAACCACAAAACAGATACGTGCAGAAGTCAATCACATGTATGTACTTCTACGCTCGACCGTCGCGCTAGGGTTGTTAATTGGCAGTGGCATAATAACTAAAATATTTTAATTTCAAAACTTCTAAACGGATTACCCTATTTACGCATTTTTTTCTGCCCTTTACGTTTTGGAATTAAACCTATCAAATTACACTATAAACAACACAATATCTACACAAACAAAAGATCACGTTTTCAATTTACGTAATATATGGTGGTGAGAATTTACCTTATAAAAATTTTGTAACTTCGTATATACTAATTCATAATACGAAACTATTATATATGTCGCAGTCATCTGGTTTAATCAGCTATTTGATTGGATCACTAGCGCGTTCATTGAATGACGACGTTTAATTGAATGACTAAAGGACAACTCGTCAAATTGTTTAATATAACGTTCAACTTCTTGACTGAACGTCATATCGCAATCATCTGGATGAATCTGCTATTTAATTGAATGACTAGCGCGTTCATTGAATGTTGACATTTAATTGAATTGAATTCATTTAATGAAAGCGTGTTGTTAGGATCACAGTTCTAACCTAACCTAACCTACTTGTCTGGTAGCATCTCGTTTCTGGTAGCAATTTGATTTTCAGGGAAGGCGCAATATATATGTCGCAGTCATCTGGTTCTGTTGGTCCGCTCTGTTCAAGGGGCTGCGTTACAATCCGCTAACTAGTTGGACGTTGAGTGACGCTTGTTCAATCAACGTTCGGCCTAGTCATTTAATTAAATGCCGTCATTTAATGAACGGGCTAGTCATTCAATTAAGTAGCTGATTCAACCAGATGACTGCGACATATATATGAGATAGCCACCGGAGCGCTTACCTACCTACCTGTGTTAAGTTAAAACGAACCATCGAAATACAAGCAAATACCTACTTATCTCTGTGAAACAAATGGTAGCCTAAAAAAGGACAATTTGCTGTTTAATGTTGAATTTAAACAACCGTCCACTGAACAATAATTTATAATAACTTTTATTTTGTTGCTTCATTTTTTTTTACAAAAAAAGTTTACCAACGCGTGTCCCAAGCGGCTGGCACTCGCGCCCGCACTGGTTTCAACGGGCCGGTTCGAGATATCGAGTCCGTGAGCGGTGTCTATGTGTGCGCTGCTCGCGCGCACTTAGTATGTAGATTATCTTCTGTACGTATCTGTTTTGTGCCACAACGTCATGACAAATGCTGAGAGGCTACCATTTTGGCTGCATCTTATCATAAACTTTTTCCTATAAAATTATTTTCACGATATTATCCATAATGTTTGCTGTGTCCTTAATATTTGTTTTAGGTTAAGTTTTATGCACCATATAAATGAGTTTTCTTTCATCTTTCTATTGGAAAAGAAATTGAATTTAGTTTGTGACCAGAAAAGTATTCAATACAATTAGGTACATACGTTACGAGTAGTAAGTAGTAGTAGTAGTAGACTACTCTTGTTGAATTGTAATGACTTAAATTAAACGTAATATCCAGTTAATTGGTTTGATACTAAGCTAGTGTAAATACTTGCTTTCATGTCATCATTACTTTGGTTATCCACGTATTATGAATAAAGGTATGCACTAAATACATGGTGAGGTGAAAATGTGCTATTATAATAGTTTTACTGGTACACGCCATACTAGCATCAATCAACCATCAAGTCAACGTTTGCTTTGTATCAAATACAGGTTGAAAATTATACGAGTAGTAGAGGTATAGTGATATGTGTCGAAACTATTCCGTTTGAGGCCCGTAGCAATTTCATGGGTTCGGGGTCTTCGCTCAGAGAGTGTATTCAAATTTAATAAGCATAGGAGGGTTCCCACGTGCTTAAAGGTGTCAGGGGGCCCGTTTGGATCGTAGGCCTGTGGCATTTTGCCAGTCCTGACAACTGATAGTAACATTTCATATGCATTGTTTATTCTTAGTTTCATTGTATTATGTGCCGCTGGATAAATTACAAAAATTATAATGAACATTCATCAGTTGTCTAGTAGTAATCTATCACTCATATAAGACAATTAAACACGAAGGGATTGGTGTAATAATAAAGATAGAAATCAAATTACACTCAAATAGACCAACACCATTTTGTAGTTATATCAAACGAAATTTTCCAAAATCAATGCGGTTACCGCGGTTACCATCTAGCATACCTACGGCCTGATGTGTAAAGGTATTTTTGTGCGCGAATCTTGAACCTTCGGCTTGACCTTCATTCTCTAAAGGCATTGTGCATTGTGTTGTACCGTTTCGAAGACTTTGATCAAAAATAAATAAAACGGTGGAAGGCCACTGCCATTTAAAAATTTTCTGCCACTTGTTTTTACAGCTAGTACAAAGTCTTTGGTCGAAGTTTCATTGTCATGGACAAAATAAATTTATGAAAAAAAAAAAATTTAGTCTTAGTCTTAAAACCTTTGTGCAAGATTTCCTTCATTTTGTCTTATTTTCCTCCAATACCGAAGAAAACTTATTCATATATATATATATATATAAACTTATTTATATAAAAAAAATATTTATATATAAACTTATTTATATATATATATATATATATATAAATAAGTTTTCACTAGGCACTTCTTGATTGATATATTTTTACTAATGATAGAATATATAAAAAGCTTTCCATATCAACACTTCACAATAAATCAAATCTTCTTAAGTTTTCTGTTATCGATAACAAACCGTTTAAGTTTAACACTAAAACTATTCAGGTTGTTAATAGACCTATCAGTAATACGCCTTGAGTTAATATGATGAGCCTAAGAGTAGATTTTTACTATTGATGTTGGCATAGGCAGTAAAGGTATCTATTGAACCTAACTTGATACTATTGTACCTAATATTATCTACTTATTAGGTTTTGCCTTAACTACCACCACAGTCTATTATGGTTATTTATAGTGTATTATCGATACAATATACGTCAAGTTAATTAAAAAGGTGGAAGCTCACCATAGCTATGAGCGATGTTCTTTCGGGCTCTGTGTCCGTGTGAGCGATGATCCTCCGCAAAATTAATCTGTATTTGGTCAGCCGTTGCATCGGTTTCACCATAATGTCCGACAGCTGCAGCCTAAAAACCAAGCATCACGTTTTATCCAGGTCATCACGTTTGAATTCAATTTTATCGTACAGCGGATAGCGCATAAAGGTGAGTTTACACCTGAATATTGTCACTGGACGATGCAACAAGATTCTGAAGCAAAGTGTTGTGTATCCTTTAGTGTTCGGTTTGTGTGTGGCTGATTTTAGCTTCATGTTTCTAGTAAATGCTCCAGTCTGCAGTGGATGTTTCCCTGTAGACATTCTACAGAAGAGGATGCCTATAATCAATTGTACGGTTGATGACCAGATGAACTTCGGTTGAAGGGTGGTATATGTGGTAACTGGCCTTAATGTCTATTACCTATTGCAAGACTTGTGGCCGTGGCACCAGGTGAGGTAGGTCATGAAGTCAGCGTTCCCAGAGAGCGAGCGCAGGTAGTCGAGCGCTTTGGTCTGCTCGTTGACGAACTTCTCGTACGGCTGGAACAGCTCCCGGAACCGGCAGAAGCCCGGTGACATCAGCTCAGTGTTGAAGCTGGACCAAAATTATTTATTAGGCTTGGATGCCCCCAAACTGACAATACGGAATATGCAACAAAAATATTTCAGCCATCTAACCCAGAAAACAGAATCGAAATTGCACGAGAGACGACGAGTTATAACAGTTTTAAATAAATATGTCCATCTCTTATACAAATGATGCAATTTCCTATGTTCTATATGGTGTAGCTATTTCTAATAACGGCCAAGAAAGAAAATGCATGAAAATACGAGGTGTCACAGTACCTAAACCTTTACGGGAGACCAGACTTTTGGTATAATTCATTGGGCGTGAACATTGGACACCTAGACTTGTAACCAGAGTACACTAGCCATGACCAGACCTCCTGCACTTCATGTATTACGCGCGTTATTTACCTAACAAACGAGCCTGGCGACGTCAGACCTCTTGCGATCCAAATTTTGACGTCGCGCGTCGACGGGCGTTTGTTCTTTTTTATGTACCCTGTACATCTAAAGAATTTATTTTTGACAGTTCACATAAACCGTAACAGTTTCAGAAGATTAAATATTCACTTCAATATACGTAGTAATAGATATTATTTACTTTATAATCTGATTCAATTAGCTTAATTAATACATAAAAAACCGGCCAAGTGTGAGTCGGACTCGCGCACGTAGGGTTCCGTACCACTATACATCTAAATAAATCTTTTTCTTTATTCTTTATTATATTGTAGTTGATTGAATGAAAGGTAAAATGCGGTTTACGATTTATAACGTATTAAAAAACAAATATATTAGATCTCGTTCAAACCAATTTTCGGTGGAAGTTTGCATGGTAATGTACATCATATATTATTTTTACATTTATCATTCCCTTATTTTCGAAGTTACGGGGGGGGGGGGGGGGGGGTCATTTTTCCACTTTGGAAGCGTCTCTCGCGCAAACTATTCAGTTTAGAAAAAAAATATATTAGAAACCTTAATAATTTTTTTGAAGACCTATCCATAGATACCACACACGTATGGGTTTGATATAAAAAAAAAATTGAGTTTCAGTTCTAAGTGTGGGGAACCCCAAAAATTTATTGTTTTTTTTCTATTTTTGTATGGAAATCTTAATGCGGTTCACCGAATACATCTACTTACCAAGTTTCCACAGTATAGCTCTTATAGTTACGGAAAGAATTGGCTGTGACATACGGACGGACAGACATGACGAATCCATAAGGGTTCCGTATTTGCCATTCGGCTACGGAACCCTAAAAAGAGATTTAAAGACCGTAAAAGTAATGAGTTTTACATAACTAACTAAACTTCACGCCAATAATAATACAACTGATAATACATTTTAATCCTCCTTGCCCCTATTTCCCGCAGTACTATTTATTTAAACTTTTCGTTAGATTTAGATTTTTTGCTACAATACATTTAATAACCGCGAATTTAGACAGGCAAGAAGTTTATTACCAATTACAAAAAAATCAAGCATTTGTAATATTAAGTAGATTTATTTCACTACCTTTAATAATAAATAATAAGAAATTTTATGGAGTAATGATAATGAACATAAAAATAAAATACAATTGATTAACCTTCTCCTTTTATTGTAGTTAGAAAAAAAAAATCTGCTTAAACGAAATAAAACATGCAAAAATGTGATATTATATATGTGATAAATAAAACCCTTGCAAATTGCAAGGGTTTTATTTATATATATATATATATATATATATAAATATTTTGCGATAATATTTTTATCCAAACAGCCAGCCCTGGGGTTACTGTTGACGTCACTATTGTTGTCGGCTGCAAAGCGATAATAATTCTACACCCGCGCAATTAGGTACATATTAGCGCGCAACTACTCCTGACGAGACGGAGTAGGCTGTCATCGCAGTTTGTATACGAGATTTTGTACGGATAGCCCAGTCAAACTAGCTTCAAAAATAGGGGTTTCTCGTTCAAAGAGCGACGCATCAGATGTCTCCTCGCATATATCGTAAGAATCCTCTTCTACTGGCGGTACCACATTGTATCACGATTGGCTTCGACAACTGATACATGCTAATGAACAAAACAATTCAACTTTTTTGCAGCCGCATTTAGCATTACACCCTGTTTTGCAATTGCAAAAAATTGTACTGAGGAGTTTTTTCGGTGCAGGTGGGAGTAAAGTTTGAACTGGTTCCAATGTATTGTCAATTAATTTCCAACCCCAGTCTTCTGGGTGTAGTTAGTTCGCCAGTAGAAGAGGATTCTTACGATATATGCGAGGAGACATCTGATGCATCGCTCTTTGAACAATTTACTTGTACCGAGCAGGAAGAAGAAGAAGACGGCATGGTTGAAGTTCCATTAAATGATTATTATCAATCAGACGAATAATTATCCCAAATTAATTATGATTTACACCGCTTTCATCATTTCCAATAGTACTATTTTTTCGATCGTGGAATAAGCCTAGCGTGGGAACCACGTTAAAAAACGCGCCAAGTGCACTACCTCACGGGTGGCGCGGAAACGTGTACATATTATGAGGAACACTACGTTTCAACTTTTTGGAACGCTATATCTCCGAAATGGTGATTCTTAGGAAAAAAATAAAATAAAAACAGTTTTTTTAGATAATTGCATGATAAATAATTTTGGTCTCACCTATTTTTATGATAAAACTTGCCGTTTAGCTGAAATATGCAAAAAAAAAACGATTTTTGCAGCATTTGACCATGAATATTTTTTTCCACACGTCAATCGTCGTTTGTAATAGTGTTCTCAACATTCATGCCAATTTTCAGCTTTGTGCGAATTAATGTAACCTTGAATGTATAATTTGACCGGGCTAGGAGTTATTTATCTGTTACGTAGTAACTACTCACTAATCTGTGCCAAAACGCTCTACATTGAGTGGCAGAAGAAAGAGCTAGCGTAATCTCGTTCAGGAGTTTAGGCTAAGCGAAACTTAACTAAAATTTTAACTATTATACATAGTATTTTGCAGTAACTACGCGGAATCAAATAAATTAATTATAATTTTTACTATTTGAGTAAGTAATAATCATTACATAATCACGACACCTCAAGAAGGGTCGTTCGGTTACAAAATTGGCTGTATATAATTTATTAATTTTATGAATAATTAAGTAGCTCCTAATACTTACGACGCTTATTAAAACTGGGTTTAAAAGTTACACCTAACACAAAACACACCTGCTGACCGACCATATTTTACAGAGGTAAAAACTAGTTATATTTTAAATTTTAATTTGTACTTACATATTTAAGATTCAACTTAGTTGCGTTATTACAATACTGTACAGCGCAATTAATTATTCAGTGACAACACCGTAACAATTAGATACAGTTGACGACATGGGTTGTACACGACCGCACACATAGTTCTCTGCCGTATAATTGTGTTTCTAGTAAATTATGTCCTCTTCAATTCTACGGTTGTTAGCAAATTATTCTTAAAGTAAGGTGTGAAATACACATGAATGGAAGTCTAATTTTATAATAACATTAAATGTACTTGAACCAAAGCGGTACCCAAGCTATGGCATATAGTTTGAGGGTGAAGAAATCGAGGGTCAGGTATTCTTACAGCTCTTGTAAAAGTGCCTAGAATATAAGCGTAATATTTGCCTATGTTAGTTGGTCTGTAAAAGTTATCAAAGAGATTTTATCGGTGACCACCGTGGTAGCCGTCTTTTCAACCTAAAAGATTTTCTCAGAAATACTAAAAATTCATTTTCATTCTATCAAATTGACTACGGTTTTTTGCTGTGCAAAAAACCGTAGTCAATTTGATAGAAGCGGGTCCATTAAACCGATATTTTTTTGTATAACTAATTAGTCATGCAATTAGTCTTGCAATTGCCAGTACTTGGACACATTAGAAATAGTGCCTTAACATTCAAATGATTCCAGTTTCCGTGGTTTTCTTTTGGGTACATTCATTTTCTTCTTGGAGTTAAAATAAATAATAAAATTATTTACTATAATATTTAATAATTTACCTACTTTAATACTCATTTATGGGTATGTGATTGTGTAAGCTAGCCAATTGTCACTACTTTTTCACAATTTTCCATCTAACCTAGCCCATTGTCCCGTGTAGGTCTGGGACTTAAAAATAATGTGCCAACTGTGTTTCTTGCCTAGCATATCGTAAAAGGCGACTAATGGTATATCGGGTTTTGGGTATGTGATTGTGTAGGCGACAAGCTAGCCACTTGTCACTACTTTTTCACAATTCTCTATCTAACCCAGCCCAGTTTTATTTTTGGCTGAATTTGGTTAAAGGGGACTGGTGCCCCTTTGACTCTGCCTACCCCTTCGGGGATTACGGGCGTGATGTTATGACGATGATGATGATTTACTCAACCAAAGTACAAAAATAACTGACCTAACCTATTTTTAATAGTGTTTAAGATAAGGATCCACTGAGAGGTTAACGTTGGCACTGCTGTACTAGTATAAACCGTGTCACAGCTTAATTTAACCTAACAGCGTCAAAATAAGTCTATGCCTGACTGATGTCAATTATGTTATACTGGTAAACCTACATTTATAGAGCGGTGGTAGCTCAATGGTAAGGAAATAGCCTCAAATCCAAGGTTTGCGAGTTCAAATCCAGACACGTACCTCTGGATTGTTTTGAAACCATTATCTAAATTGTCTGGTTTCCCTATATGGTTACGAAGGACAGACCGGCAGTCGCTTTAATATTATTACCAGACTCGCTAAATCCTAGATCATGCTTATATTAGCCTAGACCCCGACTAATTACGGGATATAACGCTAGGAGGATGATGATGATGATGTTCTTTGATGAAGCTAATAACTAGCAGATCACTCACGGAGCTCCCTTCCCGAGCGCGTCGACGAGCATGGGGTAGATGGTCATCTCCCAGAATTGCAGGCTGGCGTTGAGCACGTCGGGCGCGTTGGAGAACAGCTTCTCCGTGTCCACGTCCAGCAGCTTCCCGCTATCCTGCAGCGCGTGGGCAGCCGCAATGAACACCTGGATGTTCCAGAATAATTTAAATAAAAGTTGCAATAGGCTAGATTAAAAAAAAAATATAGTCCATTATTGTGGTTCCATAAAAATATTGCCAACGTAGTTTTTTATTTGTTTAGCAACTGTGTAAAAAGTACTATAACGCGCTGTGTAATTACAATTTTTTATAAATATACAGCGCTTTGAAGTACCGCTTGACGTCGCTAGTTCCGAAAAATTTTCATTTTGCGAGTATTAAATAAAGCAAAAAATAAGTATTCAATATTTTTAGGGTAATCTAACTTACGAACTATAAAAAAAGTTGAGTTAACTAGCCTATTATATTATTTTCTTGTGAACATTGGAAGTCCAAATTACGGTAGAGTCTGTGTGCGAAGCCTGAGAAACAGCAAAAAAATATTTAGCCAATGCACGCACGCATGGTAAAGATTTTAGAAATTGTTTTAAAAAATATCAAATAAACAGGTCAAGTCAAATAAAACCATTTAAAAGATGTTGCCTGCCGCCTTCTTTGCCTTGGCGCCTCGCGCCGAACTTTAAATATAAATATAAATAAATAAATATATCCGAAGACATCACATACATTGATCTGACTTCGAGGTAAGTAGCTTAAGCACTTGTGTTACGGATATCAGAATCAACAGTTGTATTACAAATATATACTTAAATATTGGATATTAACACCCAGACACAGAACAAACACAAGTATTCATCACACGAATGTGTGGGTGGGGATCGAACCCACAACTCTTGGCGCATGGGGCAGGGTCACTACCGAATGCGCCATCGAGCCAGTCAAGAACTTTAATAATTATTTACCATTTAGGTGTGTTGTTCTATTATTTTTTTGCGTTTATATTTTATATTATGGTATGGTATGGTGCTGGTAATGGTATTGCAACCATTTTATTATAAAGAAATACTATACAAGAGTGTTAATATGATACAGTCAGCAGCGAATGTCAAGGATTTTATATACAATGTAAGTAATCAAGTTTCATTTAAATCTTGAAACGTTTTGATGATACAATACTATTTGGTTAAGGGCAGAGGCCACATTTACTCAAGGGTACAATAATCTACCTTAACATCATTAAGATAATGGTACAGTTGCCTTTTAAAAGTAATGGAATGATGGTTAGCTTACATTATTTAGTTTTAGTGTCATTAGTGATTAAGCAATAAAGGGCTTACAAAATATTGTGTCACTTTGTTAATAAACAGAGGGTTAACAATGTCGCAAATTGTATTTTTAATTACACCAGTATTGGATTAACGGACCTTCCATTGCCATTGTCCGGGTCGAACTCAATCCTAAATACATAACAGTCTAACGAGTCTTTTTAAGGGGTCTCATTCCAGTGTAATTACTTACTTTGTACTTTATTAATAAGGTGGTTGAGACGTGACATATAGTTGGAGACGAATCGGAACAACAAAGACTTTATAAATTTTGATTTATAAAGAGGGAAGGAAAGCACCCCGTTGTTGGTTAATTCATGGAAACGTTCTGAGTAAATAAGCAGTTGAATAAGAGCGGAGAAACGATCTTATCGATAAGCACCAAGACTGATGAAGATGGATAGACCGCGGTGTGTCGCTGCCCTATACGGCAAATAGCTGCTCATTCACGGCTGACTCATTATACATTTTTCCACTATTTATTATTAATGTGTCATTATAAAACATAGGCTCGTTAATGTAAGTACCTAACTATTTTTTCTTATCTTATATACAAGTTGTTCTAGAATACTAAAGATGGTAAATCCAAAACAAAGGATTAAGATATGATGAAGTGTAGACTTAAAGTTGTTTGGTACCTAAAGTTTTACAAACAGATATATGTATGTAGTTAAAGTGTACAGGGCTATATTCAAATATATAAACATTAATGGGCCATTCATAACACACGTTGCAATGCGACGGTTCTCTCTACTTACAAAATGAACTGACTCCAAATTAAGGAATACTCCTGTGAATCCAAGTTCATACCACAATGCAGTCAGGTGCAAACGATTTATAATAAAGGATCTGTTTACAGCTGCCGTAATGAGTTTCGCAGACTTCGGTGCGGCACCCACAACCGGTAGAACTAGTTACAGCCCCACTTGGATGTAGCTAACCGCAGATTTGCACCTTTGTTTAAGTAGGTACTTATAACTTACTCCGAGATGTGGTTGCGTAGTAGCTCGTGCAATCGGTGTTTAATTGAAAAGTTTACCAACTAGACTACAGGAAAAGCTTTGATCCGGCCTCAATGAGGTTTAGCTCTCTTAGCTTCCCATGTTAGTCTGGGACTTAAAAAAAATGTGCCAACTGTGTTCCTTGCCTAGCATGTCATAAAAGGCGACTAATGGTATATCGGGTTTTGTGTATTGTGTAGGGGACGAGATAGTCACTTGTCATTAGTCTTTCACAATTTTCCGTCTAATAAAGCCCAGTTCTATTTTTGGCTGAATGTGGTAAAGGGGACTTTCTGCCCCTTTGGCTCTGCCCACCCCTTCGGGGATTACGGACGTGATGTTATGTTTGTGTGTTAGTCTTAGTTTCTGCGGTCGCAGTACTAGTACTCTACTCATTACGAGATCGGAGTCTCAGATATTTTACGGTTTTGAACCCCATGCCTTAGTAAGCACGTTACGCAACTCCTTACCACTGAGCTAATACAGCTGTCAAAAGAGGCCCGCCCGAATGGGTGACCGACGTTAATTAACACCACTATTGTACAAAGTATTGGTATTTTAAGCCCATTGGTATCAGGTCCCTTCCCAAATTTGCAGTGATTAAGATAGGCTTAATTAAACGACTGCAATTTTGCATATCATGCTTCGTCAATGTCCTGAGAATAATCCATGGCATAGGTTAGTGTTAAGGATGAAGAGGAAAATTTATAATGTGTATAGGATAACATACCTCTTCTACAAAACACACTTTAATATATTGGGTATGACGAAATTAGATTTTTCATTTGAACGTCACTCTGTCAGAAAGAGAGAATGTAAGAATTCTATAATACTAACCACAAATAGATTATAAATCTAGTGAAGAGTCACTAAAGTTAAGGTAAAGGGACCCAAGTCCCTCTACCCTGTTTAAAGGGCTTCAGTTACGTTTTACGGTAATTCGGGAATGGAAAGTATGAATAATCGAAACTGCCTTATCTCAGTGTTCCGCCGAGAAGGACATCACCATAAATAGAGACACAAATCTACGTTATTTCTGTTTCTGTATGTTGTAAGTGTTAGTCCAGGATAAATTTGCGAAATATGCTGACCTTAAAATTATTTATAGTAAAATATTAAATACAAATAGTTTCCGGAAAGCAATCATTATTATCATCATCTCCAACCTAAATATATGTAGGCAATTAATGAACATATGTAACAAAAAGGCAATAAGCTCTACAAACCACAAGCAGCCCATCAAAACCACTGCATTATTTGGCTAATTCTTTTTTATTGTGATCATAATTATCAGGAAAAGGTTTGTATGAAAAAAACTTTAAAAACTTTCTTACGCAAAAGTTAAATATTTTTTTATAAACAACCCCTGTCCGATGTAACTAAAGTACGTTTTGTCCAAGTATTACCTTATATTCAACTACATAAACACGTTTCATAGTTTTTTACTAAAGTTCTCTATTTAGACCTGGCCCTTTCAAGTATACAAACCATGTAAATTGGCATGGGGAAGAAGGATGGCTGATCGCAATAGCGACGGATAACATCAGTCATATTATAGCCTGGGATCCATCAGAAGTCAGAATGAGGACATAGTTCGCAGACGTAAACCCCATTAGAGCTTGGAAGAGTTCGCTGTTGTTGTAAGAAAAACGAATACAGCTAACATGACGTATGTATTTGTCAATATTAACTTAGTTAAATAGCTTTATAGCGCTGTCCGTGATGTGAATCACCGTGAAAAGGGGCGATCGGGGGCTGATCGATAAAATTTTGTGTGCAAACTAAACGGAGGATTTTCGTGAATCTACATAGGCACATTACATATTTGTTTAGACGCAGTAACCCTTTTCGAATATTTCATAATATCTAGTTTCAATGCAAACAAAACACATTATCGATGTGCCCACTGACCAGTAATTGGCTGTAATAACGCATATTAAGTTTGAGGGCAGATAGATCAATTGATTATACGAATCAAAAGCCGTGGTGTGTTTATGGATCCTATTACACGCATGTTGGGCTGAAGTTGGATCAGATCCGATGGTAGATGGCGAAAATAATTCAGGATAGGGGGCGAAGCGACGACTCGCAATTCCGACCGGTATCTCGTTTCTAGGGCTGCAGCGAGTGTGTCCTTCTGACCTTCAATCTCCATAGCTTTATTACGATATTTTTGATAGGTTCAAATTCAAATTCAAACTATTTTTTGCGTGTCACAGTATAGTAAGAAATAAATACGAGAAAAGGGTAAAATAATTATACTACTTATATATAACAAAGATTTTCTTTTGATACCTATACATAATACAATGTATTTATTGATTTACAAGAATTCGTTTTTAAATGTGTCGAGTATATTAAAGCTTTGACAGTAGACGTCGGGTTTATAAAAATGATTTACCACAGATAGTCATTAATTTTGCATAGTAATAAGTGCAGTTACGTGCCGATGAAGTCGTCAGCTTTCATTTCAATAGGGATTACATCAGCCACTTCGGTTCGTCTGAGCCCCTTATAGCTTTTGCATTGTATAAGCATTGGCTCGCCTTAAAGGGGTAGCGGTGGTAGCTCAATGGTAAGGACACGCGCCTCTTAACCGGGGAATGCGGGTTCAAACCCGGGCACGTACCTCTGGATTTTTCAAATCTATGTATGTATTTATACCACTAGCTCGACGGTGAGGGAGAATCATCGTGATGAAACCTGCAAATTCAAACAACTTTGGATTTGTAAACATGATCCAAAAATTGTTTGATTCCCCTATCTTAGGGTTACGAAGGTCAGATCGGCAGTCGCTTCAATGTAATTACCAGATTCGCTAAATCCTGCATCATGGTTTAAGCGGACCCCGTCTAAGCACGGGACATAACGCTATGAAGATGATGGCACGCCTAAAAGAAGCCCCTAGTCAGAGTAAATATTTCATCGTTTTGCCGGTTCGTGCGTAGCAACCTTGAATCAGGATAGCGGGTTATTACCGGCCGCACCGCCGTAATCTCGGCTGCGGTTGAACCCCAACAGAACTTCTGACCGTGAGGCAACTCTAGCTAAACTAAGTCAAGAGAGCTATGTGTAGCTACCATTTTCATTGGCGAATTGATAAAAAATTATGCTTCGATTTTAGAATGGGCTACAGTTATGGTTGGGTAATGTATTCAAACTTTATTAATTTTTTACTCTGATTCATATTGCAACTAGGATTGCAATATGAATCATTGGATAGTGATTAATATTAAGTAACACACGTGGTCTCAGATAATTAATTCATAGGTTTTTCTTTTTGTTAAGTTTAAAAATTAAACGCCACGTCACAGACAACTGTTGCACTATTTCTCTAGTGGAATGTTGGAGGGAAACTTTCCTTTCCACTATGTGCGTAATGATGACGCACTCACTCTCACTATACTGTGGTGGCGGTTTCCCTTGAGATTGCACACTTGAGAGCCGCACAGAAAAGCGTTTTAGACCAATTTACAAACTAGTCTATGCCCATTAGGAATGGACTATGGGCAACATAATGATGATTGCCCATTACCGATTGCTACATATGTGCTGAAATTACTACATGCTTGTACATAAGGTCGATGTGTAAAACAAAGCGATTAATTCTTATACTGACGAAATTCCAAAATAATGTGAGCTTCATGTTTATATTTTATATTATTTGCAGATACAGTTTTCAAAAGAGCCACCTACTGGGGCCAGCTATAGCCATGAACAATATACGGACAAAAAAAACAATAAAAGAATTACAAATAGATTATAGATACACGCATGTCAAATCCTAAAAAAACATAAGAAGTGGTGCCTGGAGCCACTAATAAAAACATTATAAATCGATACATTATTATCTACAGCGTGATCTTCGAATACACAGACATGTAGATTAGACAATCTACCAGTTATTTGTCGAAGTTATACGACTAGCTTTCAATAGGGCAAGGAGGTGGCGCGGGGCGATTGTGATCTACTTCGGCCATAGCCCTGCTTACGTCATAGCAGCGCGCGTGCGTAATAAATGGCAGTGAGGCACTCGCACTCTACCGCAAAACCATTTAGACTTAGAGCTCTATGCGCGTGTATACGTTTTACCTACGAGAGAATGTGATAACAAATTGCATTGTTTAAGACGATGACATTATAATATTGTTTTGCCCCCCCCTGGAACAAAAGCTGCGTACGACCATGTCGCCCGGTGAAGGGTCTGCGTGCGTGCCCTTTTATTTAGCTGAGTGCATAGTGTGGGAGAGGGGCCTTGGTCCACCGAGATGTTCGGTCGCCGATTTCTTGGTCGACAATAGTGAGATGTGCCAATCGATATTTTCCCAATCTTTCCTTTCGCATTTATGAATTTATCAATGATCATTATTTTTCATAGTAATGTCATGATAAGTTGTTACAAGGTCGTCATTTATTACTACAATACTGTCTTAATACTAACATACTATTTGAGGTAGTGTGTTATATGTATACAATTTTATTTTTAGTATTTAACCTGAAACCTGACACTGCAATAGTTTTTATAGCATGTTATATTTTGACCAAAAAATATTTACAAAGTCTTAAATAAAGTTACACCCTATAAACAACTGTATGGCGCGTGCACAGCGCTTGTCACACTTGTATAATTGTCTACTAGCTTACTGTTTTTCATCTTTCTCTGGAATGTAGACGGCTCTGCTCTCGTTACGGTGGGATTAACCTTTTGCCGAAGTACATATTTCCGCAATAGGTAATTGCGTTTCAATTGGTACCCAAAATATGATGAAAATTTTATGCAACAGATGAGGTATTAGAGAAATATTCTTAGAATAAGTAGTAACGCAAGGGTATATCATACAATCGCACATTATTATTATTTAAATTCCTTTACCATTCATGCCTTGGCTATATTAATACGTTGTAGTGAAGATTTTTATTTGTATCTTTGTCTGTTTATGTTTTGTAGAGCGGACTATAAAATCATATCTTTGCGTTATTGCATAGTAGCATAAAAGAGGTTTAGGTAATACTAGCTTAGGTTGGTTTCATAGTTTCTCCGGCGCGGGTGATCGGTTGCCTTGTACCGTTTCATAGTAAAAAACTACCTGCGCTATCCACCTGATCACAATTCAAACACGGTCTAACTAGACGTGCTTTTCACGCGAGCGGTCAGCGTGACTCTGAAACCAGCCTTCGAAATAGTGACATCATTTACTTAATATCCATTTTATTCGTCTTTTGGATGGTTCTGACAAAGTCAGTTATTAAATTTAGTAGACGCCATGGCGACCAAATAAGCTATAGCATAAAAGTGGCACTTTTCATTTGGTTAAAATACACTCTTTAACAAATTGGTAAAAGACGTTTTCCGCGTGCCTATTTGGACCTGCACCATCTCGTTGTGTTGGATGATTGGATTTCATAAATATTCATCATAAATATATTTTTACACTGTTATTAATTTATTTTGTATAATCAACGGGCAACACAGTTTTTAAATAGAAAACCAAAAGCAGAGAGCAGGCCACATTTAATGTTTCTGTTAAGAGCCATGCTCCCGTTGGGAATACGTCAGAATAATTTTGCTTAATTCTATCTAAAGGAAGAATCCGATGCTATTTGGTAATGAAAATGTTCCATTCCAATAGCGTCACTGTCTTTTAAGGCTTATATTTAAAGCAAAATCTGATACCCTCACCATCCAATTAACTAAAACCATAACCATATGATAATGTGAGCATTGTGTCTTTCATTGCAAGCGAGTAAATATGAATTTAGCATACAAAACACACAATCAGTCGTGCAAAAGATGTCATGGCAACCAAGCGTTTTGTGTATACGGCAAGTTGCCTTAATTCCCACATATTCGTGCTCGTTAAAAACCATGCTTTTACAATGCATGTAGGTCCGTAACGTGGTGGTGTACCTATACATGACAATCAAGGTGTATTTACTTTAATTGGATTCCACAGTTTTTGAGATAACGACGCTTGGTTCAAAGCTAATGTTGCGTCCAGATGTTAATATTGAAATAAGAACCACAAAGTAGAATGACCACGGATGGTATCGCTAAAAATTTAATGGTACCTAACTCAATATACCGAAAATTCCTGTTTTTATTTAAAACTTATTTTTAAGTTGTTATAATTCTCTAGGTTACCGCGTAAATTCTAATTAAATAAGAAGTCTGTTTCATGTCTATATAGGCAGTGTGGGAAAACATCGTGTTGAAACCTGCAAATTCAAATAACTTTGGATTTGTAACCATGATCCAAAAATTGACTGGTTCCCCTATCTTAGGGTTACGAAGGTCAGATCGGCAGTCGCTTAAATGTAATTATTACCAGACCCGCTTAATCCTGGATTATGGTCTAAGCGGACCCCGTCTAAGCACGGGACATGACGCTAGGAAGATTATGATGTGAATGGAGAATTATGTTTTCGGACTGGAGTTTTAAATAACTTGGTTAGTTATTATCTAGATGCAATGATTTTCATAGATAGGAATTACTAATTTACCACAGTCCGGTTATCGCGGTTTTCATATTACTGGTGTACACTAAGGGTACAGAGTTAAGGAATACTAGATTCGTATGATGACAATAATTGTTCATGTACGTGACTTGAGTTGGTTCCAACAATACAGTAATGTTGTTAACGATTTTCTATTGTAAGGTTTGAATCCGACGTTCGCGGTTCCAGGCTACCCAGTGAGCTCTAAAATTGTCTACTTACAGGTCCGACTTCATCTACACGAGGCGTCCCTATCGTAACGAGTTTTATCTACGGATATGTCACGTGACATTCGTGTACAGATTCATATCGTAATAGCTGCTTTTATTATTTGTTGTCGGCAGAACGTGACAGGGAAACGGAGAATGGAGACGTGAACCACCTAGACCCATAGTGGTCTTAAATGAATAAAGACATATTATTTTGGGTAATAATTAAAAAAGTGTATTAAGCTCTCGAACATTACATTATTGAAGGTTAATTGAAACGATGTTTGCGTGGGTGTTCATTTATTCTCTTTTTGCTTATAGACTTATTAAGTAAGGTCTGTGACTGGAAGTATTGGGTCTGTGATTGTCTAGGTGACTAGTTACCGACTTGGACTCACACCCTATTTTCCGTCTAACTCAACTTATTTTTGTATAAATGTGGTTTAATTGTTATTGATCCTTGAAGTTTGACCACCGCTACGGGGATTGCGGGCGTGATGGCATGTGTATAGCAGGGAACACGGACATTACTTATTTCCTCACAAATGAAATATAATATAGTATGGGACGGAGTATTATTGCTTAAATTGAACGCACAGATTTGGAGGTTATCTGTGATTAAACGTAAGGGCAGCAACTAACTTATTTAGGGAGTGGGACATTTTTGCAGATATTAAGCGCGAAAGGTATGAAAATGAATTACTTTGCTTAAGTTCGTCACAACCTATCGGTTTTTACGAATATTTCAGACGATAATAAATACACATGATTATATAGAATAACCAGTGGTACTTGGTGTACCCAATATAGTTAAACAGATGAGTTCACAAATGATTTGATACCCATTTTTAACAAAGAGTGACATTATCATCTTCAATTGTAATTCACCTGGAAATCTGATTCCTGCTCACAGCGTGCACATATTGGTGAGAACTCAATTAAAAGTCATTTCAAACTGCACTTACCTCTACTATGGAGATTAGGTGTCTGATGTAATCAGCTTCTGTGGTAATCAGCTCACGGATGACGGCCTGGCGCGCCTCCTCATTCGGAGATACTTCTGTTGACAAACAAAGACTGGTGAACAAAATCTCAAAACAATTTTTGGGACGAAGAAAGGACGGACTATTCATTTTATGCTTAGAAGGCAGCAAACAAACAATTAATATTACTTGTATCAGTAATACGTTTTTAAATTACGTAAACTTAGTTCAAATTGCAAGTTACTGTACTTTATCATTAACAGACGTCCTGTGACTTTGCATTTCGTCTTCGCTATTTGATGTTCATCCATCATATTTTTATTAATATTTGGTGATAATACTTTTGTACCTACCTACTTGTACACTTAAAATAAGTCTGATGAGAGCTGTCGTAAAAATGTATACGAGATCATTTTATGAAGCCTCAGCTACCCGCGATCACTCGACTAGATACGGCAGGGGGCTTTACGCAAAGAACCGACTTTAATTTCATGGCATTATCATATCGTACAGCGTAGCGGTTTATGATTGATCTACTGCCTGGGTAAAGGTATTATTATATTACATCATCTATAGCTAGAAATAATACTATAATGATAAAAGGAGGAAGAGTTAATTATGATAATATTAATACATAATGTTAAATTTTTACGTATTCAGGATTTTTCAATAAACACGCTTGTGTGCATGAGTTAGAAGATATTCGTTGAATTATAGCTATAGAATGTCATATTTTGCTCTTATATAATGTATTACCAAGCATGATAACTTGTTAATTCACTGAATACATAGTAAAGATAGGTATAGTCTCTATCCATCCTCGTTAAAATAGAAGGCTTCATAATGTGCTTACGTGACTCTATAACAAAGACATCCCCTGTCTAAGTATTTCATCACTCGCGAGTATTGGTCACTTCCACCACTCGTAAGTTAAACAAACCCGTACCATCCCTCGTCCGTGCCCCAGACATTCGTTAAAGATTCTTCGTTAAAGATTTTATGGTCCACCTATTAATATTTGTTACGTCGTAAAACGTTCTAAAGAGTCATTCAGGACTGAATATACCCATTATGTATGATTGTCTCTTACTGAAATTCATTATGATTCCACTTAATGCGGGTTTCTTTTGTCAAGATTTTTATTCGCTGGCACACATTATTATGAAATATACATTATTACAATGCCAGACTGAACTAAATATTTATTAGATCCAATTAATTATATTACTAAACATTTTGAAAAGCGGTAAGAGCCATATTAAATTAATTCAACTTAGTACCTACCTATATTTAGTTGAATTCATTTAATATGGCTGTTTCAGATTTTGGGCCTACATTATATAATTTATATACCTCTACGTCTACAATTAAAGCAGCATTATGCATTACATGTATTAACACGTTTGTTGTACTTTTTATATGCATCTATAGTAATTAAGGTTCAATATTATTTTTGTATAGGAATATCCCGTGAAATACTGTTCTTAGCTTATTTTGGAGGTTGTACAAAACAATAATCTTATACTACTGTATAAAAAGAGTGACCTTTCGATACCTGATGATTACGAGAATGTACTTAATTACGACTTTGAAAGTGGTATATTGGATAAAATTGGCGAGGTTGCCTTTGAACGAATACTTACCTCTTCAGGTTTTATTCGTACATAATTAAAGGTCGTGGTTTTTAGGTAGACATACCCATACGTTTAATTTTGAGCGTTATTTACATCGTGTTATTTACATAGAGATGAGCACACCAAATTGTTTTCTAGTACCACCTACGCAGCAAACTTAATCAGAGTAAAGTATAAGTAGTATCGTGTTTCAGGGACCCATGAAGTCCTTCATATTTTTTTCCTTATTTGGAAAAGGTTGTATGTTTAGCAATCGTTGTAGCCTATAAGGCTTTTTATTCAAAATGTTATATTCGGATCAATCCGGACAATGAACTTTACATATGCATATTTAGATAAAGTAAGTCAAATCTTAGAATACCCTTGCTAATACTGTTCGAGCTATGAGAGGCTAAAAGTTAATTTTACGATAGAAGACGAAAGCATATCACTCTTATAAATATGTACCTATTTGTACTGAAAAACAAAGATAACATTAAATTGTTTACAGTTTGCAGGATATATTTATATAATGAGATGGACAAGGAAATAAAAATTAAATATATAAAATAATAACAAACACACATTCAAATCAATGAAAAATCTCATATTAGATTATACAATGACTAAGGAATTTTTTAACAAAATTTACTAATCTGGTATAATAATTTCATACAAATTTAATTTGACGAAATACAGATATACATACGTATATACATCATTTATATTAATAAGACCGCATGTGCATAGTGACGCACATGATTTGCACATAGAAGAGCATAAATAACTGGGCCTAGTTAAGGTATTTAAGCATCGAATACTCTTATGTAGGTATTAAATAATGTAACTATTGTTATGTGTCGAACATTATAGAATTTTCATTACCTTTATTTCAACGTTAACTCCTATTTTTTTCACTTTTTATTTTTAGACCCACTAGGCAACCGAACTAATAGGTATCATAAATGCGAACGTGACTTTGTTTGTATGTTACGTTTTTTCGCCTACATCACTAATGCGATTTTAAACATTATTTCACCAATTTAATTGAAAGCTACATCAACGTGTAACATAGCTATATTTCATGCCCGTATTTCCACGGGAATAAGAACTACACAGGTGAAATCGCTTGGCACTGCTAGTATTACTATAATATAACAATGACAAAGTGCGTGTCTAATAAGCATTAACCTCGTCGAGTTCGTAGCCGTCAATGATCTTAGAATAACGTAGCAGCGCTACGCTTGTCGTAGTCTGATAGGTAGGGCTTCGTAGCAAGAAAAATTGCCAGTAGAAAATGAACCTTATTGACATAACATTAGGAACCGAATATTCGGACTAGAACGCATAGCTCTTAAGTAAGTCGATTAATTACCCGAAAGCCGTAGAAGTACAAACTTATAATGAGAATGTTCTTGCTATCAAAATGAGTTATATTTGTGTGTTCACATCGATCACTTAGATTACCAACACGCTATAATAGGGCTACCAATCTTTTGGGAAAAAAATGTGGTGCTAATGTAGCGATATAGCATGCTCAAGTGACTAAATATTAAATGTTTCTTAAAGTAATTAAAAAAAGCAATGAGGACGATTTCAAATTTTAAATAAAGTCCTCTTTAATGTTTTGTAATTTCATAATGTGTTGTACCATGTGCACAGATGAGTTTCTGATTGAACAGGTTAAATTTAAATATTTTTAGAGTTAGAAAATCTTGCTACTTATTGGGCTGGGAACTAAGTCATTGCGGATTTATATAAGAACGAAAATTATTTTCTGAGGCTCCATTCCCATAACGGGCACATTACTTTGTGTGTGATTGCAATGCGTTCTTGCCTTTCCAGAAATAAGGCAGTAAAATATGTTCGAAAATTAAGTCTTGGTATCCAATTTGTTAAAAAAAAGTAAAATAATCGCTTAATTTAAAAAAAAAAAAATGAATGTTAGAAGTGCGTCAAGAATAAAATATAGGTTAGGTACTTTAACGTTAACAAAACAAAATAAAGTGTAATACAAATTCGTCAATCGACCAAATCCACAATCACTTAGTTGCCAGCCCAATAGATAAATTTAGTCGCCATGGTCGGGGCACGTGGTAGTTAGGTTGTTATATTCAAATATGGGGATTGGGGATACCCTATTGTAAGAGTCTTGCACGCAAGCCGCTCTCAGATTTAAATGCCTGTGTTCAACACTAAACTAATGGGAAAACATGCTCTATGCCACGTAATACTTCGCAATAGTGTAGGAAAACTACTGTAGTTAATTTTTTTTTGCCGTAGACTCATTGCTTTTAACAAATCAGTTACAGCGGAATTCAATTTGATTATCAAAGTTTGCCCAATACGTCACATTTTTAGGATATCTGAGTTACGAAAACAAGCTGTTATACAATTCATAAATACTAAATATGTAAAAGATATCATAGTTTTTGAAAGTAATTATCCCGCATATTTGAGTTGCAGCATTTATATAAATTGTATGGCTATATTGATGAATCGCGAAATAATTGCTTAAGAATATTAGATATAAAGATTCGTCCAGTAAAAGGAGAAATTTATGTTTAAATTAAAAAAATATAGAAACACCCATGGCTTTGCATAGACAAATAGAAAAACATATTTAAAGGATATTGAAAATGTTACTGATTATTATTTTAAACATCATAAACATTTATTAGGTTTATAGGTCAAAATAAGTTTCATGTTTTTAAATTAATCAAAGAAACTAATAAATTGTAGCAAACATTTGAATGTTCATAATCAGATACTTAAAAAATGTGACGTTATGGGTAAATATTTAATAACAGAATTGTATTAAGTATTCATGTAATACTGAGCAGTGAAAAAAGGGAAGATTTGCTTCCAGAACAAATAAAAATGAAATTTTCTCGACTAGTGTTATTTCAACCGTACATTTAATTCGGACCATTTTTTAATGTCGTAGATTATGAATGTTTTCAGCCATTTTGCTACTTTTGGCTGTATTGATACATTTTATGATATTAAAAAGCGACGTAGTTTTTACCAATTAATGAGGTGGCGGTCCATTTCCTAAATTGTTAAATGCCATTTTAATAAACCAAGTATAAACATTAACCTAAACCGAGTTATTCTTTTATTTATTTAGACCAACCAACATCTGTTTACAATAAAAAATATTATGATATACAGTATGTTCTTGAAACTAATTGTCACAGATACTCAAAGGTCAGTTTCGCATGCAAAAGGAAAAGGACTGAGTATTCTACTTAAAACTAAAACATATATTTAAAAACAGTTTCTCAAATAATATTACATTGTAGTTATCTATATTTTATGACGCAGGAGATTTACAATTATCTTATTTAACCTACCTATCACTCAACGAATTTAACCTTTTACAAATTTTGAATATCTTATCTATGTAATTTTGAATATTTTGTACTGACATATACGCAGCTTAGGCATAACTTCGCAGAAAATTCTGATCAGACGTGTAATTTTTACCAGCTAAAAAATTCGCTAACGCAAAAGGTAAAATGAAGTTGAAATAATTCGGATTCCAGTGTGGCAGTTTTTGCCGCATCTGCCCGCCAGCTATTTCCCTTATTCCTTCCCCCCTCTGTGAGACTGCGGGCGGACCATTTATCATCGTTTCGCAAAACAACAGGTTTATTTTTTATATTTGCATTCAGGTTTTCGTTTTGTTTATCACCTGTCTCCATAAAAGACAGATACTATACTGAAAATCAATTTTTTAATGGCTTTGCAGTTGCAGTTGCAGTAAAGGCAACTGCAACTGCAAAGCCATTAAAAGGCAGTAAAGCCAGGAATGCTCCTATTTTAAACACGATGGTTAAAATTAGTATTATGTCCCGATACTAGTCGGACACTGCTTAGACCATAATTTTGAATAATATATTTATAAGGTTATTCTATATCGTTTAACCCTAATAACCCATATATATATTTTCACAATTTTCCATCTCATCCAACCCAGTTTTAATTTTGGCTGAATGTGGTTAATGGGCCCTGCTGCCCCTTTGACTCTGCCTACCCCTTCGGGGATTATAGGCGTGATGTTACTTCACGTATAGTATGTATGTAACCCATATATGAATAGGGGAACAAGATATATAGGATCACGGTTTTACATCCCTAGTTGTTGGAAGTAACTATGATTAGGTATTTTTTTTTGTACGTGAGGAGTGCCTTTACGCACCGTCCAGGTAGACCTGAGTAAGAGCCTACAAGGGTGTTTCGGGCTCGGACCCGGCTGGCAACACCGGTTCCCCTACCGACTAAACCTCACGGCTGCCATTCTTCGGGCACTACCGCAAAACTAACGGGATCCCCATTGTCGGGATTCATCTCGAAAAGTCTACGCGGCGCGCGCTGCCGCCTTGCGGCCCATCTCGAGGGAACTATGATTAGGTGTGTACTAACCATTGAGCAACCTTTCATAATACTATTTTTTTTTTTGCAAGCGAATAAATTATCGTTTACATTATGATTTAATCATTGTGGAAACATGCATGATTTTTTATATACCTATTATGTTTTTTCATTTTAGTTTTCTAGCTGGGATATAATATATTTATAATGTTATCATATGATTATCTTAATAGTGAGACATAGACATCTGGTAACAAATAGGCCGCAAATGTGCCCCCATAAAATGTCACGTTACCTCGAATATATTCCGCGGCTGTTTTCACCAGGGTTACGTGTAACTATTCAGTCATCTGTGTCCCGGGCCTAAGCAAGACATAAATATTTCGTACTAGCAAAGCCCTGTGGTTTTACTCGCGTAGTTCCCGTTCCCGTGGTAGTACGGGAATGAAATATAACCTATGTTACTCGCTGATAATGTCGCTTTGCATTGGTGAAATAATTTTTCAAATTGATTCAGTGGTTTAGGCGTGGAAGGTTACCAAACAAACAAACTCACCTTCAGGTTTATAGATAATGTTAGTTAGGATTTCAGATAATCTTTTTATCATGTTTCCTAAATTGAACAAGTCGTTTTTTGAGATTGATAGTCCCTAAAATTACAGTTTTGGGTTCGCAAATGGAATCCGTCTTTGTTATGTTACTTGTAATCGTGGCCTGAATTAATATTCCCGAATGCTTAAAAGTGATTCCATTCATAAGGTCCATGAAACGATAGAAGTATTGTTTAAGTATATTGGTTTAGGCGCCAGTCTTTTTTTAAGTACCTCATATGTTTTTATGTAAGTTACGGTGTGTTTCTTTTTTCTCATGTGATGAGATTTTCTAGCCCATTCTGTCCTTATAGACCAGAGTCGATAAGTTTAAAAATGGTAAAAAGTGAAAAAAATTATAGTAGGATGAAATCCATTAGAAAAGGTAGAAAATATTATAAAAATAAAAGGAAAAATAATTTACGGGCGACCTGAGGTCGGGAAGGGGAAGGGGGTGAGTTTATAAGGGTAAAAAACGGTTTATCTCGATTTCCGGCAAAACTACAAGTCCTATGAAAAAAGATTAAATAGCAAAGTTGTAGGTAATAAAAAGATCTACAGCTTTTGTTCTGACACTTTTTTCACATAATCTCAAAATTTATGTGAAAAATCAAATAACCAAGTTTTTGGTTTTTTATTTTTATCTTTTGCAAAACAATTTATTTTTTCACAAAATTTGGTGAAAACTTACCTTTTTATGTCCCAAACACACAATATTTATTTTAATTTAAAAGATTTTTTTTTTCACCTTATTTTGGCTAAATATCGAAAAAGCACCCTAATATTCAATCGAAAATTCTAACGTCTAAATATCTGCTTTTTAAAAAAAAAAAATATATACATTACTATCGTAAATGCTCTCAGAAAATGCAGATAAACGACTCCACTAAACGATTTAAAGCTGCTTTTTTATTTCATGCACTTGCTTATCATCTGTCTTATTGCAGATTATACAAACAGATTCATCCATAATGATAATTTGAACAGACAAAATCAAATTAATAAAGCCCTTAGAGTTTTATCTCAGCTCTCAAAAATTATCGACACTGGTCTACTAGTCGTATGTGGGTCTGGGACTTAAAAATATTGTGCAATCTGTGTTCCTTGTCTAGCATGTCGTAAAAGTCGACAAGAAAAGGCTGAATGTGGTCGAAGCAGCTAGCTGACTCTGCCTACCTCTTCGGGGATTGCGGAAGTGATGATATGTATGTATTTTGTTCTACATCGTTCACATCTCCAGTCTTTCTAGACTCTTTCGATTAAACCTAAAGTCAACTTTATTTTCTCGTTAAGAACCGCCATTTTCCTAAAGTGAGCAAATTAAAAAAGTTTCCTTAGAAAATTTCTTCAGCCTGGATGGGCTTGATCATTTAAATATATCCACGATTGCTTGAAAGGACACAACCACATTTCAACCATTCCTTTCTTTTATTTTTTTCAATAAGTAAAAAAAATCCATTACTGCGACGTATGGATTCTTTCTAACTTTATTAATACTTACCATGTAGAAGTAGTGGAAAAATGTGTTTCGATGATGGTGGTGTTCAGACAATACGATACTATGCGATAACAGCGAAAGTTTGGCCTTAATTTACCTCTAGCCCATTAACCCGATCGCTGTAATGGAGCCAGATTTAGAAATTCCATTACAATAGGTGGTTATTCCATTAACTTTCAATTGATGATGACAAGAAAGGAGATGGTAAAATATTGGATAAGGTTTAGCGGCAGATGGCCTTTTAGGGGATTATCAATGACACTCAAAATATTGCCTAGAATCCTCATAGAATATCAGATTTTGTTATAAAGGACGACTAAAGAAAACGCGTGTCAACGTTAGGTATGTGACCATAAAATATAAAATTATTAAAGTTAGATGTAAAGACGTTCGGACAAAAGCGAGCCTGCTAAGAAAATATTTATGTTCTCCATAAGACAGTATACATATATTGGTTGCGAGAACTTTGATCGTTAATATAAATAAAATAAGGGCTGAAATGTCTATTTGGATGCAGTTCACAAATCCAATGCAATACCTACTTATATAAAAACGTCCAAACCAAAGCCCAATCTTAGTAATATTAAGATCGCCTCAACAAATCTCATAATTTTGCATAAAAATTATCATTCACCGCCGGATTTACCGTGGAAGTTAATAACGAATAACTTTTTCAGGATTGGATCCAAGATTAATCCTGTTTAATCGCGGTCGAATCGTTGCCTTCCGCCCGGCCTCGCTGCCTTCGAGGTCGTTTCACACATTATCTCAAGTAAATTATCTATTTCATGGATCTTGCCTTATACACCTGCTTATCATAATTAAGTGTTTTCAGATGAGAAGATAACAAATCGAAGATGCTGTGTCAGAAGTATGGGTATTTAAATAAGGTGTTATTGAAATAAAAAATATTTTTTATTCATTTCTGATATAATATGACACCATTACACCCACCCGCAGGGGAGTCCAAAGACCAGAAGCTCTTATAACCATTTTTAGTCAATAATCAGTTGAAATGGGTTAGTTAGAAAATTGAGAAAAAGAGTGACAATTGAGTTTGCTTGTCGCCTACACAATCACAAATTTTAGACAACCCATTTCACAACACACTATTAGTCGATATGTGAATACGAAATCCAGATTAACATGCGACTTTTAAAAATGTGTTTTAATAAAAGTATAAGTAAAATTGCATCTGTTTACAAAAAAAAAACACGTAACCCTTTTTATTGATTAGCTGAAATTAGGTATAAATTAAGTTTAAGTCGAATGTCGTAATGGAAGGAGCTAAGTATGAAACTAAGTGCCGTAAGAAAAGAGCCTTTTACATAATAGCGAGTGGCTGTAGGTTGATATTATAATAATCACCGTATAGAGGTAGGAATACTAAATTCTTGAATGCTTATACATAGTTTTTATATTATAAAGTGAATCTCGTGAAAACTCAGGCAAATAATAGATAACAAAGCGGTAGGTTACAGTGGAAAATTTCGGCTATATAAAACGGTTAAAGTTAAGCATTTCAATTTGTCTACCACATTCCCGACATAAAATAGAATTTTCCGTGAATAATTGCCCCTTGCGATTACACAATTATAATTCTCTGTTATTAAGGTTATGATTCATTGGGGACTGTGAAGCACGATGGGCGGGGTGACTTTTGACTTTTCACCGTTCTTTGGAAGATCTGTTCAATCAATATGTTACGTTCTTATAAAGAAATTGTAGAAGGGAGCCAGATGTAGAGCAACCAATTAAATATGTATAACCTTGGCATTGAGATCGTTAAAGGATTTAGGAAAAGCTTATGAATAAATAAGCATGTACTAAACGTTGAATAATCATTTCGAGTCGTAACACTGAGTGAAAGTTTCTATACCCTTCCGAAGTATAAAATAGTATTGTTTTTTGTTTATTAAATACATAAATGACCTGTAATATAGATAGTTTTGTACACATGCACATAGTATAATAAAAAAGATGGTACGGAAAATGCAATCAATATTCTCTTAAGAAACCTAATTTCCGTGTCGCGACAGGAAAATTAGGTTTCTTGAGAGAATATTGATTGCATTATTCGTACATGTCGCTCACAGCAAGATGGCATCGCGGGTATAATAAACCAATCGCATGTTAGGTTAAAACATCTCGGATGATACTCTATCAGGACTTAGTGTACCATATAATTTAATAACCACGATTATCAAAACATATACTTATACGATGATATATGTATATATTTTGATAATTGGGATGTTGACACCATTTATATTTAATTTTAAAATATCAATTCCGAAAACGAAAGTATCGTAGTATGCTGTTAAGCCTTATTGATTATCAATCATATTGAGTCAAAGATTTTTAATTTTACAAATCCTGCTTAATATTAAGTCAGTTGACTATACAAACTAGTGACGTCCGTACGACGTTGACAAGCCCATACAAAATCTATGAAGTGATTTCGTTTTGACAGCTCTTAAAAAGTATCTCAATTGACTAGCCAGTCAACATCCCTATTGTGGTATGAATCTCCGAAGGATTAAATCACGTCCAGCCTGAAATGAAGTCGAGTTAGGTCAGAGACAAGTGGCTAACTCGTCGCCTACACAATCATAAACCCACCCAATACGTCATTAGTCGCATTTTATGCCATGTAAGCGAACGAACACATTTGACCCATAATTTTTAAATCACAGACCAACATGGGACAAATCATATATTTCTACCAAACGAAACTCTTTTGAATGAATAATTGCAGTCAAATTTTCATTTATTTACTTAGTTTACGCTTTTATAAGCCTTTGTAAATATTGAATTAAGCTACCACACACCGCGTGCCAGCAGAGAGAGGGAATCTTAATCTATTTGAATTATTTAAGTAGCCTGATGTATCATGACCTCGACAATGACAAAAATAACCCAACATTATAATTGTGTAATGCCGTAATCGTTTACACATTCATTCATCTTTCCTAAACTAAGTAGGTACACTAACACGCCAATGAAACCGGCGGATAAAACAATAAATAAATTCAAAATTCTTGTTGCTCTGTGCATAAGCATTTGGATGACCAGTATTTTCAGTATTCGTTCGGATATGTAGTTAATCTAAGTAGGATAGAAGAAAATTTTTACGTATGATATACTTACATGGGTATTAAATAATGTATTTATAGCTTAGAATATATCTAAAAAAAAATGTTTCAAAGCTTCTGTTGTCTTACTACCGAATCGTTGAGTCCCAAAAATTAAAATTTAAAATGTCTTTATTAATTTAGGCTTCAAGAAAGCACTTATAAATTGTCAAATTTTAATAGGTGATTCTTTAAACTACATGAATCAAAGTCAAAGTCAAAGTCAAAGTTATTTTAGTGTGGTATTTGTGGTTGTGAATCCACCACCGGTTCGGAATGTTCATTCTACCGAGAAGAAACCGGCAAGAAACTCGGTAGTTACTCTTTTCAGCATCAAAGTATTAATTTTACAATTTTTCTTGAGGTCAAGACCAACTCATACCATTAATGTCCGTTGGAGGTACTATAATCACGATTAAATATACATGATCAGATTGGTATTGTACCAAGCAATAAATAGCAAAAAAAAAGAAAAATCAAATTATCAAAGATAGATCACTAATCGTAAGAGAAGGTGTAAATATTTTTAGTATATGATTCAAATATATATATATCTATATATATATATATATATATATATATATATATATATATATATATATATATATATATATATATGATAAAATACCAGTTCTCAGTGGCTCAGTTATTAATAAATTAATTCATTAATATTAAATGTCTAAATGCAGCTTACAAATTCCTATCAAGTAAAAAATTACTTTAATTTTATAGTAGCCCTTGTTCTTTAAGAATAATTTGATGTGAGGTTTAAATTGATGTATGGGCGGGCATTTTGATTACTTGTTTGGGTAACTTATTAAAAAATCTTATGCTTAACCCTACAAATGAATTGTTACCTTACGAAGTCTTATATTTGAAGCTGCAAGCTTGTGTTTATTTCTTGTGTTTAAGTTATGGTGATCTGATTTCATGAAGAAGATATTAAGGTACTTACGTATATACGTAATACAGTCAAAAATGTATTGAGATGGTACGGTTAAAATGTTGAATTCTTCAAATATATAAGGGATATTGAGGGATATAAGGGAATCCTGTGGTTTAGGACCGTATATGGCACGGATGGCCCGCTTCTGTAATACAAATACAGTTTGTATATCAGCAGTAGACCTCCACAGTAGAAGGCCATACGACAATAGGTACACTATGAAAGTAGCTAAAATAAACCAATCTTGCAGTTCCAATATCAGTCAGTTGCCGTATTTTTCTTACAGCATATGCTGCAGAACTGAGTCTTCCTGCCACGGAAAGCAATATGATAATGCAAAGAACATTGGCGTATGTCGACCCAATCTTTTGAGAACCCGTTCATTTTGCTATTTAGGTATTACAAAAATAATACTCACTTGTTATAACCTAACCGTGGCATTAAATTCTTTTCATATCTCTTTTATCCCACCTTTACTAGGGTAAGATCAATTAGCTTTTTTTCTTGTATTGCGTTGCTGCACAATTATCAGTTAGTAATGTCAGTCAGGTACGTGTTTCGCTACGTTATTGAATACATTTGTTACAAAAAATGTGATAAAAGAAGAGCCGCTCTAACGATTTTGTGCAAACTTCACATAAACCATCTACTAAATAGTCCAAACAAAGCCTAAACATTTGATTTGGATAGGTGAGCCCGTTCTTGAGTTATAAAATTACAACAAAAAGTGGCATTGATTTTTATATATATTGACGAGGCTCCCAAGTGTAGGTCGCAAACACTATACAACACTACTATTCTTTTTTATAAAATCAAGGAAGACACCGAGGCGGCATGCCGTTTATAATGAAGCTTATTTTCAACCAGTAGGTAACAAGTCAAGTGCGGAACTCTCCGAGCAAGGAAAGCCCGGCAGTGTCTTTTTTTATTTTCATAAAATAAGCACTTCCTCATGCCCTTAAATTTGTCAAGTAGGTTGAGTATCTCGCCTTGTTATTAAGGATTAAAATTTTTCAAGCCAAAAACCTAATAGGAAATGAAAATACTTAAAAAATCCATTAATGCGAAATATGTTACGTGTGAATGATTTGTTATTTAACATAATGGGTATTGCTCATATTATAAAGCAATGGTAATCGGGTGGTGATTTAGATTTATTTTTATCTACATAGGGTAACACGTCCTAATCTTGGCAAACATCTGGTTTTTTAGTGGGCTCAAATAATAACCGCTACCTAAATACCAATAACAAGATAAATTAATTCTTATTAATGGTACGGTATGCCAGTAATTGGTTGAATACATGCCAATAATAAGTCGAAAGGTGGTAATAAATGGTGTTACGATCTGTTTTCATAAAACTGTGTGTATTATCTGATTTCTGCTAAACACTGCATAAATTATGTTCCATACGATTCTAACAAAATAAACACTCAACCATAATTTTCTGAACGAAATATTTAACATTTAGATGAGATTTTATTTAAGGTATAGCTTAAAGTTCCAATAATTGGCTAGTTTCCCCTATATAGGTTACTAGTAATAAAGTAAAAATTTTAAGAAGGCTAAACGGATTATCCGTAATCTTCTGTGTTAACATGATTATCTATTACACCTATTTTAGGTAAATGTCATACGGAAAATTTAAGAGTACCTAACCGTAACTAAAATTTGGTTAGTCTAACCTCTCGCGGTTCAGCTTACCTACGTTGATAATAGATTAGGGGATTGCGAACTAAGAGAATGGTACGATAATTATATAGCTTCAAATTAACAATACGCGGCGAAATCTACAGAAATCTGTGTATTAATTATTGTTGGCCATAAGACTGATAAAATAAGCGTGTTTACTGATGATGTCGATTACATTTATATCAACCCCATATTCTGCAACGTGATGACAAAGTTATTCTCGCCACTAAATGTATATTCATCCTACTAATATTTTAAATGATGGATGGATGGGTGGATGTTACTCTTTCACGCAAAAGCTACTGAATGGATCTTAATGAAACTTTACAATAATATAAATTTTTCATCATAAATACACCCAAATAACACACTGGCTATGTTTTATCGATGTAACCCGTTAACGAAGCTGCGAGCTGAAGCTAGTATTTAATATTATAAACCGAGACGGTTAGTCGGACCTTGGTCCCGCATTATACAACGCCTAGTTCGGTGGAGGTACTTCCAATTTCAGCGCGAACGCGTATGTTCGTAGGCATTATATATGCGTAAGAATATATATAATATATATTTAGGAATAGACGGTGTCTATTTTCCTTACGGAATTCGGAACCGCGATCGTGGCCTTAAGTAATTATTGAATTTACAGTTGTATAATAATACCCTTGGTATAAACACGTAACATTACGAAACACTCCGGCAAGGAAAAAACGGAGTACCTAGTATTATTTTACTGCACTCTCCACAAGTTGAACTTTTGTGGTTCCCGAATAAGCAAGTAATTTTAAACTTGTGAAGTCTTCGCAGAAATATTTGCTTTGAACAAGTTTCTGTGTAATATAAAAAGGATAACTTTCTTGGAGAAATTGTTATGTCCCGCCAAAGGTCAGGTTTTGAGTTAAACAAAATTTTTCAGTACCTAATAACTTTATGACGATGTATTAAGGGGTCTGCTGCCTCTCTGATTCTGCCTACCCCTTCGGGGATTATGGGCGTGATGTTATGTTTATATTAAGGAAGGAATGGTTTTTTAAGTACCTACTTAACTATTATCCACATATTGGTAGATAAGAAAAGATATTGACATTGTCAATGCATATTAATAATGTCCGCCTAACCGATATCGGTCACGGCGGCCAATTCCAAAGAGGGTTAGCCATCTGCGCAGGAGATATTATAGTGCATAACAGTGTAAACGAGGCAGTCAAGGCATACATACAATGTGAACGGTCTGTTACAGACACTCTATCGTGTGTCTTATGGGATTTCTCTTACCCCTGGTTAAAATTATAAGCATGCTAAATTTCGCGGCCCTTCGTTATTAGTTAAGGCGTAGTCGTACAGTCTTCGTATATTGTATTAGTAAGGATTCATTATCAAGACGCTCTGATTGATACTGTTCGCTAATTGACGCTAAAGTTGCCTTCCATTAATCATGCGCCTGAGTGAACCGAAGTTATAGTTTCCCTGCCAGTTCGGGTAAGTGACTGCCCGGGGTTGTATACAGGTTGATCTAGTGCCACTTATGCACCCCCCCGCCGGGGTCCTCGGTTTGTCGTACCGGGGGGGCTTAGTAGGCCCTGACATGGCAGGGCTGAAGCGAAGAAGGACCCCGAGGTGAGCCGCGACTGCACGACTTGCAACCGCGCAGTTGCGGCGGTCCGGCCGTATACAGGCCCCTTGCGACCGGACCAGGGTGGCCGAGGAAGAGGAGGAGCTGAGTGTTGTCGTTGCTCGCCTCCCTATCCTCGGCAACCCGACAGGGGCGCGCTGGGTCGCGTCGTGGTGGGTCGCAGAGGGATCGAGCGTCTCGACGCTCTCCCTTTGCGACGACAGGGCTCTGCCCTCAATTTGGGTCGCCGGGCGGAAGGCGGCCCCTTTGGCGAGACGCTCTCCGCGTGCCCCTCTGGCTCAGCAGAAGGCACAGCGTGAGAGTGGGCCCACGACGCCGGTCACAGGGATGATCGGCGTCTGAATCCTGGGCGGAGTGGTTGAGACATGCTGGGTGGTCTGGCATGTCTCGAAGCGAGTAAAAAAAAAAAAAAAAAAGTGCCACTCATGCAAGTAATTTATGAATATGTACAAATAATTCCTAAAATCTGTACAAATTAATGTAACATTTGTTAATTATTGCATATTTTATAGGATTGCTTGTATCGTATGTATCAAAACCGCTGTTAATTACAAATTATTATTCTCAGAGTAAACATAAATATTATCACGCCCGCAATCCCCGAAGGGGTAGGCAGAGTTGAATTTGTAAAAGGAATATGAAACAAAGTAAACATTTCTTTCATATCTTTGCCTATATACCATATATGTATTTTAAATTAGAAGTCGTATATCGTCGTATTGCTTATCAGTTTGATACTATCTACACGATATAGCTCTGCCAATAGATAAGTAAGGTTGTTACTATAGATAGGTTGCAACACTAGCCGTATAATATTAAAAAGTGGCAGGTCACGGACTCCCGCTAAAGTGTTCACATCCATCTAGTCCGTGGAGATATATTGATACTTGTGCAGACTTATTGCCACGCGATTGTTGCAAAGGGCTCGTCCACACAGCACGTGTTTATGTGCCGGTCCCCACTTTCGGATGTGTTTACAATTAAGAGCAGTCCGGTTTGCCAACATTTCGTAAGTTAAATTGACCGGAGAGTGATCGCATAACCCCCAGATTGAAGAAAAATGTTTCTCATCTTTCCGATGAAGGACGAGACTGAACAACTCATAACAGGCCATGTTGGCCTGAGACCCATAAAGGATGTGACAACTGTGGTGTGTGCTTCTTGCTTAAAACATCGTCTTTAAATATCGAGTTAGAAACGTATTAAATTATGATATAATGTCATAATTTAATACGTTTACTCGATATTATAATGGTCACAATGGTTCACTACTTTTAAACATCGCAGAGAAACGTAAAGATAACCTGAATCTTACAGCATTATAGTTAATTTCTCCAAATTAACACACACTTCCATTGGGGTCGGAGTGAGGAAAAGTTGTCTATTTTACGGAAAAAAAAATGGTCATTCGTACTCTTCTTGAATTTTAAATTGAAAACTTCAAATTAAATTACTCTCTGTATGGATAATTTCATGAAAATGAGAAGCAATGTCTATAGAGTATATATATATATATCAATGTCTATAGAGTATATGTATATACAAATCTATAGAATATCTTTAGAGTCTTGATGACCGGCCATTAATAGATTTCTATACACGATTTTTTTATGATTTTCGAAATAAATATTCAAAGTACCAATTTATGCTTGGTAGAGATTGCTTAAAACCATAGCTGGTTTATAAAATAGCTGATGCTAAGTGATACTAAATCTATAATATTAGCATGTGATTTTTCTCTTTCAGGCAATTAATAAATAATAATAATAAATAAATTCTCAAGGCTGACACACCAATTCCCTAGTTCCAAATAAGCTTACCTATAAGCTTGTGCTATGGATACTAGGCGAACGGATAGACATACTTAAATACGTGTATAAACATCCATGACTCGAGTTCAAATGCATGTTCATCACACACAACATTTGCCCCTAGCGGGATTCGAACGCGCGACCCTTGGTTTCGTAGCCAGGGTCTGTGACTGTCGGCAGATAGGTGGTAGGTAGTAGTAAAGAGTATCTTATGCTACTTTTACTTAAGAAAACGCGAAGAGAAAAAAAACATCGCTATTCTACTACAAAAGTTGCCAATTAAATATACTTTAGATTAATGACTCATTCATTTTAACTACATGTATTGCATATATATTTGGGTGAATATTTCATATTTAGTAGGTAAATTATTTCGGTAGAAGGTATGTAGGGAAGCACTTGTTGGCTGGGACTAGGCGGCCATGGCCGGTAGCCCTGCGGCCCTCAAATAATGACAAATGTTTAATTTGAGTTATGAAGTATTCACTTTGCCCACTTTGCCTGTGTATCTTCCTGCAAAGGGCTTTGTTGGGCTCCACTCAAGCGTCGCACGATATCCACAAAACCGAATCGAGCCTCTCTATAATGTCAAATTAAACGCGAAATGATACGCTTCGGAAAATCTTGTTTGTTTTATTAGGTAGCACTGGGCGGGGTAGGTTTGCCGAATAACATTATCATAAAACAGTAACATTTTTAATTCTTTTGTGGTTTAGATATCCTCTAATATTGTGTCTTTTTTGTTGACGACTGGCCCGTTGGTCGAGTGGTCAGAGACCTTGGCCACGAAATCAAAGGTCGCGGGTTCGAAGCTCGCTAGGGGCAAATGTTTCGTGAGATGAACATGGACATTTGTACTCGAATCATGGATGTTTATAAACGTATTTAAGTATGTCTATCCGTTCACATAGTATCCATAGTACCAGCATAAGCTTAGTTTGGAACTAGAGAATTGGTGTGTCAGTCTGGAGAATTTATTTATTTAATTTGTGTTGTGCCAGGATGGAATTAAAGTAATACCGCTAAAATCTACTTGATTCTTCAATAAGCGGTTGTTAAACGATCTTAATGATTTGGTTGCTTTAATCACTCAATGTATGATGCATTTATTAATCTATCTGAAATAATTATTTAAGAATTTATTTACAACAATTTTCATAAAGTAGAACATCATTTGCATGAAGCTTGTTGTAGCGAATTTGTCCTCTGCTGTCTTTCTGACCGACTCCCTTTCTTATATCAACAAGATTTAATTTATAGCTTAATGTTCAGGGTCTTCATTATGCTTGAGCTCAGCCTACTCCTTTGGGGATTGCGGGCGTGTTGGTACGTAAGTTGTAATATTTCCAAACCACTTTTTTTACTTAAGAATTCTAACTAGATGTGGTCATGTCTATATGTCAGTCGCTTAACTTAAATACTCTTAATACCTATTGGAAAGCTATAGTTTCTTATTGGTATGTACTTTAATATAAATTACATTATTGCATTCAGGGACCCGTTTGCGCATAATTAATGTAGACAATTGTTAGACACAACCATCTAAAATGGTTTTTGCTGAATATGTAAAAAAAAAACACGACAGAAGTATACGCTACGATTTTAAAAGGAATAACTTTCCTAGCTAAGTGGGTGACAAGTAAAGTAGTAAGTCGACCAACTTGTAAAATGTACTTGGAGAAGTAAAGACAACTATTCGTAGAAATATCTTTGAAAATTACTTAGATGAAGTTGCTTATTGTGTGAAACAAGTAGTGTAGTCTGCAGTGACGTCTACTTCGGGACTTAGGCAAACATGGAATACGAAATAATATAGGGTACACTTTACATACAATCACACTGTAAATATAGCACGTTCCGTGCTTAGTTATACATCTACAACAAATATCCTATCGGTAAACATAAACATGTACATATTTTTGTAGAAGACATTTATTTTGTCATGACACCATCGAACAGGAAGCGAAACTGTCAATCCTTAATTAAAATAGTAGGTATCATTAGGACAATTTTAGCACGACTGTATTATTAATTTTATTAATGACAAGCTGACAACTATTTAAACCGATTTAACTATATTATTTTCATATAAATAGAATAGAATAGAATAGAATAGAAAAGCTTTATTTGGCACACACGCAAGGAATACAATATAAAAACAAAAAGCAAACAAAAACAGTAACAAAAAGAAAGAAAATTAACACACAAAATAAATAATAAGGTGTGCCAAAAGGGCGCCCGCTCAGCTTAAGTCGTGAGCCACCTGACAGTCAGGTAGGTCACGACGCTGGTTTTCAGCGGGTACCAGGTCTACACCGCGCATCCGTCCCCCTCTCACGGTACCAACCCAACGGGTGAGACAAGTTGATGATCGACACCCTAATCGAAACGGATGCGCGATGCAGAGGTGCGGCCATCACCAGGAAGAAAAAAGAAAAAAATATATATATATATATATAAAATAAATAAAAAGAAAACAAAATAAACAAATCGAAGATAGAAAAAAATTAAATAAAATAAAATGAAAATTATAATAATTAAAAGAATAATAATAAAAAGACAAATAACATGCATATGTTTCGTAATTAAATATAATTAAATACGATATAACAGAAAAAGTCACTGTCACTCGTACCTGTGAATTAGGTAGCTTGCTTATATAAAAATGTTATCCAATTGATCGATCCTTCGCGTTTAATTTTCAAACGCTTTGATTCATACATAATATTTTGCTTATACAAAAAATAAAATAAAGTAAATAAACCAAATATTTTAATGCACGGTCATAGGTTCACACTACAATGTTCCTTTGAGTTCAAGACGTAAGTCAACGTCATATGATATTTTTCTGCGTTTATGGAATGAATTTTTACACTTAGTAAGTATATATTATAAATCCATGTTAAAGAGGCGACCCTCTTGTGCGCACGGATGAATTCTCAATGGGTAAATTGTAAGGAGACCCTGTCTATATATAGTGGGTAGAATTTCCTGCCAATGAAACAAGGCGCGAATGGTGTGCGCGGCCTCCACTTAACGACACTATAGAATTTAAGGAAAGGTCAAACCAGGATAATCATTGTGTAGAAATACTCTTTATAGGACAGGGAAGATTGATACCTCGGTATACCAATTCTTGAGTGGAACATTCCTTTGAAGTAATTTTGAATAATATTATGCGATATGTAAATGTTTGAAAATTTTGTAGGTATTTGACGCTTGATGCTATCTTAATGAATAACTCTTATTATAAGGTAAGAATAGTTTTCTTATCAGAACTATGTATTGTAGAGCAAATATCATATGTTAAAGGGCATTTAATGTTATAGCTATTGTTTAAATCTTTTGACTTTTACAAAGGCTTTTAAGAAAACATAAAATAAAAGTACCAACAAATCTCAATGTATAAATTTGCGAGACAAGCGAACCCTTTCTATAAATAGGGGACGGGAAACGTTCTGAAAAAATACCATTTGATTGAATGGCGCTCTACCCAGGGTTGATATTTATTTGGATTTTCTACAATTGTACAATAGTCTGTTACATTATTATTTATTCGTCCCAAAGAAGTAGAAGGGTCAAGTTAAATTACCCGTAGAACATATGTAGTCACGGAATAATTTTTAACAATAGTATCAACACTTACATATATACGCAGGTGAAACCGCGGGGCGCTGTTGGTATGTTAATAAAAGCCGAGTAAAAACCAAATGAACCCAAATCCATCTTATGCGAACGCGGCAAGAGTACATGAAAAAACTGTACCTATTTCGTTCTAATTTTAGCCAAAAAAGGGAAACTCAATAAAGACTATGAATTTCTAACATTTAAGTGCTAACGTACAAAATAATAATAAGATATAATAGTTTAAAGAATAAAACTTAAAATGACAAAAGGTAAATGGTGACTTTAGAACCATTTCTTGGCACACCAGGACTCGAAACCGGAACCGTCGGCCTAGGGTCGGCTGCTCTAGTTACGTTTCCATTACTCGACTCGACACTTGACCGCTAGAAGCGTGTGCTGATGTTTAAATTACGTTTTTGGTACTTTTAATATACAGATTTTATAACTTTTAGTAAAAAACTGTATGTATGTATTTCAAAAGGATTCGAGAACTATAAAATAAAATGAAAAAAATATTACACTTACTTTAAGATAATTAAGTGAAATGGTGAAAAATATTAAGCAAAAAGGAATAAGGAAAAAAATATAGCTAAGTTTGTTTAATAAGAGGATGTTCAAGGATGGTTGTAGGGTGTAGGGTTGTGCCGGAGCGTTTTCTTGATAGATAATAACCTTTTTTGCGAGATTTCCCGCGGCGTTTTTTTGCAAATTCCCTTACGTTTGATCCAATCTAATGCCCATGATAAGTGTTAATAATGTTTTTAAATTACCCTCCATATGTGTATCATTTTGATTACTTCTTGAACATACCTCGTATATTTTGGAAAATTGATATTGCGAGCACTTATAAAATTTTTGCCTATTCTTTATTTGTAATATTATTGTATCCAAGTTTATTAAAATGATGACAAAACGCTTATGGTGACTTTACAACCGTTTCTGAGAATACCGGGACCGGTTAAGGAATTTAAAAGCGAGACTAAACGTGTGAATATGCAATGGTGGTGACGTCTCTTGACGCTTAAGCAGCACTACAACGCTCGCAACATATTTAGCGCAGGACAGTCCAGGGTTTCCTTCTTCATCGCGACATAGTGCATTATAAATCTCAACAAACACTTACCTAAGTATACAAACATCTGGAATTGTAGCATAAATGCATGCAGTCTTTGATTTTTAGGCTAGGGCGCTTGAACGTCATTAGATAGAAACGAGAAAAATATATGGAAGTCGTCCAAGCTCAGACAAATTTGGCTCGAAAACCGGACTTCAAATATCCAGATATTTTCTTAGAAGTAGGGTTGCAACTATAATACTTATTAGAACAACATATCTACCAGTAATTTGGAGACGTGATACTTAAAAAAAAGTTATTACTAGTTATGATATACTAATATATAGGTAAATCAGATAGTTGATACAAAAATAAAGTTTAGGTGATCAATTGAAATTTCTTATAAGCTTTAAAAACGCAATGTCTCAACATTATACTCTAGCAGGAGGCATCCCCTCGCTTCATTTGACCATACCTAAATATGGGATACTTTTACATCTCGATTAGAAGTTCGTCTCTTTAGGGATTTTCAGTTTGAGGTATCTTCCTCCGCCGCTGTTCCGGGTGGGATCGGTTATATCTCGCAAGTAGCTCATGTTAGGTCCAGCCTTAGTTCTGTGTAATCACGCCCACATAATTTCCATCACCTTTAGGTCCTCGATCAAGGTGTGCCTTGTATCGTTTTATAGGGAAGAACTGTCCGTGCTTACAACCGTAATTACGCGCGTTACGAGACGCGCTCGCCACTCGCGCGGGCGGTTAGCAAGGAGGAACATAGCACTCAGTCTTATGTTCCTCCATGGTGCAACGCCATCTAGTTACCAAATTACATAAACACATTCTCTAGACAGCACTCTGTCCACTATGTCTTGTCTAATTAGTTTTAACAGAGAAGAAGGCTACTCACTCTTCCAGTCGTAGTACTCCTCGAGGTTCTCGGGGCGCACCGCCCATAGCAGGTAGGCGAAGGCTTCGTCGGGGACGTTGGCGATGCAGAAACCCTTCAGCGAGGGCACGCCACTGCGCGTGAACTCCGCCAACTGGTTCGACAGCTCGAAGTTGGCCTGCCACAAACCATTATCATTTATAAACAACCATTACCACTGGTATACACTGGTATACATATATATTTGTTATGTTTTTATTTATTTTAAGTCTTATGACGTTTGTCATTCTTTTGACTTCTGCTTTTTACTTTTATTAAATTACGTTTACGTTCCACCGGTGTTTTATTTATTTAATAATTCTAGATTCTAACAATCATCATTTTCGGTTGATAGCACATATACGAGTATATCATTGCGCCCACAATCCCGATAGGGGTAGGCAGAGTTCAAAGAGCAATAAGCTCATTTACGTTTTAAGAAAAAGCAAAGGATCTTCCTTCTCAAGGGGTCGGCAATATAGGGTCTACGCCCCGTGTGTCAGAGAGCCGTACTAAGCTACCAGATTATTTTTTATAAAAATGATATCACATATTGCCAATAAATATATAATATATACTTATATATAAAGAGAATTATATATAAATAGAGCGGTGGTAGCTAAATGGTAAGGACATGCGCCTCTTAACCAAGGAGTGGGGGTTCAAACCCGGGCATGTACCTCTGGATTTTTCAAATCTATGTACGTATTTATACCACTAGCTCGACGGTGAGGGAAAACATCGTGATGAAATCTGCAAATTCAAACAACTTTGGTTTGTAATCATGATCCAAAAATTGTCTGGTTCCCCTATCTTAGGGTTACGAAGGTCAGATCGGCAGTCGCTTCAATGTAATTACCAGACTCGCTAAATCCTGGATCATGGTCTAAGCGGGCCCCGTCTAAACACGGGACATAACGCTATGAAGATGATGATATACTTATATATAAAAACCGTAAAAATTGTGCCCATTCTAAACTAATTCTAAATCGGCAAGTAAGCATGTTTTGTAATCTAATAACACATATGTACTTTCACGTTCACAATCCTCGAAAGGGTATGCGGAGACTAAGGAGCAATATGCTCCTTTTACTACTTTAGGATAGATGGAAAATTATGTAATTTTTTTTTGGTACAAGTCACAACAAAACATAATATAACATAACATCTCGCCCATAATCCCCGAAGGAGTAGGCAGAGTCAAAGGGGCAGCAGGCTCCATTAACCACATTCGGCCAAAAACAAAAATGGGCTGGGCCAGGTGGACAATTGTGAAAAAGTAGTGACAAGTGGCTATCTCGTCGTTTACACAATCACATACCCAAAACCTCATATTCCATTAGTCGCCCTTTACGACATGCTAGGCAAGAAACATAGTTGGCACATGTTTTTTGAGTCCCAGACCAAAATTGTACAGGTGATTTTAAAGATAAAAATTATCGATTTATTTTCGCCAATCTACTTTTAGGATGAAACTACTCTTCAACCGTACGAAATGGATAGGATTACGTAGTGGGATCGGAAAGTAAAATACAAAAAACAACAAAAACGGACTTTGTTCGTGTTATGTTAGTGAGTGTTGCAGGTTTTGAAAGCTACTGTGAAAACTGACAGCGTTATTAGATAACCAAATAACTAATTCGTGATTGAGAAAAGAAACTGCATTTGCATAATGCAATTAACTCAAGAGTACATACACATAGCTATGTTTAATATTATCCACTATTACTTAATATTTATTTTCACTTAGTGAGGATGAAACAACGTTCCCGTTTTCAATGATCAACAGAATACAATCTTGCAAGATGGAAAGAAATGTAGAGACGACTTATGGATTTGGTAAAGGTAGGCACCAAAAATAGAATCCAATTAGAGGTGCTCGCCTTATAATAAGTACTCCAACTCAAAGACTAGTCTGACTAGAGAATTATATAGAGAAGCGGAGATATCTAGAGTCTGTCGACTCTAGTTTATTTGATTCATTAGGCGAGCTTAAAGCCCTGGCGAGGCCTTCGGCTCAAGCTGTTTGTGCTGTGGCTCCAATTACTTATCAGCACTTCCAATGCACTTTAGTATTTCCCATTTACCGGAACCTTGACGAGGTTGGCTTGGTAGGCAGGGCCGTCTTAAACTAGGTTGGGGCACAAAATAATTTTGGGCCCTTTTGGAAAATACAGAAAGCGAATTATACCTACTAGATAATATTTTTTCTACTGTTTCAATTTCTGTTAAACTAAATCTTCTTTTAGCTATATCTATCCTCAAAGTTAATTATTTGAAATAAAACAGACAAATTGTCGGTCTTACGGTCCCCCTGAGCATGGGAGCCCCGTGTGCCCTTATGGTAAAGACAGTATTGTTATTAAGGTTTTATTGATAGACAACTGCAACAAAATTAAGTCTACTGCAAAAAATATTGTTGTATATCTAGCCGGTTAGGGTCAATCAAAAAATAATTAGTTTATTATTTATACCATTGTGTATACTTTAGGTAAGCCAAAATAGGTTGTTTATAACGGAGTTAATACACTTAGTGTGAAAATAATACTCCAGAATTTTTAATGGGGCAAGTCCAATAATAATATTAACACTACAAAATAAAACAGGGGTTCCCAAACTTTATCAGACCGCGGCGCACTTACAGGACTATTATTTTGTCCCGGCGCCCCTAACTCAGCTTGCAAGTGCATGTGTAATACAAGTGGTTTGAGCATGGACAAGTTTTTGAACCAGTGTGAGTTTTTTTTTAATTATCTTTGGTAGTGTAAATTAAAAAAAAAGGTCTTGAGAGTCAAAAAGCTCACTATATCATACCATACACATTTGATATTCATTTTGTACCCCCAAATAATTAAATAAAAGTTTATAAGAACAGTAAAGAGGAGCACGTAACGACGCTTTCTATAATATCTACGGTGCACCAGGGCGCCGCGGTGCACAGTTTAGGAACCCCTGCTATAATTTTACAATTCATATATAAATATACATATATATATATACATGTTTGCTTATTTTTTCTATATGATATGTAAAGTAATAATGCAAATACCAAAATCTAGCGATTTTGGAATTCTGAGTTTCATCATAATCCTGTAAGTCGTGCCTCTTAATGCGTAATTAGCCATATATATTCAAACATTGTTGCAAACTATCAACAAATTATTTAAACAAGTGACGTGTAATTCTTACTTGCGCACTTCGCTAAACGTGAAACATACCAGTCTAGCAAAGTAGAATAAACAGGTATAATGCCCATATAATAAGCGCTCGGAGAAGTTATCCGTCTGTGCAACTTAATTGTGGTTTTAGCATGATTAAGTTAAGTTCTGTAGCTAGTTTTTAAGTAATAAACTGGCATAGAGGGCAACGAGTATGACAGTGACAAATTAAATTAGGTATGCCTAACACAGTATATCATTGTTTACAATGTAATACCATTATTAACGAATATTTAGATAAACGAGGGTTACCTACAAAAATTGATGAGATATATAGTTAATTGGCTGTAGAATGACTGACGCACTTGTATTAAAACACTGTATTGCTGGTCTCTGAGTACCCACATAACTCATTAAAAATATAATTTCGAACTCACAAAACTAAGGAAGGCTATTAAAATGAAGTTTGTGGTTCGTTGAACGAGTTGCACGAATAAGTAGTAAAACTGATATGAGCCGAACACGTTTACTTATGTCAGTGCCACCTGCACAACGGCTATGAAGGAGGCCATTTAGAACTAGAAACCAATTATAGAAGTATTAACGAGCAAACATTTGTTTCACTAAGTTTTGGCACAAATACAAGCAGGAAGAAAAAATAAGTGGAAAGAATAAAGCAAAACAGAAAATCAAAGTGTGCATATGTATCTACTTACTTTTAATTAAGTAAAATAAGTACATATTCCGCATTTTTCAAGGTTTTTTATAGTAAATATAAGTAAAATCTATTAATACATAATACATACATAATTATCATCACGCCCGAATTATTGCAAAATAATTGTGTACAATGTTATATTAATGGTAATAGGAACACCATTGCCATATGCTTTTTAAGTCTCGTACTAACATGGAGCAAGCTATGTTGGTCTGGGGTTTAACCTAAACACAGACTTAGGCTAAACGATCTGCATACATAAACATAAGTAAATTTATTTTTTTTATTAATTAATTGTTAATTTAATAAAGCGAAATATATGTGTCTGGTATTTTTGTATAATCTTACTGACGGACTAAATATAATTGTAAGACTTATAGACGGACAAACTTAGAGACGGACTAAATAGAATTATAAGAATTATAAGACTAACTAGAATTATAGTTTTTTAATGCAGTCATCATCCATATTTTGTGACTAATAGTAATGAAAAATAAATATATGTGCATATATCCTAGAGTTATGTTTAAATTGGAAGCAAAGAATATTAGCCATCTGTATTCTGGTACTCAGCGGCGGGACACACTTAATTTATAAGACCTGATGTTAGTTTTATGGAACCGTAATAAATTAAACGGTCCAAAAAATACGACGCCATCTATTGACGACAAGATTTTTTTTTTCAAAATTTGAACTTTGATTATGAAAGGTCTTAGCTACTTTTTAGAGGTATAGTAAATTAAACCGTTTTTAAAAGGGTGAAGGTATGTTTTCTGATGTAGGACTAATGAGATGAGCTGTTTTTGACTAAAATAAGAATGGACAATCCTGCTTATTGTTTATATTTTGTCCAAAAGTGGTTTAAGAGGCATGCCACCTTTTTGATTCTGCCCGCTCCATCAGGGATTGCGGACGTGATGATATGATTAGACGACTGTTATAAAAAAAATTTCAATCATCTATTGTCAATATACAATATCCAATATAAAAACTGTTTAAGGTCAAAAAACGTTATAAAAGCGCTCATCTAAAGTCCCCAAAAATATTTATGTTTATCTCATAATTATGTTTTATGCAGACTTCCATTTAAAAATATAATAATTCCCATCGACAATACGTGAATAAGCTAAAATGCTTTTTGTAAGTAAGCTAAATTCGTAAATAAGTTAGAATCCTTTTTGTTAGCGATGGCCTTCAGCGTTAATAAAAACGTTGACTATAAATATGTTTACAATTTTGTGCTTTGTTCTTTGTGTTAAAGTCAAAGGAATTATTGTTAAATAACATGACCAATTTTCTTTGCAGATTGACGTCACAGTGATAAAAAAATCATTATTCCATGGTTAACCATTATTTTGTTGTACTGAATTACCTTTTTTGTTTGCCTTTTTTGAATGGGAGCTTTCTTAATTACAAATATATCACACTTTAAAAAAAACAATATTAATATATGTGTATTTTTTACCATAAGAATAGTTAACAATCAATACAAGCGGACAACAACTTTTGCAGTCTTAAAGCAAAAAAAAATAACATATATTTGATAAGTTATCGATTTATTAGCCTTATTGAATAGATAAACTTTCCATTAATATGGTACAGAAACCGGCCATGAGTCACGTACGTAGCCATGAAACAATAAAAACAATTGAGTTACGGTACTATATGAAACGTTAAATATTCTGTTTTCAATGTACCAAAAAGACTTGTTGGTAGTCCATGATAAATGGCAATCTAAGTCGGTGGGATAAACGCGACCTTGTTAAAAACAAAGAGTCTCAAAAATCCCCCTCTTTTTTTGTTTCGGTAAGTGTGCTGGTCGAGAAGGTTACCAAGTATCATTCATCTCAAAAAATTGCCCATTTGGAATGGGGTGAGGCAAACATCTATTAAAAAATCACAAAAGGAAGTAAATAAACTTACTTAATAATATTATAAAATCGAAAGCAACTATGTCAGTCTGTTTGTCTGGGTATAACGCCCCGCTAAACTATTACACTGATTACGATAAAATTTTGTAGCGAATTTTATGCGGTGTCGCGGGCTAAAGCGGGTGATAAAATATTTATCGCATTCTCTTCTTTATACATACCTACAATATTTTTTAGTGAATGTTTTCAGGGAAACCGCTGCAGTACTTATAGCAAACTTTCAATTTAAAAGATGAAAGAAGTCTTTGAAGGAGTACAAATTGTTAAGTTTAGATGCAAAAGTTTATTAGGATAGCAGGGTGGGCCCTACGTCAAAGTGCGGCAAATGTCAAAGTAAAGGGCACTTTACAATAAGGTCACCAGGGCTGGCTCAGGGTGCCTCTGCAGCCACAAAGTATGGCATTGAATCAATGAGCTAATACATAGTTTTATGACATTTATTTAAGTAACATAAATATTAGTAACATAATATATAGTCCCATGTTGGTCTGGGACTTAAAAAGAATGTGCCAACTGTGTTTCTTGCCTAGCATGTCGTAAAAGGCGACTAATGGTATATGGGGTTGTGGGTGTGTGATTGTGTGGGCGCAAGCTAGCCACTTGTCACTGCTTTTCCACATTTTTCCATCTGGCCCAGCTGGCTTGTTTTTCGCTGAATGTGTTTAAAGGGGCCTGCTGCCGCTTTGACTCTGCCTACCCCTTCGGGGATTATGGGCGTGATGTTATGTATGTATATGTATGTATGTATGTAACACTTTTTTTCCTTGTGGAAACGGTTCAATAGTTTTAGAACAAACAGGCTCGAAAATTGTTATTATTGTCTTAAATACCGTATACACTTCTATTTCATATTGATCTGCATAGAAAGTACAAAACGGCCTTCATTTAATAATAAGGTAAATAATATCTATTATCATCAAATTAACAAATTTGTCAACGCACGCATAACTACTCTCTAGCATTACTGCAGTAGCAATGAAAATGCCACGTTTTGGTCTTTCATTGGGAGTAATTACGGCTTTATTTTATTATAGCATTGGGGCCCCTTAAAGCTGCACCCTTCTGCGGCCCTGCAAATTACCGTAAGGGTAGATTCCGTGCCTTAAGAGGCCTCGCTGACTGGAACGATCTTCGCCAGGCGCACAAACGACGCTACGTAAACAGTTTTCAAAATCTCCTTAAACGGCGATTATCTCGTGAAGTAAAGTTATCCTTAGCATACTTGTCATAATATACACTTGAATTGAGTACTTCAGTTGAACGATAGTTAATGACTCTGAATGTGCGAGATATTTGTCTATAAGTCACAATTACTTTTTCACCCCTTCTAATCAGATATTGTGCTGAAATCTCATGCGAGTCTTCTATAATGTTTTTTTATGGCAACACATGTATATTATTGTGTAATCGGTAATGAACACAATGGGGAATATGTATGATCATTTTTATTTATTTGTTTGAGTCTACTATAGAACAGGTAATCAAATCTAAAATATTTTCATGCATATTCCCTATTGTTTAGAATGTAGTAGAAAGTTACCTGTCTACTTAAGTTAACGAGTCCACTGACCCCAATCACTTTTACCTTCAATCCACATAGTTTATAGCGGAAAAAATTACGTGATAGTTAGCAGGACCCCACAAACGTGAGAGGTTCGATTGGACCTTCTCCCAAACAATTCACGTAATTTATGGACGCTCGTTTGGGACTATGAATGCCATTAATATTATACTAATTTTTGGTAACTTAACTATGGGGTATGGGAATTTATACTGCTAGTGCAAAGTGACCCGCCGATCCCTTTCTCCATACGACCTACCAATTACACAAAAAAACACAATAAAATCGGTTATATATACATATATTAGATACGTGTATGTCTAAAGTATAACTAAATGCTTATACCTATACATGTTCGGGATGGGGTTCAAAACAAGTGATCGGAAACCGATGTGCGACTATCTGTTAATATTTTTTTTTACTTAGTTTTTGAATGTAGTTTAAAAATAATTTCAAAAAAAGTTAGTATGATTTATTAGAATCACTGGATCTTATATTTATATATAAATGAAACAATTGCTACTAATGATTGTTTCGTACACAAACAAATAGAACAAAGAAAACCATAAAGGTTTACACACTTACATATATACCTAGGTATGGCATATTGTGGTTTCATAAATGAGGACCCTATTAGCACACGTATAGAGAGGGTGTCCCTAAAGATATTTCGGCACTTGTCCAGTTTGGGCATGGGTCAAAGGACGACTGAGAAGTCGTTATCATGATATGCTTGGTGCACTAGGACCCCAACGCATAAAAAGGTATACATAAAACAAAAAATAAACACGCATATACAATATTTATTAACTAAATGTGTTTATATACAGAAGAGTGGTTAGTTAAACTTATGGACTCGTTTTTCGTACTCGTTTTTTTTTACCTTTCCTGAGATTTCTCATGAAATACATTTATCTACTCGGAACTTGCAGAACCTTGTTTATTTTATACATTATCGCAATTCAGTATTTACTTGCAGTTGATATTGTGTAAAATCCCAACAGATGAATTCTGCATAAAAAGATGCAATTTCGTATAAAAGCTGGCTCCAATATTTGATCAGATTATTACCATGTGTTGTTGAGAAACATTATGTGAAATAATCGCTACAGAAGCATTTTGCATAACAAAAGGCAGTTATGCTTGCCGTATAAAAACTGGCCCAAATATCGGGCAGTTCAGTTTATTTATGCAGTCTTTAATGCGCAAGCAAAATAAAGAAACAACATATGACTGCATTCCGCCGATGACGTAACGAAGCTTGATCGATCTATTTTAATGTTTACTTTTTAGTAGACTTTCGAATACGAAATTGCTATTTTTTGCTTTAAAGTGTTTTGAAGTAATGTAGAATATAAAATTATTCAAGATATGTCGCCTTATAGTCCAAGAAAATAGGCCTTTAAATACGAATTTGAGGTAAATACTTGAATTTTTGATTTAAGTTACTTTGAAAGATTTAAAAACGAACTGTGTACGTTTTTTGTAAAATCACCCCCGAGAACATTTGAAAAAAAAATAAAAAGTATTTGTTTTTGAAATTTTGGGGAAACGGTAAGTAGTAGAAAAAAAAGGTTTAAATAAATGTTGTAGAGCATCAGATTTTTAAAAGAAATGCCCTGTTTATGTTTTCGCTAAAATTAAAATTATCCGAGATAGGGCAGTTAGAAGCTTGGGGATAATAGTAATTGTCCGGTCAGTTTCCCATTTTGATCTGGAAGACCAACGGGAAAATTTGTGTGTGTACTAGATATTTAACAATCCAGAAATTCAGGTCTCTGACCCATCAGGTTAGCTAAAAAAAAAGCGCGAAAGATTGAAAAAGGCAAATAACTCATGAATAGTGCAAAATATTGAAAAATGCTAAAAGTAAAAGTTATAGATAATTGAATTTTCTACAAAAATGGTATCTACATATTTTTTCGTAAGTGCGATAGTTTTCGCAAAAAACGCGCCTAAGTGTTAAATGATATAAAAATGTTTTTATCATTTAAGTTTTTCTCAATAAATAATAATGCGTATAACTACATTATTAAGTCTATTTTTCAATAATAAGCAGCATTAAAAATATTTTTTTCGTTACTAAGATGATTTTTTTTCTTATCTAGACGGGTTTTTAATGCAGAATTAAATCCTTTGGTTTATGCGAAATCCGTCTACTTAGTACCTGTATTTTATTAACTTTCATTGAATAAAGAGAAATTATCAGTAGTGACTGTCTGACCAAGTCAGGATTTCTTGCCAAAACCGAAACCGAAACCGAACATTAGGCAGCTCTCTTAATTTCGGCTTAGGTTGACATAGCATGTTGAAATGAAGTGTATTTACAAGCTTTCATGTCTCCTGACCCGGTGTCTATCTGTAATAGTGAGATTAGAAAAAAATATTGATTACGTTTTTTTTTCTTTTCTTCAAAAAAATTTGAATGACAAATACAGCGCTTTAAAGTTCCCCGTGACGTCACTTGTTCCGTAAATGCGCCGCGCTCCAGATTTTTGAAGCGCTGTACCTTTGTAATTTTCCGAGTATTCGATAAAGCAAAAAAGACGTATTCAATATTTTGATAATTTTACTTAAGAATCAAAACAAATATTTGAGTCAAGTAAACAGGAGGAATCATCAAAACCAAAGAAGGCCAAAAGACCCTTCACAGTTAAACATTTTATCAAGAACAAAAGCCTAGAAATCCAACTTACTGAACAGGTTCTTAAGCTAGACAAACTCATCGACCAAACGGATATACCAATATACCAATACTGAGGAACCTTTTAACAAAATTAAGTAATTAATAAAATTATAACAGAGTAATGCCAGCTTATACAGTTGCTACTTGGAACATCAATAGCCTGGTCACTCATACACATTTTGTTGAAATATTACTCCCATAGCATAACATTGATGTACTGCTTGTCTCTGAAGCACAACTAATATTTAATCACATAAGTGCTTTATTGAAGCCTATGTAAATAAAGACAAGTTCAACAGCATTACAATCAAGGACTATGACATTTACTCAATCTTTCATCCAGACGGGACTGCTCATGCAGGAACTGCTGTGACTGGAAAAAGAAATATAAACATAAAATACTACCAAAATACCAAACAGTACATTTGCAGGTAACATCTTTCATGGTGCAAGATGAACATGTTCAGGTGACCTAATCTGCCGTGTACTATCGCTAAAACATACACCATAGGAAAATCAATTCACTGACTATTTTAGACGGGACATCATAACGCTATGAAGATAATGACTGACGGGACTAAACGCGATATACATTATGTAGTACATGAGTACTCACAACTTGACGTTTCAGCCGTGTTGCAACGACTGTGATCACAAGCGGACTCAATTCTGACGGGGCTAAACGCGATATGCATTATGTGTAGTAGATGAGTACTTACAGCTTGACGTTTCGGCATATCGCGTTTAGTCCAGTCAGTATTATTTCTACTAATAATGCAACATGAAACTTTAAAATCAAATATCTGACCATAAATGACGTATGGTCAGAGTCTTCAACAAATCAAACACATCCAAACTCGATGGGTTAACGTTAAAATTTTTTGCTATATCGAGTAGTCGGAAAATTACAAAGGTACAGCGCTTCAAAAATATGGAGTGCGGCGCATTTACGGAACAAGTGACGTCACGGGGAACTTTAAAGCGCTGTTTGACATTCAATTTTTTTTAACAAAAAAAAAAAAATTGAGTAGGCGACAGGTTAGCCGCTTGTCACTGCTTTTTTACAATTTTCCATCTTACCCTGGCTTTATTTTTGGCTGTATGTGGTTGAAGGGGCATGCTGCCCCTTTGACACTGCCTACCCATTTGGGGATTATGGGCGTGATGTTATGTATGTAAGCAATATTTTTTTTCTAATCTCACTATTACAGATAGACACCGAGTCAGGAGACATAAAAGCTTGTAAATACACTTCATTTCAACATGATATGTCAACCTAAGCCGAAACTAAGAGAGCTGCCTTATGTTCGGTTTCGGTTTCGGTTTTGGCAAGAAATCCTGACTTGGTCAGACAGTCACTACTGATCATTTTTCTTTATTCAATGAAAGTTAATAAAATACAGGTACTAAGTAGACGGATTTCGCATAAACCAAAGGATTTAATTCTGCATTAAAAACCCGTCTAGATGAGAAAAAAAAAATCATCTTAGTAACGAAAAAAATATTTTTAATGCTGCTTATTATTGAAAAATAGACTTAATAATGTAGCTATACGCATTATTATTTATTGAGAAAAACTTGAATGATAAAAATCATTTTTATATCATTTTACACTTAGGCGCATTTTTTGCGAAAACTATCGCGCTTACGAAAAAATATGTAGATACCATTTTTGTAGAAAATTCAATTATCTATAACTTTTACTTTTAGCATTTTTCAATATTTTGCACTACTCATGAGTTATTTGCCTTTTTCAATCTTTCGCGCTTTTTTTTAGCTTACCTAATGGGTCAGAGACCTGAATCCTGAATATCTAGTACACACACAAATTTTCCCGTTGATCTTATCCTTTCAGGTCAAAATGGGAAACTGACCGGACAATTACTATCATCCCCAAGCTTCTAACTGCCCTATCTCGGATAATTTTAATTTTAGCGAAAACATAAACAGGGCATTTCTTTTAAAAATCTGATGCTCTACAACATTTATTTAAACCTTTTTTTTCTACTACTTACCGTTTCCCCAAAATTTCAAAAACAAATACTTTTTATTTTTTTTTCAAATGTTCTCGGGGGTGATTTTACAAAAAACTTACACAGTTCGTTTTTAAATCTTTCAAAGTAACTTATATCAAAAATTCAAGTATTTACCTCAAATTCGTATTTAAAGGCCTATTTTCTTGGACTATTATTCGTTATACGTATACATTTTCATACGGCATTCTGTTATTTGTCAATGTAAATAGGCACTTAAATTTTATTCATCTGCATAAAAAAGAAGAAATATTCGATTTATAACGAGACCGGTCCATCATTATCTTACCTTTGAAAGACACATTGTCTCTCGATATTTCTTTGTTATGATATTTACCGTTATAAAACGAAATATTATACAAAATTTTAACCTGCAGCCAATTGTTTTAATAACAAAAAAATCTTTGACTCACACACCAATTCCCTAGTTCCCTAGTACCAGGTGAACGAATACGGAGACATACTTAAATACGTTTTATAAACATCCATGACTCGAGTACAAATGTCCATGTTAATCACACGAAACATTTGCCCCTAGCGGGATTCGAACCTGCGACCCTAGGTTTCGTGGCCAGGGTCCCTGACCACTCGACCAACGGGCCTGTCGAACGTCTTTTGAAGAGGTACCGTGTGTTTGGTTGGGGTTTTCAATGTATAGCATTGCATTGCTGCACGTAGTTAAATACAGCACGTACCGCACGTAGTAAACATAACATGATTTAACATATACTAACAGATTCAGCGATATATAAACAGTGATACGACGGTAATAAAGTCAGACATCTACCAACTTTCGTCTCATTCCACACCATCACATTCGCGGTTATATATAGCTTAAAATTCAATTCGGTTTCTGTGAATATCCAACTATACAGGGTTATCGGATTTTGCCGCCCCGGGGCTGGCCTTTCCACGATATACTAAGGGATGTTACAGCGTGCGACAATTATGTAGGTATGTCCGAATGTGTATACCACTCAATATTATGCGTGAGTGGTAGTTAAAATAATGTGATTCCTTATTTCGTTATCCTTTATTTATTCGGTTTCTGTTTATGTACACGACGAACTTACATATATATAATTCTCCATCTAACCCAACTCAATTATATTTTAGGCTTATCGTGGATTAGTGAGTAAACCCCCAGGGGATTGCGATTACGATAAAAAGATTCTCTGATAATAAGCGAAGTATATTCGCGCCGTAAATTGTAAGCAATATTTCAGAGTAGATTAAGTCAAAAATCTCGCTCTGGAATAAGTATGTATGTATGTAACGTAAGGCCGTAATGTGCAGAAATCCGGTTTCCATCTGACAAGGTGCTACGATATCCAAATGCCAAGTAATCATTCGCATATTATAACCAGACAGGATTTAACTAAGCGCTTGGCTTGGTGCCTTGATACGAGTAATGTTTGATACGATACGAGCTAATTAGGTGGCCGGTGTCAAATGAGACAAGTAATGCCGATTGGGTAAGATATTATGATAAAATTAAGAAATATACTCTGGGGCTCACAGGCCATAGTAGATCGAAGGCCCAATCTAACCTACTTAGAAGATGTTAAACGTCACAAAAATGTCTTTTTTAGTTTTCCGTGCCGGGCTTAGACCTAAAATATTGCAAATTTGCAATAGATCTTTTCTTTTCTTGTTCTTGTTATATTCTATTTAAAGATACTCGCTTGATCAACACAAAATACTCCTACCTACGATTATCTCAAAAGATCAACTACAAGTATCAGATATATAAGTTATTCTATACCTACAAGGCCCTACATCGATGTACTTCATGACGTAATGGCATTTGTCTTGGCGGTTAAGCTGGTTCATATTGTCATCAACATAACTTCACGCCCTTAATTCCTGAGTCCGCAAGCGACAAGTTCCTACACTAAGTGCAGCATCCGTTTTTAATAAACCATATTCAGCTTAAAATAAAATTAAGTTGGGTAAGTTGAAAAATTGTGAAAAAGTAGTGACAACAAACCATTAGTCGCCCGTTACGATATGTTAGGCAAGTAGCACAGTTGATAGGTACGTTTTTTTGAGTCCCAGACTGGTATACATCATCGACTACAATAAAATCACCGGGGCATCCCTTGTTTCGCACCCAACGACGCGCTTGGCTAGCGATGGAGAGGTTCTGTACACGCTGGTTAGCAAACGGTATGCTGTCCAAACAACTCGTTAACGGATCCGTTATTTACATAAACTCATTCGCCGTATTGGATTACTTGGTTTTATTTCTTGAATTTACTTGGTAAGACTTACTTGTAATAGACCTACTCGGTTATACGTTTTATAAATTGGAATCGCCTGATTGCAGTTTGATGTTTAATATTATAATACAACTATTTGATATTAGAATCTAGCTGAGTTTGACTCATCAAATAATACAAATAAATAAACAGGCCCGTCGAGTGGTCAGAGACCCTGGCCACAAAACCAAGGGACGCGGGTTCGAATTTCGCTAGGGGCAATGTTTCGTGTGATGAACATGGACATTTGTGCTTGAGTCATGGATGTTTATAAACGTATTTAAGCAAGTCTATCCATTCACCTAGTATTCATAGGACCATTTTAAAAGCTTAGTTTGGTACTAGGGAATTGGTGTGTCAGTGTGGTGAATTTATTTATTATTTATTTATTTAATAAAGAACAATTGTAAAAAAAATTTATATTATGACCAAATTACTCGTGAACGCGACTTAAGTATATTATCATATACATTAACTACTGGGCTTAGAAATCGATCTAATCAATACATCAGCACTGAATAGAAGGCAAATCATTACAAATGTGAAGTTCTTTTCAACTTAATCATCCACTGACGGTGGGGCGTAGAGCGCTACGACGACTACGCCGTAGCAACTACATTCATGTGTATCGCAAATGAAGTTCTAACAGTGCTTACATTTCTTTAGGCGGCTATATGTATGCCATTCACGGGAAAACAATCACGAATCACAGGTAACTAATGATTGCATGCATATTTTGCATATTTTACTACTTAACTATATTATTTTAAAGAGGTACATATTGTGGTCTCGGTCTCAGAAATAATGTAATATGTGTGTCCCTTACCTAGCATGTCGTAAAAGATGATGGTTTATTAGGTACTAAATTTGTGATTATGTAGGCGACGAGCCAGCCACTCGTAACTATTTCATCACAATTTTCCATTTATCCCAAGTCAATTAAATCTTTAGCTAAATGTGGTTTTAAAAATCATTGCTCCATGGACCCTGCCTACCCATTTGGGGAAGTATGTGCAGTAAAAAATACTCAAGATTTCACTAACGCTAAGTATACGGGTGCTGACAATACACAATTTATAAACAATAAGTAAAATCTGAATACTTGCTTTAATAGAATACATGTATGAATTGGTTTTGAAAAAAATATATTATGGGACTAGCTGTGCCAGCGGTGTCACCCGCGTTTATGGTTAATATTATAAAGATTATTTCCGTCATACATGATTTCTATGTAACTTTAAGCATTAAGGCTGCACACGCGACGGAAGCTTAAAAAATTGAGTAACTTCACCCGTTTTCCCAACATTTCCCTTCACTGCTCTGCTCCTATTGATTGTAGCGTGATGAAAAGTATACTATAACCTGCCCAGGAGTATGAAGAATAATTGTACTAAGTTTCGTTGAAATCCGTCGGGTAGTTTTTGTTTCTATAAGGAACATACAGACAGACAGACAGACAGACAAAAATTTTACTGATTGCATTTTTGGCATCAGTATCGATCACTAATCACCCCCTGACAGTTATTTTGAAAATATATTTCATGTACAGAATTGACCTCTACAGATTTATTATAAGTATAGATGTTGGGTGGCGTTAACAGCATCCTAATAGATGGTTGCCCTATTTAATCAATAAAATAGATTTACTTAAGATCAATATTGATAATGTTTAATAAATTATTTAATACGACGAGCCTATTGTCCTTTAACATGCTCTGGTCTGGTTAATTTATGCTTTAATTTACAAGCCGACAAGCCGACTTCATGACAAGGTGCAGAGGCAAATATGATCTTTATGCCTTTGTAAAATATGTTGTTGAAAATAGTTACTACCGAGTTTCCTTGCCGGTTTCTTCTCGGTAGAAGCAACATTCCAAACCAGTGGTAGATTCAAATTATTAGTTGATTATTCTTGTTGAATTGACGTTTTATAAGTGTTTGTTTCAAACCTATATAAATATAGAGTATTTCGACTTTGACTTTGACTATGTTAGTCTGGGACTTAAAAGAATGTGCCAACTGTGTTTCTTGTCTAGCATCTCGTAAAAGGCGACTAATGGTAGCTAGCCACTTGTTACTAATTTTATTCATTTTTCTATCTAACCCATATTTCACAGTTTTATCTTTGGCTGAATGTGGTTAAAGGGGCCTGCTGCCCCTTTGACTCTGTCTACCCCTTTGGGGTTTATGGGCGTGATGTTATGTATGTAAAATATTGAAGACCTACGCTTTGTAATATTATAATTATCACTTATAGAGCTTTATTGGAAATTGGGCCAATTATTTAGTCCTATTTTACCCTAACCTGTAACAACTCTCAAACTTACAACAAAGTGCTACAAAATATTTTAAAAGTGTCTCTTTACTGGAATTTTAATACCAGTTTGGCTCACACTTTTATAATAAACTTAATTCCACTTGATCAATCCATCCACTTAACAAAATAGAGTGTTAAAAGGCAGTGACCAAATAGCTCTTACGATTAGATTACGATGCAACCGAAGGTCTGTTGAATATAGTTTGTTGATCTTAAACACACGCAAGTACCCACGGATGCATGCACGTGCATGCGTAAGCAAGCACGCACGCACGCCCGCATGCACGCACGCACACATGCCCGCACGCCCACACACACACACACACACACACACACACACACACATACACACACATACACACCTTATTATTGTTACTACATACATAAATCTCTTAGTTTATGTCCTTTTGTTTATCTTTTTATTTCGTTTGAAAAAGTTGAATGTGAGCTATGTTTTATGTTTGTGTATTTTATGAAAGGGGAGCCTGGCAGTCTGTCATACAGGTCATACATAGCATGGATGGCAGCTTTCCACAATGTACTCTAGCGTTATGTAATATTTTACACTGCTGCACGAATTTTGCTTTGTTGTTTGGGAATGTATATTAAGAAGCATTATGAGCACGTTATAAGATCATCACACAAATGTGATTTCGGACTGTTAGTGAGTGAACGCGATTCTAATTTAATTTTACAGCCAGGGCTGTCACCGAAGGCAATTCCGGATGACGTAAGCGGCCGTTTATGGCCGCCAAGTGATATCGCGCCGCGATGTCGTGCACAAATTGAGCTTTTTAGGGTTCCGTACCCCATTAGATTTCTTACTACCACACAGTTAGTGGCAACCAAGTTAAGTTTTAGTACAAAGAGAAATAGCTACGGAACCCAATTTGTTCGCCGAAGTATGTTTAAAGTTATTTAAAATGAAATATCTAAACAAGCCGCTCGAACAAGCAAGTTCGAGCACCAGAGCTGTGATGGAATTCTAGTACATACCTATAAGATTGTAAAATCCAAAAGCATTCCAAAATAAACTAATCTCTTTAAGATAGCTTACTGATGAATTCATGAAAATTGGCTTTTACAATTCAATTTACTTACTAAGGAAGTGGTATTTTAAAATAAAATGATGTAGGTATTACAGCAAAAGGCTTGCATGACCTTAACCCTAAACTGCTGCAATAGCTCAGATTGACACGAATCTACGCCTTCCGCTTTTTTTGCATTCATAAGTTGCTCGTCGGTTAAAGGTACTCTTTACCTGACCTTATGTTAATACTTGTATAAAGTAAATTTAGGTAATTAATGTACATAAATACGTAAACATGAAATATTCTTCATTGTTATGCACCTAATTTCAGGAAGATTGTATTATTTTTCATTTGGGCGCGTAATGTATTCAAATGTAGTGAAACAAAGTATAATATTATATTGTGTGAGGTATAAAGAACGTTGAAGGAAAAAAATATACAGAATCTACTTGGATTGGTATTATCTGAGTAATGTCGATTTGATAGGATAACGCCAGGTGGGTAAGCTTGTAACTAGTATTAGGAAATATTAGACTATGACGTAATACCCTAAGATGCTAGTTGTCCTCTATGCAATGACTACTTTTTATTGCTGGTGCCTTACATAAGATGCATGCATGTTTTATTCTGTTGGTGTTGAGATATGTTAATGTAGAATGGGTTTTAATATTCGGTTAGTATTAACCATACACTTATTAATAAATATAAAAGACTTATTACTTGTGGGGTGTGCTTCGTGTCGCGGAAACAATGTAGGTACCTACAACATTGACGGCGATGGTGTTTTTAAAATTATTCCACAGTACAGTTTCTAAAAAAACGAAACCACAACACAACTCTTAAGTATATTGGAATGAAGAGTATTTTTAAATCCAAATCTATATCTATAACTTTAGTCTAGAATAAAGAAAAAAAAACATATTCTCCTTATTTATAGTGCATTGCCAATCTTAGAAGTATAGAGAATTTCCATACAAAGAAATAAGGAAAGGCCTATTTATTTTCGTTATAGCTTGCTGAACCTGAACTAGTCTATGTAACTGCAAGTCTTAACTATTAGTCTTAACTACTGTAAAGACTGCGCTGTAAATTTCCGTAAAGTCATACAAATTTTAGATTTATGTAGGTGTCGTTATACACTGGTTGATGATTATTATGGTTTAAGACATTTATTTTCTCGAAAAGATTACAATAATCACTTACAGAGAAAATACATATCTATACTTATAATAAATCTGTAGAGAGGTCAATTCTGTACATGAAATATATTTTCAAAATAACTATCAGGGGGTGATTAGTGATCGATACTGATGCCAACAATGCAATCAGTAAATTTTTTGTCTGTCTGTCTGTCTGTCTGTATGTTCCTTGTAGAAACAAAAACTACTCGACGGATTTTAACGAAACTTGGTACAATTATTCTTCATACTCCTGGGCAGGTTATAGTATACTTTTCATCACGCTACAATCAATAGGAGCAGAGTAGTGAAGGGCAATGTTGGGAAAACGGGAGAAGTTACTCCATTTTTTAAGCCTTCGTCGCGTGTGTAGCCTTAATGGTTAAAGTTACATAGAAATCATGTATGACGGAAATAGTCTTTATAATATTAACCATAAACGCGGGTGGCACAGCTAGTTAATAATAAGTAAAAAACAACATAGTGTGACGAAGGGCGCGCGCAGTACATGCAAATGGGTACCCATCAAAACATTCACACACCGATGTCCACTGCAGGCCCAGCTGACGCGGGCGCTAAGGTAACGGATACATTAACTTATTCACACGGCAATAGATTTAGCTTGTCAATAGATTAATATCAAATTAATTGTTAAGAAAACAAAATATAATAGGTATAATATGACAAAAAAAAAAGAATTAGGCTTTCGTACATAATAAACATTCTAAATAAATTAAGTTACCCGCGAGTTTTGGATAACAACAAAAATTATAAATCAACCAATGAGGGTTTTCACAAATACAAAAATCGCCAGATGTCACGAGGAAGTCTCGTGGTCTTATCACTGTCACTATTGGCTCTTTGTTGACAGCATGTCAGTTTTTTCTGAAAACTTACCAATGAGGAGTATGACAAGACCGTACGTCACAGTATTACGTCATCTATCTGATGTTTTAATAAAAAAAACCCTCATTAGGGATTGATCCTTTAAAATATGAGCTTTGACTATTCTTTTTAACCGACTTCAAAAAAAAGGAGGAGGTTCTCAATTCGACTGAATGTTTTTTTTTTAATAATAGTGTTTTAACCTCTTTAATTTTAGGCAATTCGTTGTACAATTGTGCAACTTATTAAATTTGTTTAAAGTTAATTGCACGGAGGGCGTGAACTTTTGATAAGCGTACCGTATACTCTGCCTACCCCTTTGGGGATTATGGGCGCGATGCTATGTTTGTACCGTATCGCGCGGCACACGACTATTGAAGCCAGCGATAGTAGGAAGGGCAGTCGACCAGTTCGTCGTTTAAATGGCGCGTGTGTGCGATTCGCACTTCGATGGAGGGCCATTATGCCCTCCGAAATCGCATTAATGGAGAATGAGCGGTCGTACTTACATTTACCTAGATGCCTTACAAATAAAGGCCCGGGACGAGGTATTGCTTCCTATGAATCAATGGCATTGAAACTGAATTAAAATTACTTAAACGACTGTCACTACTTCTCATTATATTTATATATCAAAATAAAATTTTAACAATATTTACTATGCGTGCAAAAAGATACATATTATGTTAAAAATCTTTCTTTGTCCCATGTTGGTCTGGGACTTAAAAATAATGTGCTAACTGTGTTACTTGTCTAGCATGTCGTAAAAAGCGACTAATGGTATATGGGGTTTTGGGTATGTGATTGTGTAGGCTCAAGCTAGCCACTTGTCACTACTTTTTAAAAAATTTCCATCTAACCCAGCCCAGTTTTATTTTTGACTGAATGTGGTTAAAGGGCCTGCTGCCGCTTTGAATCTGCCTACCCCTTCGGGAATTATGGGCGTGATGTTATGTATGTATATAACTATTTGCCTATTTTTTTTATAAAATATTATATAAAGTTATACTAGTTTTATTTAATTACTTTGCTAATATTTTTAATACCAGAGGACGCTAAATTTAAATTAGTTTACAAGGCAACAAAGATTTTCGATCTTATCTTAACAACAGATATTTATTGTCTCCTTATAATAACCTAAATATACGAAAGCCTTGACAATATTAGAATAATATAAAAAAAAAAATTAATTAATAAGATATCACATAATAAACCTTGTTTCTGTAGCTTCTATAATAATTAAATACACAGGGCGGTTCTATAATTGTCCTTATCTCACAAAGGGCGAGCTAGCGTCTAAAGCGGGCCCCTTCACACGCAGCTGAAAATACAAACAAAATCTTGCGAGGGAAGGATTTCTATTTACCAATTGTTACGTTCAACGGTTGGAAACGTAGGGATGGCCAATACAAAGTGTTGTATAGATAACCAAATTAAAATTAATTCACTCAATAACATTCTACTATAAATTACTTAGATATAAGTTTTAGACCAAGATTAATAATGGTCTGTGACATTTTTATTTATTAAATATGTACCTTATCTGGGGGCACGGTAGTGCCCCCGCCAAGTCGAGCAAAAAAGCGGCACGGCCGTACCGTCCTTTTCTCGAAGCAATTCAGGCCATTTTCGACCCCCTGTAACTTCGTTGTGGATAAAACTAGAAGACTGAATTTTCAGTAACCATGCAGGCATTGTAAAGACACGGTATATTTCAAATTTCATTCAATTTGAACCAGTAGTTTAAGAATTATAATGGGTCAAGGTTTCTTAATTTTGTCACTCACTGACTGACTCACCGATCATCAAAATTCTAAGGCACTTCTAGCGGACCTAGAAGCTTCAAATTTGGAATATAAGTAGTGTTTGGTGTATGAACTAAGAAAAAACTAAAATATTTGGGGCACGGTAGTGCAACCGCTAAGTCTAGCAAAATGTTTCAATTTCAGTCCAGTTTTATAAATATTTAATAAACTACTTACTTAAATAACTTTGTAATACCATATAAATATAAAGGCGCACGGTAGTGCCCCCGCCAAGTCGAGTAAAATTTTTCAATTTCGGTCCAGTTTTCTAGATACATAACTGCTTAAATAACTTTGTAATCCCATATAAATATAGGCGCACGGTAGTGCCCCTGCCAAATCGAGCAAAAAATGGGTATTCCCGTCATGCAAATTCATTCCGCAATTACAAGTCTTACAGTTAAAAGTCTGGGCGGTTTACATCTAATTAATGTCGACTTTGGAAGTGTTAAAGCGCAGGAATCCTCAATTTGTAAATACAACAGACCAAGAAGCATTTATCGTCCAGATTTGTCAAAAATTGTAACATCAAAGCCTCTCAGAAAAACGCATAGAGACAGGCAGTGGGCTCTTAGAAAAACTGTAGCTAAGGCTCAAGAAGTAGTACCGGAAAAGAGAAAACGGAAGGCTACGTACAAAAATAAGAAAAGTTCATGTGTCAGAGAGAGGGCTTTAAGAAAATTAGTTGCTGGTAGATATACATATATACAATAAGTAGAAGGTACCTACCGAAAAGGAAAAAAGTAAAACTGTCTACAAAATACAAAAAGAAATGAGATCCCATCAAAAACAATACTTGTCAAAAAAACCAAGTCTCGCAACTCAGTTGTTCTACGGTAAAAAGTTGTGAGATCCATGTAATACCAAGTCGGTTATTAATATATTCAGTCTCTACTTAAGTGACTTTCTGTCTTAATACGTCCAGTCTTTAAGACCACGATCGTGGTCCATAACAATTGAAAATCAATTGAAGCATTAAGTTGTTACGTAATAATTAACAGCATCTTATAATGATGCATATCAATATTAAAAATCTTTAACGTTTTATATAAATATATTGAGACTCGGCCATCGCATGAAAACACGTGTAAATTAAATTATTTAGTGCGATGGCCAAGTCAATATATTTATATAAAACATTAAAGATTTTTAATATTGATATGCGTCATTATAAGATGCTGTTAATTATTACGTAACAACTTAATGCGTCGAGTACGGAGATTCCAGACACAATTGATTTTCAATTGTTATGGACCACGATCGTGGTCTTAGGGACTGGACGTATTAAGACAGAAAGTCACTTAAGTAGAGACTGAATATATTAATAACCGACTTGGTATTACATGGATCTCACAACTTTTTACCGTAGAACAACTGAGTTGCGAGACTTGGTTTTTTTGACAAGTATTGTTTTTGATGGGATTAGATATTAACATTGAACTCTTTTGTCAGTTGTTGTCCGATTCAGTTCGTCGTGCTCAGAAATGATATACTAATTGAATATAGTTATTTAAGGTTTTTGATCAATAAAGCTTTATAGGTCAAAATAATACCTATGAAATGTTAATGTTTAAAGTTGTACGGATACATCAAAGAAGACTAAAGCACAGAAAAAGCAAACACCAGTACAAAGTATGTTATGTGATTTTGTATATAATGTCAATTGATCATTTCCAATATATAATTCTATACAGAAAAAACACAATACCCGGCTATTGTGTTTTTTCTTTTGTATAACAGAATTGAGTGGGTTTGTCTTTGTCAGTTCTTGCTATATCGGTAGACTAATAAAAATGTTAAATAAATACAGAAGGTATGCTTACCTATAGTTACCTATTTGTTGATTGAAACGTTGAGGTAAATATATTTCGCCATTGGCGTAGCAGCGAGCGAAAGCAAATGATTAATTATGAGCTTTTATCTCGGGGCAGCCCTATTAGGAACAGTTTCTTATTCAAATTCAGTAATATTCAACTTAGTTATTTGCTTACAGATAATGGCTATTAATTTGGTACTTAAGCTTAATTATTTCCAGCGCCGCTAAGCAGATAATTCTTTTATATAATTTGTTTTGTTTAGTTATATTGTTATTTTCGTAAATGATGTTAGTTAAAGTATGTTCTGATATAATATACTAATACTTACTGTAATTGTCAATGTAATGATTTTTCTGGTAAATAAACAAATTATTATTATTATTATTATTACTAGACTGGTGCATTTAAAAGAAAAATGTATGCTTTTAATCCAACCACAAAATATTTAAGAGTAATTGGTAAGTTTGAAATGTTAAGAAACCTTTTTGCCTAGGTTAGAATAGGGATTATGATACCATATGAAAGGAATATCCAAGACATAATTAAATTTAAAGAATACATTATTTACGACATTTCAATTTGATTTATTCACCATTTTGTTTTTTAATTGATATGAAAACATTTAATAGTCAGTCAGTTAAGTATACTAGGTAAGCCGTTACCTAACACTTCTGTATTTCTGTACAAAATATAGATCTTACAGAATCATTTCGTTTCGACAGCTCATGCAAAATATATCAAACGATTGGTGGTGTCATCTACGTTATTTGCAGGAGTAGAATGGAAATGTTCATTTTATTGTACATAATATAATTTCTCACTACCCTACGTGAAGATGTTCCTAAGAAAAACTTAATATTATAATTTCAATATTGTTGAAAGACTTTTTATTTGTCTGATGTGATTAACCTTTGCAATTCTAAGTGTTTTTACCAGCACGCCAACGTGAACAATTCTCAAAACGGGAACTGTTGAATAAATTTTACGTAGGATTCTAAATTGCACGACGAATGGCGATTGGCTATCGCATTAAATATGCATCAATTTTATTTGACGGCAAATTCACGTCATTATGTACAGAAAGAATTAATTTGGTCTACATTAATGGTATAAACCGTAAGGTTCAGGCTAAGGTTAGATAAAACTATGTGGTATCTCTGTAAATTCATTAATGAGGCGAGCAACATGCCATATTTAATATTAAAACGTTCCCAATTTCTTAGAATAGTGGTAAACAAGTAACCAATCATTTAGCATTAAAATAGATGATCTTTTATGTTCTCGGTACACTCGTAATATGATTAGATGAATTATTCCGAAAGAAATCTCCTGTACCAAAAAACCAAAAGAATTCGTGGGTCTTCATATTATTGTAATTAAAATCAGAGTGCGATTGAATAAAGCACCTACATGTTCATAGTGGTGTTAATTTTTTTTTTCATATTGAGAACAATTCTATAAATAGTTCTAAAACCAATAAGGTTATTTCAACGGAATGCTTCCCCTAGCCCACTGTAACAAGCGGCGCGGTGTATGTGCAAAATACACATTTTTATTGCACACATTATACAACAATTAATGGAAGTCTTCTCTGTTTTATTGGTAAATCGATTGATAATATTTGGGACGTCGGGGGCTATCTCTGGATGAATATTTAAAAAAGCTAAGCCTGTCAGCCACTTTTCTAACATGTTGGCTCTCAACCAAGTTTTCCCAACTTAGCGCAGAAAATGAACTCTCTAATGTCGCACCGCTTATAGGAACAGTTGCCAGAATTTTCATTAAAGTCTTTATGACGTGTACGATTTTGGGGGGAGGGTCATATCCCTTGTGACATTTTTTTTACTAACGTTACCTTTTTCCGCCGCCCATCGCTACCTCCCTTAGCAAACATCAAACAACAACCCCCAGCCGTTTTCACACTTTGTTATAAGCCTATTTACCAAATATTCGCCACTATTATTGTACAAATAGCTGCCATTTTTCACTGATTCACGGGTAATCTGACTTTAAGACTGGCCCGTTGGTCGAGTGTTCAGAGACCCTGGCCACGAAACCAAGGGTCGGGTTCAAATCCCGCTAGGGGCAAATGTTTCGCGTGATGAACATGGGCATTTGTACTTGAGTCATGGATGGATGGATGTTTATAAACATGTTTAAGTATCTTTATCCGTTCACCTAGTATCCAAAGCACAAGCACAAGCTTAGTTTGAGACTAGGGAATCGGTGTGTCAATCTGGAGAATTTATTTATTATTATTTATACAACACATCACGCCCAAAATCCCCGAAGGGGTAGGCAGAGTCAAAGGGGCAGCAGGCCCCTTTAACCACATTCAGCCAAAAATAAAACTGAAAAAGTAGTGACAAGTGGCTAGCTCGTCGCCTAGAAAATTACATACCCAAAACCCCATATACCATTAGAGTATATTATTACTCTGTGCCATTAGTCACCTTTTACGACATGCTATTTTTAAGTCCCGGGCCAATATGGGACAATTTATTATTTATTATCTCGAAAATGGCAAATAGTGTTCTTTGTTATAGACTAAGTTACAGCGTATGTAATAATAATTGTTGCTGTGATCATTTATAGCACAGGTTTGTAGTGGTTTAATTTAATATGCCGAGTTGTCCATCCCCACCCAGGACAAACATTCGTGTGATAAATATTTGTGTTTCTTCTGTGTCTGGGTGTTACTATCCAATATTTAAGTATATATTTGTAACTCCATTGTTGATTCTGATATCCGTAACACAAGTGCTTAAGCTACTTACTACGGAGTCAGATGTCCATGTAGGTATGTGATGTCGTTGGATATTTATTATTAACTAACTAACTAAACTTCACGCCACTTCCCTAGCGGGGTAGGCAGAGAGAACCGAACGCCAATATTTATTATTATTATTTATTTATTAAATGTATGGCCCTGATACATTATCTTTGGAGGAGATATTCGTTTAATTTTAATTTAATTAATTTGGTTGGTTTATTGTGTCGATATGTAACCAAAACTTCTTGTTATTTAAGTGTCTAATAAATCTACGGACCGATTAAACGATATTGTTTAAAGAAGGTTACGCCAACTGACAAAACGAGAAACTGTGTTATATTAGTTTCAGCGAACCTAATACTTATAAAGTCTGTAAAAAGTTTTGTAATTTGGGAACATGAATAATCACAACGCGCAATGTCTAAGCGAAATTCGAAATAAACAGGAATGGGAATAATAAGGTGATATTAATTTGCGCAGCCTACGCAATTAGCACAGTTATTAAAATCGCTTAAGGTCAACGCTGTAGAAACACAAATTAATATTTCTAATTTTCAAGTCTATGGATGATGTATGCCTATTTTGGTTTAATATTTTCCTGGCTCCTTGGAGTGATTTTGTGTAGATATCAATGTGCATTTGTATATTTATTTATAAAAAATGTATGTCTCGTATAAACTTTGCAAATATATATAAATATATAAACGTATCCACTTATTCTGTCGTTATATATTTATCAATGATATCAAAAGCAGACGAGTAACAGGGAGTTAAACAGAGATGGCAATGTTTTAAAATAACGTCAATTTCCTTTTTTAGATTTGAGTGGGCATTTAATATCTACTATGAACGTCGTCTGAAATTTATGAGTGGGAGTTTGATGGAGGCGCGAATCATCAATCCAAAGGGGATCCCGGGAACAGTTCGAAACAAATCCTGTTAGTTAAAATTCGGGGCATCCATTTGAAGTAATAAATGCGAATATTCTTGATCCGGCGAGATAATTTCCCGTTAAGAGTTGAGACTTACCATAGTAAGACGAAATAAATTTTTTCTAGAAACAGACACACGAATTCTTATTCGCGTGTCACCATTAAAAATACTGATAAATTAGGCTTAACTAGCAACATAGTCTCACGCCCATAATCCCTGAAGGGGTAGGCAGAGTCAAAGAGGCAGCAGGCCCCTTTAACCACATTCAGCCAAAAATAAAACTTTTAATTAAAAATACGCAAATTCTGTCGTGATGATAATTATTTGGATCTTAATTATTTTTAGGGAGGAGGGTATAAATGTCTTGAAATACCTATTTGATATTCAGTATGTTAATATTAATCTGAACCTATTCAACACAATTCTTCAGTAAAAAGTACTATAGTAAAATATCCTACAGTCAGGACCAAGAAATAAATTATAATCAAAGATGTCCGAGTTGTTTTGGTACCTATTTCAGTCCGTATTTTATATTAACTTATGTTTCACCTAATTGATAGTTCTGTGCTATGATTGTTTTAATCTAAGCAGCTATCGTCAACCCCAGCTTACAAAATTAACGGACAAGGGCAAACTATTTCACTATCTACTATTCACTCCATTGAAAACTCCGTATACCAATAAAGCATTCTTGGTATACGGAATAACATTGGTATTGATTACGCTATCAGTGTACACATAGTGGGAGGAAAATAATTTAATAATTACACTTAATATAGGTACGTTGTGAGTCTCTAGCGAGGGCCGCTTTTACGTGAACCAAATTAATTCAATTTCTATGGGTTCATTATTCGTTATTAAACATTTTAAAAGGTCAGGCTGTGCAGTTTGTAATATATTATTTAAAATGAAATTTTTGACATACCTAAATGCTTTTTCGGCTACGATATTGTATGTGCACTTATTTTGTTGCTAGTTTACTTTGTAAGCAAACAAGGACGGACAATGTACCTATAGTCTATTCAACAATGTCGTTAACGTATTAGCTAATTTTCGGTAAGCAAATATGATTAATTAACGAACAATATCTGTTCGCATGACACGTCGCAATTCATATCGTGATTCCATTAGCTTCCAGGGCGTATCGCAGAATGCATTCGATTGTAATTTATGCAAATACAATCGACTTGATTAGTTAAATTGCTCTAAGTGCATTACTGATGTAACTGATATCGAAACCTCACTATCGCATAATTAGCAGCGTTGAAACAGGCGGTTATATTGGCTGGTCGCGAATACTAGCAGCGCGCCCTTGTTTTTCGTCGAAGGCGACTAAAAGGGCTTTCGAGGTCGTGAAATGTACACGGAAAGGGTTACAAGCGTTTTACAGCAATCGATGAATAGAGGGACTATTTCTAACTAAGCCTCCTTGTAACGAGTGGAAACGTCGAGGTTTAGATTTATTAATTGGCAAAAATATATACTAGAAAATAATTTTAATAATTTTTCAACCAGTGCTTCACGTACTTCTATAATTCAGTATGTTTTTTTAATGAGCACATTTGCTTAAGACAAAACAAGAAAGTTTATATGCAGAAGATATACCTCTATACCTACTACTGACGCTAATCAAGGATGGGCTAAGCGGGACAGGCAAGGACCCAGGGGCCTAACAAATTAATTGTGATTACTTTCGCAATCTCACAAGTATACACGATGTCTTCGCTACACATAGATAACTACGCGCAGGGTTGTCAGGCAAGAACACTTTAACATTGGGTGTGCGCAGCTTTTGGTCCAGGGGGGGCAATAAAATTTGTAAATAGACCAGCAGGTACCTTGGCACACGAGTTCCGCAAGCTGCCCTCTGCCCTCCTTGCGTACGCCCATGCCAGCTTTATATTCTCCAATCTTGGCAAGAATTGGAAAATAGATGTCTAGAAATTAGAGTTCAGATGAACATTACGGTAGTGGATCCTTGAGGTAATAAAGGACATGGAAACCGTGATCGTAGGACCCCTCAAAGTTGTTCTACCATAAACTTGACGTACTTACCCCAGCCCGTAGTTTAGATTATCATTAACTACAATGTTGGTTGCTAGAACTCTATCTAACATAAGAATAAAATTTATATGACCGAAATAAATAGAGAAGCAAAATTATATTGGCTGAGGCTCTTTAAATTTAGCAACTAACATTCATGATAAACTATTTAATCTAAGCTACACACAACATTTGACATGAGACATGCATGGACTTACGGAGTCCCCGCGGCCGCCGACCGGCGAGTGTGATCCAGACATCGCGCCGGTGTTGCGCCGCTTTTAAACAAGACAATTTTTTCAACACTTTATATGCAACAATTTACACAAAGGGCGCCAAACGCATTTGGCAACCCTAGCGATTACCGTCCTTTGGCTCAGACCTGTACAAAATATAAATTGGTTAGGGTCAATTTTAATGCAGATAAATCTTATAACACATACAAAGTGAACGGTTAACAAAGCTAATCTTAATCTATTTATTAGCACTGTACTACGAAAACAATAAGGTTCAAAGCTAACAAAACGTAAAAAATAAGAACCCCAATTTGGTGCGCAACCGTTTAACAGAGAACAAACACGATTTATAATGTTTTACAGATTGTATTTTTTTTGTCTTTACCGCGCAAGCATACTTTTTCATATTATTCATTATGTATTCTTCAGGATGGTCAATATTTTATGTGTTGTCTATATCTATTTGTATTCATTTTGTGTTCATACTTTCTAAACATTGTATCTGTTTCATTTAAAATTCGTGGTAATTCTGCCTCAGTGTGTTGAGTCTCGTCTTGTTCTAAAGTTTATTTACAAGTTGTACAAGCTTTTCGCTGTCACTACTTCTTTAGATAGGTATGCATATTGCATATGGTTAAGATGAGTAATACTTAGTACATGTCGTCATAGTTACTATATACATAATAAATATCTATGTACGCCATAAATAAATGAATAATGTTTATCTCTATTTTTATAATTTGTTTGAAATGAAACATCTACCGAGCCTCATCACGTAGTTACATGATAGAACGTGATGAAGTTATTCGGTTTATGGAGAAATAAAACTCCTACTTGACGACATCAGACCGAGGTTTATAGGCGAGGTTAATAGTGCCTTTTATTAGCGTCAGCCGAATATCAATTGTTACATTCGTAGCTACTAATAGACATCCCTATCATTAATAACACGATTGTTACAAGCCGTGATTGTCGACCCTCCACTTAATACGATTATTTGTTAAAGTAAAAGCTATAATAGGGCGTTCGGTTCTCTCTGCCTACCCCGCTAGGGAAGTGGCCTGAAGTTAACTAGTTCTTAAAAGCTCATTATAGCCTGCGTCTGCTTATAATAAATTATTAAGTTGAAGTAAATATAACGTACAGAAATTCTCAATGCACTCAGCATTGTGAATTTTGTGCAACTTAAGCAATAAAAATCATAAAATCGTCTAACTAGCAAATAGGTTATGGTGATAACCATAACCTTTTACATCGACTTAGGCGAAATCATTACCGTGTACAAAGGTTAAATATAATCCGTCTCTATTGACGTAAATTGCTAAACTTTTTGCATTAATTAATTAATTATTATACGAAATGAAGGAGCGATTCAATTTGTCAGTAAATTGACTGAGCTGTTACGCAGAACCAAAGACCGAAGTTCATGTACAATAGAATTTTGTTATTATAATATATTCTCAGAACATTACTCGTAATATAGCGTTTAATGTAATGCCTTCAATCATTCTGTTTTCGTTTAAAACAAAAAATATGTGTACGATAAGATGACACGAGATGCTCTCATTATTATATTATATAAAATCGAAACAATAAGAAAATAAGAGTCGTATTGCTGCTCCTGGTCCCACTTTAGAATGCATCAAAAAAACAATCACATCGTAAGACTTTACAATGTTCTCAGGGAACGGGATCATCATAAATAAGAAAGCGCCCTCGGAAAAACTCAGCTCCGTGTGGTGAACGAAGGAGGTCGCTATTCGAAGATGAAAATGCCATACGTGTTCGGGCGGTCAAACACCGGTGGCCTAAGCGGCGTCGTCTTACTTCATAAACTATGAAATTCAAGCTTACAACTGTTCAGCCCAATAGAGCGACTTGAATCCTTCATTTTGTCTGATTGTTCTTTGCTTGCAGTAATACTTCAAGAACAGCTTTGATTTCCACGGTAGAAAGTCATTCAAACATAAAAATAAGCTCAGCGGTGATGGAAAACATCGTGATAAAATCTGCGCATTTGAACATGTGTTATATTGTAAATTATCAGGTTCGTCTATTTGACATTGACGTTTATACAGACTCGCATAATCCTGGATCACGTTCAAAACCGACCCTGCCTAAGCACAGGACATAACGCTAGGAAGATGATGAGCGAACTTGATCAAATTAACTCGATTCATTGATGATTTGTTACAAGCATATTGTAAGTACTAATTTAATTACGTTATTACCTAATCATAACACACAGGAGGTGAGACGCTGGTGAACTGTATCTTTAGTTCGTATATCAATACCAGGAACCACTCGTCTTTGATTATTCGTCAAAGTCCTTCAATGTGCTTTTTGTGCGCTACTTCTCAGGTCAACGTTATTATTATTTCGCGGAAACGTCTATGTTTCAAGATTGACAGCTTTTAGCATAATTTGGAGTATTTCGATTTGGCCGGGTCGGATTTGATAGATGAGCCGGCGCAACAGATGGATGGGGGTTTTCGCCATTACCGCAGACCTAGTCTTTAACGGACCTTCCGATCGGATTTCGATTTATTATTCAAACACACCATGTCCACCTTTATAGATGGTATATTACCATATTTAAAAATGTGAATATAAACAAAATATGTTTTATATCTAATCCAGCCCAGCTTTATTTTTGGCTAAATTTGGTTAAAGGGGCTTGATACCTCTTTGACTCTGCCTACCCCTTCGGGGATTATGGGCGTGATGTTATGTTATGTTGTTATGTTTAAAAGTCTTCATTATTATCACTTGATGAATGTATTTAATGAGAAATTTAGTAAACCAAAGTAGGGGACAGCAGTAGAGACTAGACTTTTTATAAATAAAAGCTTTTAATTAACGCTTTTAATAAATAAAAGGGTTCGATCCCCACCCAGGAAAAAACATTCGTATGATGAATACTTGTGTTTGTTTTGTGTCTGGGTGTTAATATTGAATACCTAGGTATATGTTGTAATACCACTGTTGTTTCTGATATCCGTAACACAAGTGCTTAAGCTACTTACCTCGGAGTCAGATCAATGTATGTGATTTAGTGTGATATTTAATTTTAATTTAATTTAATAAAGTAACCTTCTGTTACTACCTTACCTACGATATAAACACTGAGAACAAGCTGCACAATTCTTATGTGAGAAATAATGATTTTGATTACTTATATATATTATTACTTATGTAATTAACAACAGTTTACATTCTGAGTGAAACTAACTTGACAGTATCGGTAGATAGATAGGCACATATGTTACGATGTTTGGAGTACTATATTACCTCAAATTCATATTTATATACTATACCTTTATAAAACACGTAGATATAGATATTATTTTATTTTTAATAATTATATATTTTATAAATTAATGATTCATTCCATGTCGGTCTAGGATTTAAGAAGGATGTGTCGACTGTGTTCTTTGCCTAGCATGTTGTAAAAACCGAATAATTGTGAATTGAATCGAGTACAAATGTCCATTTTCATCACATGAAACATTTGTCCCTAGCGGGATTCGAAGCCGCGACCCTCGGTTTCGTGGCGATTGTTTGTTGATGGCCTTATTACTTTGTTATTTTAGCTTGGCAGTTTAATGATAATGACAGAAACAGAGATAACGCATACACATAACGTATCCGTTTTCACATGACTCGGTAGCAATATGCACGTGACTAAAGGAAATTGTTGTCGCCAGACATATCATAGGCATAGTCATACGTGCGGATACATCTTCCGTTGAAATCTTCAGAGGGGATGCCGGCACTGTATTTTCCGTACAAACGTTCTCGATGGTTTCCTCCTTGATTTGTAACAATAAAGAAATTATTTTCTTATTTAAAATAAATATTTACTGATTCTATCCTCCTATGTCTTTCTTTCCTCGATAATTTGTTTTTTCAAGCTAATAAATGCCAAAATTTTTTTTTTTATCACTACTAAAAACGCTAAGCGGGAAATACAGTAAGTATTTACAAAAAAAGCATAACATACAGGCCTAGTACCGCTACTTATTATTCAATGGGTGAATTCTTTTTCACATATGTTTAATTTTGGAGGAGAAAATCGTCGAGAGTCTAACCTCATATTTTGAAGTTTTTAACCGACTTCAAAAATAAGGAGGAGGTTCTCAATTCGACTGATTTTTTTTTAATTCGCAATATTAAGCTCGAGCTGCATATCAAATTCAAATTCAAATGTTTTATTCCCACTTAGTGTATACAAGGTGGTTTATTATAAATTGCATTTTTTTACTTAGTCCCCTTTTCGAGCATTGCAATGCATGCAGTTGTCCCTATCGCACGGCTCGCTGGCACGGGCAACAGTTGTTTCCAATACCTATTTTTGAAAGTCGGCTCTTTAGTTCGGATATATAAAAGGATATATTTATATCGGTCGGCTCGGTGTTGCTATTGGTAGTAAAGCATGCGCCAAGAGTTGTGAATTGGATCCCACTCAAGACAAACGTTCGTCTATTGAATACTTGTGTTGTTCTGTATCGGGTGGTAATTAACGTTTAAATTTATATGATATCTTAAACAGTGCTTAAGTTCCTCAACTCGGGATCAGATCAATGTATGTTATGTCCGATTTATTTATTTAAAAAGATAGTTCGACAGTGGAGCGATTAATTATACCACCTTAAGAGCTGGGTGTAGTTTTCTGTTAATGGCATGTTGTCACTGCCATTTTCATTAGCCGTGATGAATTAAACACGTTTATTCCGACCAGCGTAAGGGTTATAATTACTTCAATAAAAATACGACGCTCTCTATTGATGGCAAGAAAAAAAATCTAAAAAGATGGCAAGAATATTTGACCTTGGATTACGAAAGGTCTGAACTACATGTTTTAAAGCTAGAGTAAATTAAACCGTTTTCTGAAAGGTTGAAGGTATGTTTTCAGATGTAGGACTAATGAGATAAGCTGTTTTTGACTAAAATAATGATAATATAATGTAGTGTAGTATGTGATTAGTGGCGTACCTATTTGTAGTTTGGCTTCGTCGGATCTCATGTACTAATTTTGTGACTTGCCACTTCTACTAGTTATGTGTGTTCTATGGATTAAGTTACCTAGACTTTCGATAGCTTGTTGACAATATAAAGTAACTATTAAGTGCCTGATACCGTTATATTCTTATTTTTAAGATTTTATTAATATACATAACTAACTAACTAAAATTCGGGCCAATTCCTTTTTAATATACATAAGTTTAAATTTTAGTTAAAAGCAGGAAATATACAAAAATAAGTAGGTACCTAGGAGGTGAAAAGGTTATCTAAGTCGAAATTATTTGTCACAATATCACTCCAAAACAAAGAGCCATGTGAAAATTCAAGGTAAGGAATTGTTTGGCCTTGGTTAGTAGGCACCTACATATTGTTATTTTTCGATATTTTTTTAAATCACCTACTTATATATAAATAAATAAATTGTCTAGACTGACACACCTATTCCTTAGTTCCAAACTAAGCTTATGCTAACATGACATGACATGTGGATGACGAGATGTTATAATGAAAGCGTCTGAAAGTCGTGCAGGTATGATATTTTTGATGCCTTAGCTATTGATTACGTAATAAGGTACTATTAGAAGTGTGGCCTTTGAAGATTAGGTTGCGGCTTCGAATCCGCCGCGGCACGCGATCGAATCGAATCGTTGTTGTGCAAAGAAAGTTTCTCGCTTGGTAACCAGCGATGTGATCATTTGTTTATAATAAATTAATTTATATGTGACAATTAGTTACAGATATCGTTTAAATATTTTTTCGCACAGTGTATTCTCTAACTAGGTACATAGAATATAAGGAAATATTAGGTAGGGACTGCTTATAGAGTGCAATGCTTAACTAAACAGGACAGCAGTAATCAAAATACGTTATGACGTATTATATTTATATGTATATTTTCGTACAAGAAATCCTTAATTAAATCACATTATAACCAGTGCTGAGTGTTAGTCATGACTCGTCACAACTAAACTAAAGTATAATTATTCACATTAATTTTAATATTCTGCTTTGAAAATATAAGTATAGCTTATTTACTAATAATAATACATACTCACATTCAAAAATTCTAAATAGAAGTTTTATTCCACAATGACTAAAGCTGGAGTGAAAACTGAATCATCAACACTAAAGGTGTTGGTTTTATTTGTAACCGAATTTGCCATATTTTTCCGTCGATACTTCCGTCACTGGACAAATATGGCGCAATTTCCGGGTAGATTTCCATCGCTGGCAGATATGGGACAGCCATTGCAAAATTGACGTTCTGTAGCGGATACAAGGACAGCCTAAAAATGCGTCAATTGTCCAAAACAACCAACTTGTTGACTTCTTTATTGCTGTGCGTCCAGACGCGCTTAGACATAAGTAAATACGAATAGTTTTTACAAAAACATGAAATAAATTGTCGCCGGTTTTTAAAAATAAATTTAGAATTAGGTATAAGATGTTTAAAGTAAAAACAGCTCCAGTGAGAATGTTATTTGGTAGCTGTTGTTATTGCGCACTTTGCTGTACCCGTAACAATAAAGTGAAGGGAATTATAATTTACTAAACTTGCGAATTGTAATTTGCTTGAAAAGTGAAGCTAATTATATTTTATTATGGCTTTAAGAATACTTTTCCTTGAAATGTAATTATACGTTTACTTGAAAAATAAATTGAGTATATGTATTATTGTAAAGCGAATAAGGTATATTTGAAAAACATGTAAGTGATTTTTTCCAAAAGCCAGTTAAAACTATTGTAAAAATACTATAGATATTGATTGATAATCTGTCGGGAATATATTCATAATTAAACATAAAAATTACTTTTTTATTAAAAACTCTATGAAGGTAATCGTGCAGCGTAATCTAGCGTCATATTTATTTGATTCATGGCTTTTTAAACTCCGCTACCTAACAAAATAAACGGTTTGCCTTTTTAAACAATAGGTAATTGTCTTGTATAGCACATGTGTGAACTGATACTAATAATATATTCTTATAACTGAAAACGGGTAAGATAACGAAAACATGTGAAAATGCTCCCAAATGTTTAGGTTAATATTAATTCGGTTTATTTAAAGTGCCTTAATAAATTATAGGATTATGCAAATTAATTGTTTGTACTTAGTTACGTTATAAATGGTCATAGATAGTATCATGGATTATTGTAAAAATGTCTTTAATATTAATATGTACATCAATTAACAATTTATTAAAATGATATTGTTGGCAGTGGTTTAATTTTAAAAGAAGGTTGCAAAATGATTTAAATAACTTTTATTTATCTGATTAAAGAAAAGAAAAGAAATATAAAAAGTTATTTTTAGTAGGTTATTATCTACTAAAAATAACTTTTTATATTGATTAAAAATAACTTTCTAGATGAATGAACACCGAAACACGGGTCAAATATACCTATTCATTTGTCCCTTGTTGGTCCGGGACTTGAATGTGTTATTTGTGTTCTTCCTAACGTGTTGTACGAGGGGACTAATGGTATCGGGTTTTGGGTGTGTGATTGTGTAGGCAACAGCCTGGCCACTCACTGCTTTTTCACGGATTTTCATCTAACCCAGCCCAGTTTTATTTTTTAGCGGGATCCTACTGACGATTGTGTATAGTTTTAAGGTTTTGTATAAATATACTAAAAATAAGGTATTTATAGAAATATAGAATATATCTATATATTTTATGGTAATCTTTGTCTACCGTTTTAAATGTTGTTATTAAAATGTTGTTGCTAATTGGGATGTCCATATTAATGTGTACGTTGCAGATAATTAAATGTAAATCCGCTTACCCCGGTTATCTACTAGTCATTATGAATAAATATAATGCAAGTAATGGATGCGTCTAACTATTTATTACGATTGAAAATGTAAGACTGAAGTTAAAACGATGCAAAACTACACAAGTGTATATTACAATACGACTATAATAGTTAAGGCAATATTAATAATAATGTTAAGTAAAACTATCGGTAGGGTGCAAATATCTAAAAATCCTTTTCCTACAGAACATGAGTGAGTAAAATCCCGTTATCTACATTTCATACTTGTACTACTCCCATATTTTTGACAATCACTTATCATACATATTATGCGATCGTAGCGTGACTCGTGTGAGACTCAACGAAATTGTGTCTGTCACGCGTAATTCATCCATCCATAATATTTGGAACTGTGAGGTATGAACCCATTTAGAACACTTTTTGGATAGCAATCGAATTTTAATAATAATTATTTGATATTTTGTTATTTTATGTCACTACCACTACTACTTTTTACAATTTTCATCTAACCGGCCCACTGTCCCATGTTGGTCTGGGACTTAAAAATATTGTGCCAACTGTGGTTCTTGCCTAGCATGTCGTAGAAGGCGACTAATGGTATATCGGGTTTTGGGTGTGTGATTGTGTGTGTAGGCGACAAGCTAGCCACTTGTCAATACTTTTTTACAATTTTCCATCTGACCCAGCCCGGTTTTATTTTTGACTGAATGTGGTTAAGGGGGCTTGCTGCCCCTCTGAGTCTGCCTGACTGACTGCCTGACTGCCTGATTATGGGCGTGATGTTATGTATGTTATGTATTTTAAGGCAATGACTAGACGCCATATTTGTTAGCAGTAAATATGTAATGCAAGTACCTAAGTACCCAAATATATTTGTAACCAATCTTCCCGGTGGCAGATCAAGCTAGCGCGAATCCCGTAGTAGGTAAATGCTTACCGAAGAGTTCTTGCATGAAATAATTGCATTTGTTTGGATCTCGTCCAGAGGGTGGGCCCCGTTATAAATATGCCTCAGGGGCCCCAAAGTACGGGACCTGAAGCATTTGCTACTCCTGCAATATGGCTAATTCAATACCGCCCCTCCCTATATCGTATGTATAATACTGTAATGCACGTTAGTTAGCATTTAACAAACAGGTTGAACCAGTATAATGTTATCTCTAAAAAAAATTTTTTTGTGATCTTTAAACGGAAAATATGATTAGATTAGGGTTTGATTGACTGGTACTATAAATATAGGATCGGAATGATACGCTCTTTAACGTGACGTTAACAGGTTTTAGCTTTACCGTTTCATTGTAATTTCTGACTTGAAAATAGAATGTTAATAACAGTAGCGCATTATTCTGTGTACGACAGCCGGAGTGATGGCGTTAATAACCTTCACCTATATTAATTATCATTTTAAAGGTATTTTTTTGCTATTCTCTCGCCTATTTAATTAACTGCAATCACTTTGTCAGATTTCACTCAAATGACTCGTAGCGGCAAATCACGCACTCACTCCTCCTGGCGTTTACAGCATTGTAATAAAGTTTTCATTTCCCCGGCGGCGTGGGATAGATAAGGGCTTTGAAATATTGCCCATCGATAGCTTGAGCTGCCGCCTTGATGGGGTGTTTGACCCAGAATAGAATCTGTTCAACTGTGCGCGTTGTGTGCTATTGATGTGAAAAGAAAGTGGTTGGCGCATTAAGCAGAAGTAAAACCTCTTTTCGGTTTATTGTTGATCACAAATGAAATATTATTCTTACAAGCTAGCCACTTGTCACTACCTACTTATTTACAATTCTTCATGTAACCCAGCCCATTTTTATTTATGGCATAATGTGGTTAAAGGCCACCCTATTGACTCTGCCTGTCAAAGGGGTGGCTTTTGACCACATTGGTTTGTGTGTAACTCGGGTGACTTTGGATGACTTTGGACATGACGGGCGTGATGTTATTTATGTATGTGTGTATGTTGAAGTAATAATATTATCTAAAATAATTATTAAATTACTCTAAATAGAAGTAACAAGGTAATGAAACGAAAGAGTTACAATAACAAATAAAATATTATCTTCAGACATGTTCGTAAGGCGAAGGAAGCGGTTGTCATGTCGTATCATAAACATTTTTATTGTCCTCTCATATCGGCCTATTATGTTCTTATCGTCAACTGCTAAATGAAATAACAAATAATAGTATTAATAGATCGATATCAGTTGTAAACGGAAACGTGACTGAGTTTTGCCTATGTAGCTAGGTGCTTTATATTGTATTTCTTGTAAAACGTTTCAGAGTGTTGTATCAGGTTGTCTTGTAATCGTCATGCGGCGGTTCCGTGGGTGGGTTGATCGGCGGTGGTCTCCCACACACGAGAACGCCTTTTGATTCTCTTCCGATATAAAATTCATCGAATAGTAACTAATATAAATCTAAGATGTAATCTACAACTTATTAACGGTAATATGAACGTTCCTAAATAAACATTCGTTCGCGGAAAAGAAAATCAGAATTAGAAATAGCCTCGTGGAATCGTTATTTTAGTGCCTGTTACAGGGTTCACCAGAAATCCTAATTCTCCCTAATATTATAAATGTTAATTTGAGTTTGTATGTAACGCTTTCACGCCTATACCATTAAATAGGTTTAAAAAATTATCTCATCTGGAAAGCTACATTATATGCAAGTAACTAGGCTATAGTTTATCGGCGTAATCTTTCGAGAACGCGAACTATGCGGGTGAAACCTCGGGGCGCTGCCAGTATGATATAATTCCTTCGTTTAAAGCAGCAACGTTTCGATAATATGAATGGTTTCATAAAGAACTCAAAGAGACATTTTGCCACCGCCCATTAGAAGGAGTAGACTTTTATAGCGCACCTACTCAGTTGAGAGCTGGTCTACTAATTTCTAGTTTAATTATAACTATAAATATCACACTACATCACATACATTGATCTGACTCCGAGGTAAGTAGCTTAAGCACTTGTGTTACGGATATCAGAAACAACAGTGGTATTACAAATATATACTTAAATATTGGACACCCAGACACAGAACAAACACAAGTATTCGTCACACGAATGTTTGTCCTGGGTGGGGATCGAACCCACAACTCTTGGCGCATGGAGCAGGGTCACGAATGAGCCATCGAGCCAGTCATAGTACTATGTTGAACAGATATCAGAAAAAACAATACAAAGAAAAGATTCATAGAATCAGAATGGTTCTTTATAATCGTGCATTTTTGTTATAGGTACAAGTAGTACCAGCGGCCAATAATTTCTGCGCTATTGCGAATGTTCGAGTATAGGTATAGTAATTTCCGCTCTTTGCATCATGATTTCCGGACTATTCGGATTGACAGTAGTACGAAACTGATATTCAGCTAACTAATTAGCTGGCTTCACGCCAGTTCTCTATTCGAGCTATTATATACATACCTACTTACATATTTAATTGGCGCATTCGGTTAGACCCTACCCTATGCGCCACGAGTTGTGGGTTTAATCCCCGCCCAGGACAAACATTCGTGTAATGAATACTTATGTTCGTTTTATGTCTGTGAGTTAATATTTAAGTGGGTATATATTTGTAATACCACTGTTCTAACCTCCAAAGGCTCCGTGATCTGATAACACAAGTCAGATCAGATAACACAATCCGTAACACAAGTAGCACAGATTTATTATTACACACGCACAATGCACAGACTTATTTATTTATTAACTAGGACAACCAACAAGATAAACACTAAAACAACATAATCAAACAGGGGTAGAAAAGTACTTAAAACTTATAGCTAATTGCCACCTTAATTAGAGGTTGCCACTGTCTGACCAAGTTTACGTATAAAATATAACGTGTGGTGGTGCCCCAGACTGACACACCAATTCCATAGTTCCAAACTAAGCTTATGCTTGAACTACGGATACTAGATGAACGGATAGACATACATAAATACGTTTATAAACATCCATGAGTACAAATCTCCATGATTCGTATGATGAACATGGACATTTGTAATCGATTCATGGATGTTTATTAACGTATCCGTTCACCTAGTATGCATAGTTTAAGCTTGTAAGTTTAAACTAGGGAATTGGTGTCAGTCTGGAAAATTTAATTATTTATTTTATATAAAAATTTCTAAGCTTTCGAAATAATGATCAATCATTTATTAGTGCCTGATTATTATTTCGTAACACGTATAAACACCAGTCACCAAAGATACTCGTAAACGAATATTAGAACAGATGATGAGTCAGGATAATTTGTCTGTTTGAAGAATGTAAAATAAAAGGTTAGTTTGTTCTTTCAAATCCGTCGTTGCTATTTTAAATGATGGAAAAAGGCTTGGCTCTGCTTTTTCCCTTGGGGGCTATTAATATTAAAACAATACTAACTATTGATGATAGTAGGAACACCCTTTTTATTGCTTTGTGGTATGCACTTATGTGGCTAACAATGACTAAAGAAATAGTTAATGCATGGATGCAATCAATATTGTGAATCTTGCGTTCACAATTATTGAATTACATAAACCTAGATTTAACCACAATTAGACTATTTAATAGACATACCACCTATAAAGCTACTTAGACATGGCAATAATTTAATTTGATTAATGTTTATACATCCATTCTTAGTTTTATGTGCAGGTACATAAAACTAATAATGGATCTATATGTCAGCACGATATACATATTTCCTTCCTCACCGGCGAGGCAGTAGCATAAATCCAAACATACATACATAAAAAAATTATACGAAAAAAGTATTTTTTCAAGTGTAGACTGGTCGTAGGACCTGATTAAGGGTAAACGAGCTTAGATTAGTATCCGTCGCGACCGGTACCCCGAAGGGCCGGCCCGAGTCGCGATGACTCGGCTAATCTGCCCGAGTGGGGCGCTTCGCCTTCCGTGGAATTAACACGACGGTTATTATGTTAAAACTGATACCTACGTGCCCCAGTATGCCAAATAAATTATCATTATGAAATATACACTTACGTGTAGGTATCTCAATTAGAAAGTATCGTAAAGTAATTGAAAATGCATACTGGAATTATGCACAAATTGTGAAACAAAAGTTTACCTTAATATCAAGAAAAGGGAAGAGGATTACCATGCACCTAGCCATACTAAGGATAAAAGATGATAAAACTTATTTAATTACTTATATTGATCGTTGTTAATGAATAAAATAACAACCGTGTGGGGAAAGGGAAAACATTTTATGAAAACAGATCGTAACTACAGAAATGTAGATACAAACAAACGAATTTGTATGCTGCGAAAATTATTCATAAATGAACTATGTTTTATCTACCGTTTAATCAGATTACTCATAGTCTAATGCAGTGTGATAAAATGGTGAAGGCAACTGCGAGGCGAGTGCTAAATGAAATTTGACATCTCCGTCTCAGAGGACGTCAAAATGATTAATGCATGTCACGAGTGAATAAAAATTGATCACCGAGACAACCAAAGTTTCGAATTATCTATGGTGCCAGCTATTCCAATATTATTTTATCGGATTGGAAATTTAAAAACATATTGAAGCTCTCTGTTGATTCAAGGGAAATAGGAAGGGCGGTAGAGGCCTTTTGTGTTATTTAATAGAAATGTGACGACAGTGCTGCATATATTTTTTAAATGTAACACAGAAATGCTGCAATGGAATGAAATATTAACATAAATCTTTAATCTAATGCATATATACATATGTATTAAATAAATATACTTCACGTTAATGATGACTAATGTAGATTAATAACATTTTTCGGAAGTCTCTAAGGATAAGAATATTTTAGAGTTTCACTTCGCTCTACAATGGAATATATTTTAAAAGAATCTCACCCTACTGCCGAAGACCAGTAGAGTAATTTTCCAGAAGGCCATTTTGAGCACCTTCATAAAAGTGAAAGAGGGATCCATTATAAAGTAAGTAGAGGCGGATGATCCTCAGAAAGGCTTTATTACGGCCTACATACTACCGATATCTCCTTTGATAGTATTAGTGGGTACTAGAAAAATGATTATACGAGTAACTTACTTCGTTTGAGCAGGATTTAAATTGATGCGCTAAAAGGCAATTTTCACGTAAATAGGTTTCCGCATTTAAATTGCAGTAGCCTTCTAAGATGGTTTAGCTTAAAGTTACATTAGTAAGTTAAAGTTCTGATTAACATTTATATGGGTCAAACCAATCTGAAAGATATATGCACTATAATAAGTGTAAATCATTGAAAGTACCTACATTTTCCTGTAAGTTCTGTGCAATAAAGATCATTTAGTGTTCTTCTATCTACGTAGCTTTTAAAATGTAACTGTAATATTTTACTGTTACGAACATACGTAGCTTTTAAAACTTAGCTGTAACTGTAACATTTTACTGTTACGAACATTTATACATTAATAATTGCTTGATCATTAGTCATACATATATTCATGAGCGAATGTAAACATTCCTTAATTAGTAGCTGAATCTTTAAATAATGCTTGAGGGATTAATACAAACCATTTTAACTATCACACTTAGGTAGGTATTTAAAGAAAAATATGATCCGTTGCTATAATAATTTACACATATGCTACTTGCCCAGTAATAAGTAATAAAATGTAGGTAGTTATTTTCTTTTGAATTTAAGATTTTTGATATTGAAAACCCGCCCAAGAGAATTGTTGTGTTGTAATAATCCTTATTGTATGTCCTATAGGATCGATGTACTTTGTCAGTATTCTATTTAGTCTATGCCCTTTCTTAGGCTTCAAAAATTTATCATTAATCATTGACTGGCCCGATGGTCGAGTGGTCAGAAACCCTGGCCACGAAACCGAGGGTCGCAGGTTCGAATCCCGCTAGGGGCAAATGTTTCGTGTGATATAAACATGGGAATTTGTACTCGAGTCGAGTAATTACGGTAAAGATTTACCATTTGTAGATTTATAATTGATTTACTTTTTTTATTTTATTTGATTGATTACTGATTTTATCAATCTGAATAATTGGGCCGACAAAGGGTTAAAATGTTTTGCAAAAGAAGACACACTTTATCAAGAGGCTATACATTTTTTTTTAACTATTATAAAACTAATCTTTTGATTGACAAAACATATTGTAATTGGAATAAAATTTCAAATCATTGTAGATTGTAGAGCAACAACCTTGTAACCAAGAATTTTCCTTAAAAACCGAAAATATAAACATTGCTCCTTTATCCAAGCATTTTTATCTATTTGTTACAGGAACAAATATTATCCTAGCAGGTTATTATATTTTAGGTCAGGTAGGTAATAGAGCTAAATATTTAAATTATTGTTTTTTTGTCACGTCCCTTGTTGAACCCTAAAAGCCCTTTTACGGCTTCGTCATGTCTTTCCATCTCTTCTCTCTTGTTCAACCTAGGCATATTTTAGAAATTAATTATGAGCTTCTTTAATTTTTCGGATAAAGTACAAACATAAGTATTTCAGGACAAGCTTAACGAATCGTTGAAAATTCATTCAAACTACGACGTAGTCCGTAGTAATTTAGCTACCACTTTGTTACAAAGTTAGTTTGAAGGCCCGTTTACGAGCCAATTAACGAGAGTGTTTCCTTTAAATCAAATATTAATAGCATTACTTACTTATATAAAAATAAAATTCATAATTATTATCATTACAAAACATCAGCTATTTTCCTCCCAATTTCATCAATAGGTATAGTATCCCCAAACAGCATCGACTGTTGAACGAGGCGGAACGAAGATCGCCGGGTCAGCTAGTTTATAATGTATAGAAGTGTGTATAAAGCTCCGTAGTGAAGTAACGGGAAGGATTTTGAAATAAGTTAACTATAAAATACCACCATTATTGATATTACCCACGGTATTGGTTTTAATCGAGTCAATACTTTAACACATCTATAAAAAAAATCTCACTAAGTAACTAAATTAAACTTTTTCGCCTTAGTATTATTTGCAAATACATTTTTTTTAAAATAAATTATCGCAAAAACTTACAGAAATTGTTCTCTTCAACAGGCTTAGCATTTCCCAAAGAAAAATACATATGTCAATGGTTCTGGATTGACATAGGAAGTTGGTATATCCTGATCCCTTACTAGCATTATATTCACGAAAGGACCTTGCCCTGCCTGTTTGTACTTCTTCACGCCTAAATCAATTAGGATACAATTTTGTACGCCACAAGTTAGAACCTTAAGAAAGAACTAAGCTACTTTTTATTCCAAGATTATTTATAGCTTCCGCAGACCCACGATAAATTGTCTCTAAAATAAACAAAATTTAACGCCACGGGCAGTAGCTAGTATGTAATATTTGTTCAAATTTTGGATCTACCTTTCATTTCATATCTAGTAAGTTTAAGGGCTTTTCGATTTGAGATTGAGGACATTTATCGAACGAAAACATAATAAATAATTATAATTTGATTACCTCGCGAATGCTTTATTAATTCGCGGATATTATTATGATTAACTACACATTGAAATTATCACGGATAATTTCAATTTGTAGTTAATCATATAAACTCAATCGGTTAATTGTTATTACAATTCACACAAATAGAATCGCATACGTTTAATCACTATATCACGAAACGTAGGTACATTAAATGTTTAAATTTAACTTTAACATTAGATACTTGTACTTAAAGTAAAAATAAAATATCTAAATGAGGAAAAACCGTTCCAAATGAGTAATAAACCAAAGTATCTGTAGTTAAAATTAAAAAGCTCAGTGCGCGGGTGGCGCTGAAATCTTAAGTCGGCGCGAAAATTAAGCAAAGTCATAACGGTGCTCGTATTAAGCGCTACTAATGAAACACCTTGCCCCGAATCGATATAAAACCTGATTTTATCACATTACGGCGAAGTTCTTTCGTGGCCGCTGCCAAACTCCGCCGATATAAAATTCCAGAGCATCCAAACCGATAACTAAACAAAAGTAATTTAATAACAGCGCTATTAATTATCTACAATAATAGTTACTTACCAAATATCAGAACATTCCGCTGGCGGCAGTATAGACGGGCAGGTTTCAAAGTTTAGAACTGAATTTAAGTTTCGGAAAAAGGGATGGCGCGCAATACTTTTTTTAAATAAAGTAAAACAAAGCAAAAAACACAAGTCACGTTTAAAAAAAAAACAACGGTGAGAAGTTATATGTATAGTATTACAGTACATGTACATATAGTTAACGATACGGTATGCAGTAGGGCGAGCGGCGCGCGTCGGAGTCCTTCCCTAACTGCAAGCGATGCCTGCCGCCTCTGAACTTTATACCCGCCGAATTGCGTGGAACACCTGCGCACTGGCTTCACCTTCATTTACCTACACATTTGTGCCTCAACTGATGTTTTTCTACGCCGGAAAATATTGTGCTGAGATCGTTGAGAAAGTTATGATTCACGGCGCGGCCGTTACAGAAGTACCTACAAGTTTCCACAAAAACTTCTTAAGACATTGCACAACTATAACATTTTTCATACATCAAACATGGAAATTACATTTGTATTCACAGCGCTTTTTTAGGATTACGGCGAGTTATATTATATTGTTAATATAAGCGACCTCCGATATTTTAAGACACCAAAAATATTCCAATTTTCTTGAGATATCGTATGTAAAATACGATATCTCAAGAAAATTGGATATATTTTATAAAGAGTAGTAGGTTGATCTAATTTATATTCTAAGGCTTATAAAGTGTAATGTTTTTTGCCGACAAATTGTTGGACTATGCGGTTTTAAGTTCTTTTTAATGGATTGTTACAATGTATGGTTGATGAAAAGCCTCCGGAGGATACGTTTTAATGTTTTTGTATATTTGGAATATATAATCATATATACATATATATATATATATATATATATTATAGAGTTCAAAACATTTTATACATATTGGAAGCATACATGTATCAGCCTCTTTAACCTAAACCTTTCGTCTAATATAAAAATAGTGTCTAATAGTATCTATATAATATAGTTAGTTTAAAAATAATAGATGCAAATGCGAGATGGATGCAGTGTCTACTCCAGGCGTTAACCAAGAAGCCAAAGGCGTTAAAATTGTAAGCGAAACAAAAACGCAGACAAATTTAAATTTTTGGGGCAGCTTCTGATATGCTCGATAAAAAGATTGATGGATATTGGGTATGTGATTGTTTAAGCGGTGAGCTAGCCAATTTAGCACAAAATCATAGTCACACTATGAATTACATAATTTTCTATCTAACCCAATTCATATAAATTTCATTTTTGGCCGAATGTGGTCTTAGGAGCTTTTCCTTCCACTTACCTATATGTACCGGGATTGCAGGCATGATAAATACATATACATATATTATCGTCACGCCCTCAATCCTTGAAGGGGTAGGTAGAGTATAAGGTACACACTGAGTCCCTTTAACCGGTTTAGGTTAAAATAAAAACTGGAGAACTGTAGAAAAGTAGTGACGACGAAATACATCGTCTATGCAATCAGCTATCTAACACCCGATATACCATTAGTCGTCTTTTGGACATACTAGGCACGAAGAAACATTTGTAGTAATATGTTTTCTGGAGTTCCTGTTTGATGTTTATAGGTTTCCTTAAATTTTTTTATTGTTTTTCTTTCACAGATAATCTCTAACGCATGATGCCCTTATAGGTAGTTATGCACTTTGTATATGACATGTTGGAATTTATTCGTTATCGTAAATGTTTAGTACATTATAACTGTTAGATAAATTAATAAGTAAAAAAAAATATAAAACACAGTTGGCACATTATTTTGAAGTCATACGCAAATGCAATGTCTTATGCAAATATGTGTGTAGTACAAATACAAATAAGTTTGACAAAGGGGTCGAAATACGGCCTCTCTCTGATTTTCGCTAAGGCCAGCGCTGGGTAGATGTGTGCAAGTAAGCAGAGGCGCCGCCGCGTTCGCGGTGCGTGTGGCACGCGATGCCAGCGCGCTCTAATGTGTCTCGTCGAACTGTATTTACTATTGGCGCACTATCATGTGACTTGCCGAATAACCGACTAATGGAAACATTATTGCATTACATGTCTTTACTTGCTTATACTAGCGCGTAACTTATCCGTCCTAACGCTTGAACAGAATAATATATATGTACTACATACTTTTTGGAGATAGAACACAGGCATATTATTATCACAGAGTAATAATATACTACGTACTACAGAGGGTCACTGCCCATACTTGAAAAGTTACGGCTATAACTCGCGCAAGAACAGCGACAGTGGAGAGTAATTGGAACTACAACAAAGTTTAGTCTGTTTGTCAGGAATAATACAAGATGGCGCTACAAGCAAATGTTAGTTGTTTCTTAGTAATAATACCCTATCTGTGTAAAATTCATGGTTTTAAAACAAAGATTATTTTAACCCTCTGTTGTACGTAGTATATTATTACTCTGTGTTATGAATGAGAAAAAATTATATCGAAGTAATCGTTAAGACTGCTTTTAGATTCCAATAGAGCGTTATATTTTTGCATTATATCGCCCTCCAACTGTTTTGTTGGATATAATTGAAGCATTTTTTCAGGATATCACACTTAAGACAAATAAATTATCCCATGTTAAGTGGGACTTAAAAACAATGTACCTATTATTGAGAGGTATCTACATTAGAAGGTAGAGGTGTTACTTCGCTAGCATGTCGTAAAAGGCGACTAATGGTGTATTGGGTGTTATTGGAATGGTAGAGTAGATGATAAGGAAGTCACTCGTCATTTGTTTTTCACAATTTTTCATCTAACTCCACTTCATTTTGTTTTTGGTTCAGCGTGTTGGTATTTGGACTCTAAACGCTTTTAGTTCAGTCAAATAACCCCTTGTTTCACTGAACGTTTGAACCTCGGCATGAGAGGTACATACATACATACATAACAACACGCCCATAATCCCCGAAGGGGTAGGCAGAGTCAAAGGGACAGCAGGCGCCTTTAACCACATTCAGCCAAAAATAAAACTGGGCTGAGGTAAAAAGCCGAAAATGTATGGACCTTTATTTTGCCATTCTAAAAGATTTTTCAAGTCTCATAAAATCTTGCGTCCGCTACATAAGATATTCAAGGTCAAAAATATTCAAAAATATTTTTATGAGAATATCTTGTTTACTCTTTCTCCAATCGTATTTGCATTATATATTACAAATATTGTAGAGGGTAAAATTATATATATTATAGCTTTTGTTTAAAAAATTGTTTCATAAATCGCACCGGTTTTGAGATAAGGGCGCAAAGAGTACCTAGAGCGCTCAGCCTAATTTTTTAAATAGTTTTTATAAATAATTAAGTAAAAACCCGGATAATAAACGGAGATTCACAATTATGTGCCTAAGTATGTTATGCAGCGCTCTACAGTTTGCCCTCTTTATCTCAAAAAACGGTGCGATGTATAAAAAAGTTGTATAAAATGGGATCCGCTACAATATTTTTTAATAATGTAAACACGATAATAGATTAGAGAAAACGATATATGTACTCAAAAAAAAATTTTGGAAGAAAGAAAGAAAAATGGGGCCTTTGACCTTGAATACCTTAAGACGTGGACACGATATTTTATGAAACGTTTAAAACAAATTTTAGAATGGCAGAATAAAGGTTTATACGAATTTTCAGCTTTTACCTCTTATTCCGAAGTTGATCCTCTTTTTCGACTAACTTGACTGGACTATTTTGGAGATTGTGGATGTGGTAGCTTTACTCGTATACCTACATACGTATTTCCTGCATATATTTCACTAAAACAGATACAGGCCTAATTTATCTTGCGCAATACATTTTTATGCATATATATGCGTATGCATAGCGGCCCGGTACTTACTTCGCTACGTATAAAGTGATAAATGAAGAACCGCTCTTGTGCAAACTTTGCATAAACCATCTACTAAATAGTCCGAACAAAGCCTAAACATTTGGTTTGGATAGGTAAGCCCGTTCTTGAGTTAAAAAATTACAACGAAAAGTGGCATTGATTTTTATATATATTGATTAAATAAAAAATAATCTTTGAATCACATACCTACAGACAAATGGAATGTAATTCTTGCTTATTCCTTTGTAAGCTTAAGGGTTAGGCATTTGGCTGGCAGGATATCCAACAAGACGGAAATTTAGATTAAAATTGGTTACTAAGTTATGTGACCCGGATCACATACGTCTCTAAGATTCGCGTGATATTATCTATGAATTAGTTATTGTTTCTTAGGGCAATGTTCTAGTTCGGTGTGTTTTCTGAGCTGTGGGGCTTAATGTTGGTTATAGTGGTATTAGTAAATATTCAACTTTATAATACTCCAAGAAAAAGCAAGGCACTAAATTATTTTATTCATCAATTATGGAAACTGATTTAAAACAAAGCATAAATAAAGTATCAGTAAAAAACATAGACGTGGGTCTATTTTAGGGTCGACCCATAATCTTATAATGCATAGCAGTGGATTTATTTTATGTTTTTCGATTTAACATTGAAAGTTTATGCTTTTGTGTTTATAACATAGACATGTTTATAACTTATATATAACATAGTATCAAGTATAATAGTAAGTCCCAAATATGCTAGAATGGGCACCAACGGGAGCATATTTTGTAAAATGGCGTAAAATATAAAACAAATATAATGTATTTATTAGTCACTAGCAGCGCCCCGCAGATTTACACGCGTAGTTCCCGTTCCTGTGGGAATATACGCTGATAAAATAAAGCCTATAATACTAACTAATAAAGTTGCTTTCCATTGGTGATAAAATTATTCAAATCGGTTCAGTAGTTTCAGAGCCTATTTAATTTAAACAAACAAAACAATCCAATCTTTCCTCTTGATAATTATTAGAATAGATTTATGCATTGCGCCCTGAATGCCTAGAGATGGGAAAACATCCATCTCCAACACCAACAGATTCATCGAAATTCAAATAGGTACATATTTTTATTTAAATCACAATAACGCGAGTCTGATCGCTGAAACGAGTTTTCCGGCTAATTAGATGCAATATTAATTAAAGAGTAATGCCATTGCTAATTGAACGTGTCGGTAAATGTCTGCATGAAATAATAAATTGATTACCAAACAATATTCAGCACCAGTATGCAGTTAAAACGTTAATTGAACAAAGCAAATCAAAGGGACAAACGGTATTGATAATTGCTTTTAATGAGTATCCAGTTTTATTTACGGCCGCTGTGACACTACAACCGTTGTGGTCACATGACCACAATTAAATGGCTGTGTTAATGCACGAATGCCAAAGACTGAAAAGTACATGAAAGATTTAAAAAAAAAACCAATCGGCCGCACACTATTTTTTGGGATTTACTTAATAAATAAATAAAATATACATTGAAATAACCATGTTTACTTTAATGTTTTCATTATTATATTTCCCCTCGTTAAATTGTGCCTAATATAAACATCTTGGTCAAAATCTCAAGATGTCCAGATTTAATTGTATTTATTGTAGAACTGGTTTGCCGATTTTTACCGAATTTATAAAAGTAGATGTGTTGAGATTTTGATTCCTACCCTGTTTGATTATGACATAATGGTAACCAATCATTATAGTGCTCAAATCCTGCGTTGCTGTAGTACAGATCTTTATTATCTTGAAAATATCTAAGTGATTGCTAACAAAAAACGTTTTATAAATGTGGAGGGTTGTTTTATATTTCTAGGTTCTCGTTTGATCTGAGATTTAAAAATAATATAAATCTAAACTCTTTGCCTATTATAGAAGTAAATATGGCGCCTCGCCCTCGCTCGAGACGCGCGCTCTGCTCTGATTTATCATTAATAATGAATTAAAAAATACTGTGGCTAACGTAATGTCATTACATATATAATCAAATTATAAAAAAAAAATGTGTGGATTTAAATTGCATTATAGCCAAAGAGATTATAGTAATAAACAAATAATATTAAGCATTATGCATGAAAACTACAATCAACTCGATCCAAAGCTTCCTCAGACAATATATAGCAAAAATAATAAATGGAGCAACGATTAGGTTCATACTTGTATATCCGATGTGTTCATCATGAACATTCCAAGATTCTTATCTTGGAATGTTCATAGACACATAGACATTGAACAACAAAATCGCTTTTCAATGTCGCTATTTAATATATAGATACTTGAAGTATAATATACCCTATTCATCAAAGTTAAGGAATGTCTTGAACATTAATTTAGAACAAATTTATTAGAGGATGCGTCGTAACTTACGTTACAGAGAATTGACCTTCTTGCTGATTTTGTTAAAATGTATTTTATAAACATAATTATAATATTCGATGCGAATATTCCGTTATGAAGTTGTGTATCAAACTGTAGATTAAATAACTCTTATGTTTGTTGGTTCGCAGTCGCCCACACCTAAAATATATTCAATTTTTAGTACATTGTTTTGTATGTTTGCTTGAACTCGCTAATCTCAGGAACTACTGATCCGATTTGAAAAATTATTCAGTGTTAGATAGCCCATTTATCGAGGAAGGCTATAGGCTATATAACATTAACCATAAACTCGGATGAAACCGCGGGCACAGCTAGTCAAATATAAAAACATCTTACCTCTGAATTCTCCGGTATCAAGGTCCTTTTCCTTATACTGTTGGAGTCGTGGTATCGTGTGGGATGCACTGGGTCCTCCCCAGATACAGCTCGCTGGTAAGACAGTCTCCTGCCCTTGCTGTCAGTTTCGGGGCCATGCAGCTGGATCTCCGGAATACTGGACAAATCTTGATAAGAGTGGCACACCTGAATCTCTTGCTTCGTCTCATCTTGAATCATCCGTCTAAGGTAATTAGTGAGGCCCTCGCTTGCAAGCCATGTAACTCTGAGAAGCACGGAAAAATCGCTATGTTAATAATAATTGTTTCCCTTTCATTATATATAGCGCTTATTAGCAATGTTAATTATTATGAATATCTATCCAGAACAGTCCATTGAAAAAGAAATCTAATAGCAAAAAATCATACATTTATACCATAAGTATTAAATGTAAAGCAGGAAATGTTACAGAGCGGAACTAGTGCTAGATAGTGTAAAGGTTCTTAATAAAATCGCTCAAATTGTGGCCCGCTGCTAGATTCTCTAAGGTTTAGTACTACTTTTCATCAGCTTTTCTCATATCGTTTATAAGCGGCTTACCGGATCCAATTGTGTACTTAAAATTCTAAACCATTTGGGGATGCATCGAATCGCACATAAATAAATCATTTAGATAAATGTATCCATTCGCTTACTACAATTTCAGTGCAACATGAAGAAGATGTACCAAATTTGCATAGATTAAGCAAATATGTCATTATTATGTGACATTGAGGTCAATGTTGATGCCGGCGCGCGACTCGACGTTGCCGGCTATGCATCTCATAGGCGGTATGACGGCCGCACCCAAAATTGGGTCATGATGTATATACCCCGATTTTTCTATCGGAAATCTCAATATCCGTTTGCAATGTACCTACAGTGAATAGCGCCCAGTTGGTGGCTTAATTTTTTGACTTAAAACTATGTACGAGTATTTTCAAATTCAATCATTGTTTTTACTCATCAGTACCAACATAATACACGCCTGCCATCAAAATTGTCCCATTAGGTTACATTATTGAATTATTTGACTACAAACATGCACTTTGATAATTTCGTGATAATAATTGACACGTAAACTGAATAAAATGCTTAACTTTTCAATATACTTTGAATTAAGCTTCTACTATTTTCTAATAGTGTAAGGCGTGAAAATTGTAAAACCTCGGAATCCAAGGCCAGTCAATAGATCTTCATAAAAACTATTGGACTACATATGTAGTTAAAAGCTCAAAACCAAGTAAAAAATAATAATTGTCCGCTCTTGAACAACAAAAAAAACTGTACGACGTGTAGGTACCTACTACGCAACATGTTTTTTACACTATTTACACTATTATATATAAAGCTAAATTACCACTGACTTAAAAAAGTTAAAAAAAGTCCAGTAAAATGACATTTGACTATTTTGATCTCATTCGCATGACAACACTCGGAGCGGCGGGGAGGTGAATTCTGAAGGCATGGTCTACTTCCAGAGGCCATACAGGACTCATTATACGTTGGAGGTCAAAAGTAAAAATAAGGTTCGATGCGGTATATAACGTACAATGCCTAAAAATTGCGGGCTTAAAAAAAAATTAAGTGGCAGATAATGTAGTGTATATTTTGTAAAGAGTTGATTTTTCAAAATTTTCATAGTGGATTTCAGATTTTTATTTATATTTATTTATTTAAATAATTACATTTTGCGAAGCCATAGGCGGAGTGCCGCTTAGAGCGGGGCCCGGAGCGGCCAATCAGGTGATGTTATTTTGCAAATGCATAGGCGGAGCACCGCGTAGGGCCAAGCCCGGAGGGGCCAAACAAATAATGTCAATTTGCGAGAGATCAGGTCAAGCAGCGTACGCGAGGCTGTGGCCGAGCGCCCTCCGGGCCGAAGGCCTCGTTCTTTAGGACCCATTTGATGGAACAGAGGGCATCAAAAAATAATGAGGCCGCCGTTGCGAATGGTCCTACCCAGCAATGTTATCTAAGCGAGGCTGCAAGACGAGCTGCGTATCGCGAGGCCGAAGGCCGAGCTTCGCGTAGGGCGAAGCCCGAAGCGTCCCCCACCGCAGAGCTGGATTTTGGCCAGCGTGTGCGCCAAAATCTAGTTCTATTATATAATGTTAATATTCTGCCAGGCATCAATATAGATAATTAATCCCCCGGGATCATTAACAGTGCGAGTTAGCGAGATCTTGTGGGATTAGAAATTTTCAGTCCCGCAGATACCGTGATTGAAGACATGCAGGATCGGAAGCCTTAGTTTACCATATTAAGAGTGATGAAAAACATACACAACACATAGATACATAAACAGCCCTATTTTTAGCATATACGAAACTTAAAATCAGTTTGCAAAAAATCGTTAATACAATTGAAAACAACAGTTTTTATACCACGTTATATTTTGCCCAAATATTTTTTACAAAACCTTAAATAAAGGTACAATCTACTACAAGTTGTAAGGCTTGTGATGTGTACACTAGTGTTAGAATTATTTCTTATAAGCGGATCAAATATTTTGATTCCTTGAATGTAAATATTTGATCCGTGTTTCGGTTTTTGTATATAGGTACTAAAAATAACCTGTATTTATTGCCTAAGTACATAAATGACAATTAACAATCAACGCACAGCTGTTGGAGCAAACTGCTGAAGCCAGAAACTTCATATAGTGTGAGCCCCAAGCAGTGATGGATTTACAGTCATGGCCGCCTTAGGCCCCAGGCCATATAGCAATACCAGTCGCCTCTTTCTTAGTGCCAAAGCGGCGGATCTCGAATCATCCGTTAATGGCTTTTTGGAAAATTAAAAACCTATGGGGATAAAATAAAAATTAAAAGATCTTCCTGACGAAGTCGCAATGGTATTCCACTATTCGTTACTAGCTCTTCATCCCTTTTAGCAAGTTTATCGGTGTAAACACTAGCTATTTGCGTACAGAACATTCTCTATATCCGAAGTGCATTTTCAACGGGTAAGTGCACAATGCTGGCGGAAATGAAGCGATATTGTCAATACTCCACACCAAATGTAATACATTGGCCGCCAAATGCCACACTCTGGTAAGTCAATAAACCGGTTTCTGACGTTAAAAATAAATTTGTTATTATTCATTTAGAAATCAACTAAAAAGGCTATAAAATAAATATGGATCTGATAAAAATGGAGAGAAGTATTCATGAACATTGTAAAATTCCTGTTATTGAATTTAAAGTATAATTCTGATATTTTGATTTGATTTATGTTTAATAAATTGTAAAACCATAAACACTACTTATTTGTAAATTAAAAAGTCAGATTATATACTTATACATATATGTATAACCTAATAAATGATAGGGAACCTTCATTGTATGTATGACGAGACACTACTTTCAATTTAAAATTCTCAGATCTCCAACCTTTTGACGTGAAACTGTAAATCTGAGTAATTGGAAAAGCAAGGGTAAAAGTTAAGCCCAAATCCGAAACCCGTACATTTACAGTAAAATCAGAGTAAACATATATTTTTGAGTAAGGTAGGTATATTTTTTTTACTATCGAAATTTAGAATACTTATTCCTTGTTTAAATATTAAAACTCACAAAAACAAATCAGTACCGATCAAAAAAAGTTAATATAGGTAATAAACCTTAACGCTCAATGCCATGGTGGAGCAATCCGATCTATTTTATAGTTGGCCGAGTGAGGTCATAAGATTAGCTATTAACATAGTATTAATAACTACATTTGGTATATAACCTGTAAGAATTGTGTATGAATGATTTTTATAAATAAATAAAATAAAATAAATAAATTAATTGCAGCAATTCTCTAAAACGTACTTGTAAACACTTTTGATGTGTGTAATTTAATCGCTGATTATTACCATATAGATTTGATTTCACATAAATAATATGGTTGTGATGATTTTACATAAATTTTATAATTATTAATATAATTAAAAAAAATTATCACAACCATATTATTATACAAATATATTAAATATATATTATATAAATAAATTAAGTCGGTTTAGCCCCTAAAGCTGCGAAGACAAATTTAGTTGTGTAAAATGTAATTATATTCATACGTAAAATGATAAAGATTATTATTAAAAACCAATTTCTCATAATCATTATAAATAGATTTATCGTAATATTCAGATATTTGTGCAAATTGTTGTGCCATACCTATTTAAGTTACAGGTGCAAAAACTGGCGTATTTAAACTCAAATTTGAATTCTTGGAGATACTGGACTGTGTAGAAAGAAAATAACGAATTATACATACAATCTCACGAGCCATAAAGGGCCCTGTAAACGATCAAATATCTTTGTCAAATTTTACGTGTTTGGCAAATTTTTTGATGGCCTGCGAGCTTGTTTGACGTGGTTGGCAAACAATCTACGTGTTTGTTGTGTTTGAAAGAAAATTTGATTGACGGCGTGTTTGACGCAAGTTTGAAGGTCTGCGGGCGTGTTTGTCAAACAAACGCGCCAACTTTCCATATAAAGACAAAACTGAGAGACGCCTTGTTTGACAAATTCGGTTTGGACGTGTGCGCCGATGTTTGATGAAAACGTACTTGACAAACAAAACATAAAATTTGACTAACATGTTAGATCGTTTAAAGGCCCCCATATGAGATAATGGACTGTGTATAAAAATAATGAATTGAATATAGAATTTCGCATTTAAGAGTTACGCGGTTATACGCGTGTCATGTGAGAGGGCGAATGTAGAGCGAATGTGTTGACGTCGTCTGTTCATATCGGCCATACGCCGGACAGGGCCGCGCCGCGGCAGCGCCTGTGTGCGAAACCTAAAAAGCGCGTTTTATTTTTACAAATCTTAATGTATTTTTTTATTATTTGTTATTGCATTTTTGAATCATATTTAATAACACCTTCATTGATTAAATTACTGGTACCTGTCTCTAATGCTTATTTGGAAGTGGATGATAGAACCGTAAAATATTTACTTATAGATTTATTTTTATCACGTTCTTCTTCTTGTTTTCTTTGCCCAATTAGGTTCTGGTAACCAGATAACTTTTTTTATATCTTAATTACTATCACTCATTATGAAAACACGTTAAAACAATCACAAACTATATCGTTTTTAGTTCTACAACATATTCTTATTTTTAACCACCGACGCAAAAAAGGGGTGTTATAAGTTAGACGTGTCTGTCTGTGTGTATGTCTGTGGCATCGTAGCTTTTAAAAAATATCCCGATTTGGTGCGGCTTTTTCGTTTGAAAGCTGACTTAATCGAGATGGTTCGCAGCGGCGCGACAATTTATGAAAATCTTTCCAGGTCGTAAGGTCGACAGCTCGTTTGTTAGTTGTGATAGGAAACTTAGACGCATAATAGGTGTAAAGTAAATATACTTTACTTTCAAACATATGTGTGACCTAACATTCGAAACACAATGAATGTATTCTGAAACCACTGAGCTGGTCTGATGATGGTGCTCGAAGGTAAGAGACATAACCCTGGATTGCCTATTAGTAAACCCATCGAGTTTGAGCTCGTTAGATTTGTATTAACTACCTAGTTCTGTTCATGTATCTAATTGACGAGGACCTGATACTAGAAATAGGCTAATGGAACCCTGAAATGCCTGCTAGTAAAACCATCGAGTTTGGGCTCATTAGATTCGTCTTAACTAGTTCTGTTCATATGACATGATGACCAGAACCAGATGCTGGATTGGATTGGATTGGATTTTTTACTTTTTAAAGTTTTTTTTTGTGTCAGGAGTTACTTCTTTATTATAAAAATTCAATGCGCATCTTGCACACACTTTCGATTAAATTATTGTTAAATTGTTTTGGCTCTCTTGATTGTTATAATCGGGGAATCCCCGTGACCCCACCCAGCTCGCGTCGCACGCATCGCATCGGGTAGCGTTCATAAACTCACGGCTGTTTTTTTTTTTAATTTTAACGCTGAGCTCGTAATTAATGATAACTAAAACCCAAAGCGTAGAAATAAACCACAAACGTGACTTGTACAATAATCGCAATATATGTATCTATTGTTATTTACAAGGCATATGTTGCGCCTATTGTACCTGCTTACTTATCTATACTCCACTACAAAGAATATGTTGTTGTGTAAGTGTAACAAAAATAATTTCAGTGGCGGCGCCCCTATTGTCTTGGCGCCTGTGTGCGCCGCACACTACGCCCACAGGGGCGGCGCGGCCCTGACGCCGGATGCAAGTTCAAGTTCGGCGCCGGATGTGCGCCGCGCCGCTACCGCGCGGGTCAATTAGTACCCGTGGCTAGCTCGATTTAGTTTACATTTCCTCCCTCTCTCTCTGTGGAACATTTGATTATCTTAATAACAGATAGATTTAATCGTTGTTAGGTACTCACTAACGTAATATTCATACGTATTGGGGCTTAAAAGTAATTTAATAATCACTAAATTCCTTGCATGACGTAAAAAAAGTGACTAATTGTGTATTGGGTACTACCCAATACACAATTAGTCACTTTTTTTTACTTACTACTTACGTTACTATGTTGGAGACGAACTCACCACAACTTTTTCACAATGCTCTAACTAATTCAACTCAATTTTATTTTTGGCAAAAAAAGAAAATAGTTTTAATGTTCCTGACATGTCCGATTGTCGAGTGGTCAGGGACCCTGGCCACGAAACCGTAGGCCGCGGGTCGAATCCCGCTAGGGGCAAATGTTTCGTGTGATGAACATGGACATTTTGTGCTGGAGTCATAGATGTTTATAAACGTATTTAATTAAGTATATCTATCTGTTCACCTAGTATCCATAGGACAAGCTTATAGCTTAGTTTGGAACTAGGGAATTTGTGTGTCAGTCTCGAGAAATGATTTATAATTATTTATTTACTTTTTTCCTTTGCTTTTGGGATAGTGAGCATGACAGTCTGTATGTCTGTAAGTCAAAGAAGTTTTGGTTAAATAAGGTTTAAGGAGTCCATTGCCCCTAAGTCTCTGCCTATCCCTACGGGGATTGCGGGCGCGTGACTTAGTGCCCAACTCGTCAAACACAAAAAAAAACCTAATAAAATAGTTGACTCAAAAACAATTTATAGTCAATAATAGATATTACAAAACAATATTGCTCACTTATTGTTTATTTTGTTCAGCAAACCAAAAATGATGAAGATGCTGTATCTTCATCATTTTTGGTTTGCTGAACAAAATAAAGTTCCGCTTGTCGTCACTTGTTCTGTAGAATTTTAGGAACAAGTGATGTAAAAGCGCCCCACTTCAGATCTTTGTAGCGCTTTATCAACCGTGTTCTTTGCCTAGCATATCGTAAACGACGACTAATGCTATTTAATTAGTGATGCCGAACTATCGATAGTTTCGCTATCGATAGTTGACCTCGAAAATCAGTTAGAATATCGATATGATAGCCCAAATTGGGCTGATACTATTGATGACTTGCAATACCATCGATAGTATCGATAGTATTATGGCTAGATATCACCAAACTATCGATAGTATCGATACTATCATTGTTCATGGTGAGTAAACTATCGATAGTATTGATAGTATCGATACTATCGATAGTTTTAAAGCTATAGTTCCTTATTTTTCGATAGTATTACTTAGAGTTTTAGGTTAAACTAAATTATACAGCATTACCGCTAGAGAAGTAATGTAGTCTTAGTAATAAACGTCTGCGACTACCGTAAAAAAAACCTACACGTACTAGTGACCATTATACCAATAGTTTCTAAACAATAGTATCGAAAATAAAACGACTATTCATAGTTTAAAACTATCGATACTAACGATAGTATCGATACTATCGATAGTTTTTTATTTACGAGGAACAATACTATCGATAGTATCGATACTATCGATAGTTTATTCTTCGTGACCAACAATACTATCGATAGTATCGATAGTATTGCTTTCATGCAATAGTATTGCCTGGATCTAAGCTATCGATACTATCGATAGTATCTATATTATTGATTTGACGTCAACTATCGATAGACTATCGATAGTCGACTATCGATCAGCATCACTACATTTAGTGTTGGGTTTGTTTATGTACGCAACGTGCTTGCCTTTTGTCACTACATTTTCCGTTTTTCTATTTAACCCAACTCAATATTATATCTGGCTAAATGTAGTCCAAGGAGCTTATTGGTCCTTGGACTCAGCCTGCTCCTTCGGCGATTGTTGTTACCTTGACAGGATCATTGGTCGAGTGGTCAGAGTCCTTGGCCACTACTACTAAATTACCTGGGAATCGGTGTGTCAGTCTTGAGAATTTATTAATTACTAGCTGTGCCAGCGGTGTCACCCGCGTTTATGGTTAATATTATAAAGACTATTTCCGTCATACATGATTTCTATGTAACTTTAACCATTAAGGCTGCACACGCGACGGAAGCTTAAAAAATGGAGTAACTTCATCCGTTTTCCCAACATTTCCCTTCACTACTCTGCTCCCATTGATTGTAGCGTGATGAAAAGTATACTATAACCTGCCCAGGAGTATGAAGAATAATTGTACCAAGTTTCGTTAAAATCCGTCAAGTAGTTTTTGTTTCTATAAGGAACATACAGACAGACAGACAGACAGACAGACAAAAATTTTACTGATTGCATTTTTGACATCTGTATCGATCACTAATCACCCCATGATAGTTATTTTGAAAATATATTTCATGTACAGAATTGACCTCTCTACAGATTTATTATAAGTATAGATGAGAATTTACCTATTAGATCTCG